>CM007339.1:377653-409523 GCA_000333855.2 Endotrypanum monterogeii
GATGAGGCGTCTCGATTTCGCTCACATGTAGAGCATCATCCACAGTACTCCGGATCATTTCACTGAAGTCCATCCACCCAGCCAGTGTTCTTGTGGACAAACATCCCTCTTCCCATGCCAGATGTACGAGAACAAATCTATCTATATAGATAGATATATAGATAGATAGATATATAATGATAGAAGACCACACTACTACAGATATATATATTTTTTTTTGAAGGGGAGAAGGGGAAAAGGAAAATGCTGGCGTGTCGGTGAGTTATGGCTGCCTCGGCCTCCCACACACACACACACACACACACACACACTCATCATAATCAGTGCACGGAGACACCTCAGTGTAAGCGGCACGTTCTCATTTGTGTCGTCTTCAAATGGTATCGACCTTGAGGACGTAGACCAGCTTCCTGGTAGCCCGGGCACTTATATGTTTGCTTGGCGTTACGACTGCAACTCATTTCTTTGTCTAAGTGACGCTTGCAGAGAACGTGCATCACAAAAAAAAAAAAACGCTCAACTAACCATATATATATATATATATATATGTATGTGTGTGTATGCAACTCGTGCTGGGAAGCCCCTGGCGTGAATCGCAACTTCGTACTCTCAACATACCCTCAGATACCTTCCCCCTCCTCTCTGATACACACACACACACACGCACGCGCGCGCACACACACCTGCACGCCCTCCCAGGGTCCACTCCATTGTGACATTATACCTCTCCCACTCCCTTTATTATATTTTTGCTTTTTTTTTTTAGCGTCTTTAAAACGATCTTTCTTCTCGCTACCCTCTCTCTATATCTCCTTTACTTCCGCTGTCCATGTGCTAGACCTCTGCGGCAGTCGCCTGCCCACACCCACATATCCCTTCCTTTCCCTCCCCCCCCCTCCCCTCCCGTGTGTCTAGTCTATATATGTATATGTATAGATAGCTCTCTTCTCTGCGTCTTCCAAATCTCGTCGTGGGAAAAAAAAAGGTTAGCAGTATACTCAGTATATATATATATAGAGAGAGAGAGAGAAAAAAAAGAAAAGACTCAAATAGGGCTAAAGATAAAACGAAAAGAGTCCCAACGCCACATATTTTCAACGAGACTAATAGCAAGACGCGTGTCTTTTTTCCCTCCTCCACCCCCCCCCAAAAAAAAAAATATATATATATTCGAATTTCAGTTTTTTTTCCCTTTAAATCTGCACTCCTCTGCTCTCCCTCTCCCCCAGCAAGTTTTTTTTTTAAAGGTCTGTTATTGTTGTTGGAACGATTTTACCTCCTCGGTGATCCCATCAACTGCTCCTTCTGACGATACTCTCTTCTTTCCTCGCTCTCTGCTTTATCCCCTAGAGTGTATATATATATATATATATATATATATATATATACATAGAGAGAGCGCGAAATTCAAAGCTGTTCCCTTCTGCATCGACTCTTTTTATTTGTGGTTGTTTCGTTTCCCTTCACTATTTTTCTTCTATTATTTCTACTGTTTCCCATCGATTTCTTTCTGCTCATATATACATCTGGGAGAAGCATTTTTCATTCGCGCTTATCAGTGCAAATTCGTTATACACACACAAAAAAAAAACGACACTGAACTATTAGGGTAAACATTCCTCTTCCCCACGCGCATACACGCATACCGACTTTTGTCTTCGACCTCTCGATTCAAAAAAGAAAATATTTCTATTATTTTTCTTTTCTTATTATTTTGTTTTTTCCTCCTTGAGCTTTGATCCCTTCCCCTTGGCGGAAGGAGAAAGTGTAGACATTGAAGAGCGTGGCAGTCCTTGATATATATATATATATATATATTATATTCGTATACACCCACTCTGCCATCCATCGTACTATATATATATATCAAAAAAAAATTGCTCCCTCCCTTCGTTGACGTTGGTCCGTTCTCTTAGCCACTCAAACCTTCAACACGTTCGCATCCTAACATACAGCTCTCGTTTGCATTCACTTGACGGGGAGGAAAACGAAGAGAGAAAACCCCCCTTTTTTTTTCTTTTGATCGCTTTATCGTGTGAAATCTTCGTTCATCTTTTTTTTTTTGTTTGTTTGTACCCTTCTTTTATTGTCTTTGCTGTTTCCTTCAAGGGCGTACTCGTGAGTGACCCGCCTCTCCACTACTCCCGCTCCCTGCCCTCGCATACCTCATCCCCCCCTTTTTTTTTCTTACTAGTCCACAAAAGGTTTATATCGGGCTTTAAAAGGGATATTATATTGGTTGACCTTTCCTTTCCAGGTGGCGCACGTGTACATCTCTGCCCCCCCCCCCCAACCCCCACACACAGCAACAGCAACAGTAGAGGTTGACGGCATTACACCAGGTGTATATATATTTTTTTCCCCCTTTTTGTTGTTTTCTCTTGGGAAGAGGTCACGGCGAGTGCAATCTGACATTCATCAGATTCAAAAAAAAAAAATTTTTTTCTTCTGATACCAAACCCAAATATGTTCCGCAATACGATTCGGCTGGCGGGTGTCTTAGGCGCCAGGCGCTGCGACAGTGCTTGTGCTCAACCCCATAGTTTCCTGCTTGCTGGTCGCAACATGATTGTCTCCGCTCCGACTGCCATCACAGTGGTGTCATCCAGCAAGGCGTTGATAAGACGTGTAGCATCCGTTGCGGTGCTCGCCCAAGCGGGTCAGCACACCCGCTTTCTCTCCACAACCCCAACTTCCTGTGCACCGGTATACACCGAATTGACGACCGACGCAGAGGGAAGGCGCATCTACAGATCAGTGATGCCGTCGGTCATTGACCGAGTAAGCAGGGAGAGGACCCTCTATGAGTACGTAATGAAGCGATTGAAGGCACAGGACCCGAGGCGCATAGCCACAGTTCAGGCAGAGAGTGGAAAAGAGCTGACCTATGCGAAACTCATTCGGGCAACGGACTGGTCTGCGCGCGCGCTTTATCATTACGCAAAGGTTCGCAAGGGAGACGTGGTGTGCGTGTGTATGCTAAACACGATTATTTATGGTGCTGTGGTGTACAGTGTGTTGCGCCTTGGCGGCATCGTCTCCCCCGTGAACGCTGTCGCCGATCCGCCGACACTCGCGTACTTCCTGGAGACAAGCGATGCGAAGGTGATCCTGGGCATGCGTTACTTCCGCCAGCAGTTGGAGGAGGCGGTCTCGCTCTTGGAGAAGAATACGGGTCGGAAAGTGGACATCCACTACCCGGAGGACTTCTTCAAGCGATGGTACATATGGCCCGTGCCACGGAGCTACGACGGGCTGCAGGGCGCCACCCTCGATGACACCATCCTCATCCCTTTCTCCAGCGGCACGGGTGGCCTGCCAAAGGGAGTCAAGCTGACCAACCGTGCGCTCATCGCCAACTCGGAGCAGTCGGGGGAGGGCTTCAGTATGACCCCCGATGACGCCTGCGTCGCAGTTTTGCCCTTCTTCCATATCTACGGCTTCACCGTCTGCCTCAACTCCACTTATGTATATGGGGTGAAGCAGATTGTCATGTACAAGTACACAGTCGAGGATTACCTCAAGGCCTGTGAGAGGTATAAGGCAACCATCAACCCAGTCGCCCCACCGATTCTCATCTCTCTCCTGAAGAATGAAGACAAGACGAGGAGAACAGATCTTTCATCCCTCAAGAAATTCTGCTCTGGCGCAGCCCCTCTCGGTCCCGAGACAGTAGAGGAGCTGAGGAAAATATTGCCCCGCGTTGAGATCGTGCAAGGATACGGAATGACGGAGATGTCGCCAGTGGTCACAGCGCCGATAAAGGATCAACAGTGCACGCCAGGGTGCTGCGGAAGTCTCATCGCTGATACCGAACTGCGCATCGTGAGGGTGGACGACAGTCAGCAGAGTGGGTCCGACAAGTCTGCCGGCATCGATGTTGAGCCTGGTGCAGAGGGCGAGGTGTGGGTGCGTGGCCCGCAGATGATGAAAGGCTATTTGCGCGACGAGGACACGGCCGAGTGCATGCAGGATGGCTGGTACCGCACCGGCGACATCGGCAAGCTACTCGAGTCCGGTGAGCTGATGATCACAGACCGCCTGAAGGAGCTGATCAAGTACAAGGGCTTTCAGGTTTCGCCCGCCTCACTGGAGGCGCTCTTACTGACGCATCCGTGGGTGAACGACTGTGTTGTGATCGGTGTGCCGGACCCACGCGATGTGGGCTTCGAGAACCCGCGTGCGCTCGTCGTACTACAGCCCTCCGTGTCGCCCAAGGAAGCCGTTCGTGCGTCGGATGAGCTGTACCGCTTTGTAATGAAGCGTATGCCTCCGCACAAACGGCTGCACGGCGGTGTGCGCATTGTGGACGAAATCCCTCGCAACGCTGCGGGAAAGCTGCTGCGTCGCAAAGTGCGCACGGATGAGGCTGCTTTGATCAAATCTCAGATGGTGCAAGCAAACCTGGGAAAGACCCTGCCACCCATCCATACCGAGAACGTGTCGATCTCAGGTTGAACCGATCAAAACGACGTACGTTCACAGATGCACTCGTTATCTCTCTTTCTCTCTCTCTCTGTGTGTGTGTGTGTGTGTGTGCTATATACATATTGCCCCCACCTAGCCTCTTGTTCTTTTTCAACATGACGCGTCACGTAGAAAAGTGATGCCCACCCACCGAATCGACTGTCTCTCTTTATCATTTTCAAATTATTATTTATTGGCTGTTCTTTTTTTTTTTCCTTGACAGAAGTCAACCCTCCGTCCTCTGTTTCCCTCACTCCTTAAAAAAAAAAAAAAAAAAAATTAAGTTCCCGTGAGGAGAGCGAGGCACGCAGTAGATGAGGAATACTCTACACATCCCCCAGTTTTCTCATGTGCACTCCCTCACACTTTTCGTGTGTCCTTTTGTGTGTAAGCATATATTTTTTTTTTTTCATTATAGTCTTCCCCACATGGTCTGCCTCCTCACTGCGAGTTCAGCAAGGCTAGATTTGCAGCGACACACTCACCTCCCCCCCCCTCCCTCCTCCTCCTCCTATCCCTTGTATTCGCTCTCTCAGGCAGTCGCTACCGCTCATATTCCTGAGCCGAGGACCTTGAACGCTTATCCCCAGGAAGGGGGAGCATGCTATCCACCGAGGCTCATCTGCTGTACATTACGTGGCGTGTATAGAAAGAAAGCCGTCTGGCTCGACTCCGATGGCAGCGGGTGACAGGAAGTTCTCGGGAACATACACACGCACACATGCAAAGAAACTGTTTTTCTGAGATTTTTTCAATGATTTCAGGCATTTTTTTTTTTTTGTGAACTCTCGTCTTTCTCTTCTTTCTTCATGCCCTCACATATGTGCAGGCTGCTTCATCACGGTTGTCGCTTGCTACACCGCAACTAGGTGACCTTAGTCGATTGCTTTTTCGCTCTCCTCCATATACGCCTGCTGATCTTTTTTTTTTTATTATTGCTGTGGCCTCACTCCTGGTAGTCGTAGTTAGCGATACAGCTCTTAAAGCGTGTTGCAAGTCTTCATGGCTTTACCTGGCGCTTGTTTCTCTCCCCCTTTTTTTTCTCCCCTTCCCCTTTCCACTCTTCTTTTTTCTCAGCGAAGGATTCTCACTCTTGTTTTGAAAAAAAAAAACTTAAAAGAAAACGAAAGATTTCTTGTTGCTCTCCCCCTCCCCTTTTTTTTTCTGCAATCCACACTTGATGTGTCAAGTGTGCGCTTTTGATTTCGTATATACATGTTATATATATATATATATATATATATATATATATATATATATACTGTATACTTTGTATATATATATATATATATTTCTATGTGGAATTTCTGTCTGTGTGCATATATGTTCTTTGCTGTTATTATTTTTCCCCCTCCTGCATCAAAGGTAGGCCTGAATAGAAGCTCTGCGTCGTGTGTGTCTGTGTGTGTGTGTTTTGTGTGTGGTGATGAGCAGAGTGGGTGTGCGTTGGTGTATTGCTCGCTCCGAAGATTCACACTCTCTGCATGTGAGCCTCCCAACCCATGCACCTCTCTCGCTCATAGACTCAAGTATCCACATATTGTTGGCGAGTGTGACAACGTATGTCTGCGTGTGGAGGTGGTGGTCGAAGTGATTTTTTTTCTATTTCATTTTTTTTTGTCTAGGAAGATGAGTCCCTATTCGGGATCAAGGAAGCTACTTGTTTCTCTGATACGTGTCAACGAATTTCTCTCAGGTCGTGATCCTAAATAAGTTCTCTGTCGTTTTGATCCTCACTCCGCAAAACTGTTCGCATTTTTTCTCTGTTTTTCTCCTCCTACTTTCTGTCTCTCCAAATCTTTCTGCTTTTCACGCTGGCCAGCAATCATCTCTATCATCGTCTTTTCCTTTTTTTCGTTTCTCGACTTCATACATTTTTTTTTTCCAAATCCGTGACTTCTCCTACCTCCATACACACACACGTATACATACACATACATACATATATTTATTAAAGGAAGGAAGATGAGGAAAAAAGAGAGCCGACAAGTCGTCCGTTGCTTGCTTCAACTTGAAGGCACAAGAAAATATCTTGGAAACAGACTCGCAGCGAGACTTCTTTTCTTTCCTTTTTCACTCCGTTGCCACTCTTATCAGGTGTTCTACTCACCAGCTCCTGTCCATGCCTGCCCTTACATCCCTCCTTCCTTCCCTCTCTCGTCTTTCATAAGTCTCTTTTTTTTTTTCGTATATGTATCTCCTTTATTCGAGTGCCTGTTCACGTTTTTTTTTTAATTTCCTTTTTCTGTATTGAGCTTCGTATGATAACACCTGCCGCCGATGCATTTTTTTTTTCTTCTTGCTCTCTTGCTTCATGCCCCATGTACGATGTGCAACGTTTCTGTCCTGGGTTCCTTGAAGCGCCCCCCCCCCCTTATTGCAGCCTCGTGGACGTGTAGTATGTTTACGTGAGTGGGTACCATGTGTGGGCTTCTTGTTCTATATATGTATATATTTTTTACTATAGTGTTTTATTTTTTTAAATATTTCCGTACGCTACTCCCCAAACAAAAACCTGGTAAAAGAAGGCATGGGAAGCCCGTCTGGCACCATCAGCCTTTGGATCAGTGTTCCACTCGCCTCCCATCCTACACAGATGGCAGAGCAGCCCCCCCCCCCTCCCTCCTCCTCCTTCCTCTCCTGCAGCTGTTCTTTTTGCAGAGGCGTACGCGCTGTCGGTTTTCGCACTGGGTTCCAGGGAGGAAGGTAAAGATGACACTCATTCTAATGGTTGCAGTTTTGTTTCAGCGTCAGAAGAGCCCTACAGGATCACTTCATCTCCCTCCCCTTCTTTCCCCCCCCCTCCCCCTCGCTCCGCCGCTCGCCACGCACGCATTCCCCAAAACGTGCGGTACGTATCCTGGTGTGTTGGCTCGTGTGAGAAAAAAAAAATTGCACTGGCTGCAAGACGTCGCCTTAGCGATCACACGCACACGTACACCAAGTGAAATTTAAATCTATATATTTTATTATATTAAATATACACATATATATAATTTTATATACATAATTATATATATATATATATATACTATTTTAGTTCGGAGCACTGTCTGCTGCGTTTGAGCGGTAAGCACGCACAGAAGAGGGGAGAAATAGGGAGGGTGGGAGCAACAGAATCCGCAATGACGTCGGTTTTTGTGGTGTCTGCGTCGTATGACAAGCAGATACGTATCTGGGATGCCGCCTCGGGTCGAAACATCAAGAGTTTTGTATTTCCCGACTCGCAGGTCAACAGTCTGTGTCTCTTACCTGACACAGGCTATCTGGCAGTAGCCGGTTTTGGGGCTCTGCGCTTGTATGACCTCTGCTCCTTCCTGCACAGCAGCGGTGGCAGCACGCGAGCTGCCGTAGGGACAGGTGCTGCTGCTAGCAACAACAGCGCCAACCAGGCTCCGTCGATCTATTCGTCCTTCGAGAGCCAAAACTCAATGAACTTTACAAGTCTCGCAGCGGTACCACTGTTGTGCAGCAGCAGCAACGATGATCAGGTAAGTACCCTCTCTGGCTCCTCGCCTCCGCTGGACGCCTCGGTATCGTCGGCGATACTCAACGATCGGCTACTCAGCACGGCCGTCATTACAGACATGGTTGCGTTGCTCGGCAGCTCATTGCGTGAGGTCTCGTTTCTTCTTATAGCAACGAGCGAAGACGGACACATTCGGTTTTTTGACACGCGACCCGCTGTGACGCTGCGTATTTTGAAAGACATCGCCACAGGGGCTGCCATCACATGCAGTGCCGTTTCCCCAGACAACCGGTACCTGCTGACAGGGAATCAGATGGGTCAGGTCTCTGTGTGGCACCTCCCCTCCATCGTCGCGAGCGTCGTGTTGGAGATGAGAGAGCACCAGCAACACAAAATGACCGCCTCGGCGGCTGTCAACAAGATACCGGGCAGCAGTTTCGTGGCTGCTACAGCCCCTACAGGCACCACCTGGGAGGAAGGACAAGGTGCCACTGCAGAAGCGGCAGCGACCTCTCCGGCTGCAGAGGACGAAGTGGACGAAGAGGAGGAGGAGCGCGCAAAGGCGTTTGGGCGTAAACCACTGCAGGACATCAACTTCACCAATGACTACAGCGCTATTCGGAGCGTTGCTATTGAGCCGCTCGGCAGGTGGGCGGCTGTGGCGACCAATGCCGGTAAGGTTCACTTCATTCGACTTGCACGGGATGCCTCTGTTTGTGGGAGCAAAGCGGCCACCGCGCCGACCCAGGGTGAGGCTCAGCGCGAGACCGTCTGCGCGGGTGCCGACAACGACCTGTCGTCCACACCGCGGGGTCAGGGAGCGGCTCGCCCTATCCACTCTTCTGGATCTGTGCCATCATCACCGCAGAACAGCCCCAGACTTGCCTCCATGGCGGCGAGCGCCTCTGAGATGGCGTCGACTCGGCTGTCACTGACAGCGGGTGTTGCTCACCCCAGCAGCGAGGTTAGTGTAGCCAACACCAGCTACCACGGTCCGCGGGAAACTATCTACCGCTCAGCCCTGGCGGTCAATGAGCTCAGCTCGAACGCGCAACGTGCCTCCGATATTAGCGGGGATGGTGCCAGTCCCACCAGCGGTGCCTCGCACCCTAACAGCATGGGCGCTGTTCTCCTGGATAACATCGAGCAGCAGCATCAACTCCTAAGCGGCAGCAATCTCTCTGTGAGCCGCATCGGCGGACAATCTTTTGCTGCGCGCGCCGCCTCACGTGACCAACTGGGCAAGCAGTCAGCTGCAACAATGCTTTCTGAGCAGCTCGAGATGGAAGTTTTTGATACGCTTCAGGCGCACTACAAATACATCCTACGCGTGCTCATCTCTCCCAGTTCGGAGTTGGTGGTGACGTGCAGCGCGGATTACTGCGTTGGCCGATTTCTCGTCCCGCCCGCGCTGCGAGTGTCGGCGGCGGCGAAGTCTCAGGGCAAAAGCGAAACCGCGGAGAGAAAATCTCTCGGCCCGACAGCAGCGGGTGGGCGTTCTCGGCCGGCTTCTAGGCTCTCCAGTGGAACGCGGAACGACGATCAAGAAGTTGTGGGTAGTAAGGCGACAGACGAGTCTGACGGACGTGACGGCACCCTTAGCCCCTCCCTCGCGTCTACGCAGGAACCGCCGCCGACAACGAGTTCGCGGGTAGCGAACGGCAGCGATGACCAGACTCGGGTGCAGCAGCAGCCGCTACAGGGAGGTCTGACAGACACCAAGACAGAGAAGAGCACCTCCAAGGAAAACGCAATGGCCGTCGCTGTCAACGGTGAGGAGGACAATATTACCACTCCACACGACGACGCCCCCCTCAGTACCGCTACCCACTCATTCGACCGCGCCACCAGCCCCTGCGTAGAAAATGGCATTGTGAGTGGATCGTTGAAGCAGGTCATCGAGTTCCAGCCCCTCAAACCGCTCTCCGGGCACAATCGCTGGGTATGGGACGGCGTGTTCAGCGACTGCAGCAACTTTCTGTTTACCGCGAGCAGCGATAACACCTTGCGCATGTGGAACGGTCTCACGACGGATCGCCCCCAGTCAGTAACCTTTGTCGGTCACACCAAACCTGTGGTCGCAGTGCTACTTTGTTACGATAAACAGCGCCTGAGCGGCTGATAGCGACCCGCACCGCAGTAAGCTCGAGGCATGTGATATAGGGTGTGTGTGTGTGTGTGTGTCTCCCTCCTCTTCAACTCTTTTTTTTTCGAGCTGGGGTGCCCCCACCATGTTTTCCCCCTGAGAGGGTGACAAATTGTGATTTTCTTCGGAGGTGTTGACTTTACTTGGTAGGGTAGAAGTCGACGTCGCTGCACTTCTTTCCCCTGTTGACTAGAACACAGGTGCATCGGTGTGGGCGGCAGTCCTCTTCGAGATGGCGGGGCTTGAGAGAGGCACAGTAGAGCCTGAGAGGAAGTCGCCGTCTTATTTAGTGTATGTGCATCGGAGTGGTGGTGGTGTGTCGGTGTATGGTGTGTGTGTGTGTGTGAATCTGTGCTGGTGCAATTACTGAGCAATTCACCTTTGTTTGTGGAGGCACGTGGAGTAGACAAGGTTCATTTATTTTTATGTGCTCATTTTATCGACCTTTCAGATGACAGTGGCTCCCCTCCCCTCCCCCCCCCCACCCCACACACACACGACCCAGCAAGCCAACTTGTACGGCTCCCCGTTACCATTTTTCTTTCGCCTGTACATATTTAGTGCTTCGCTCACTGGGCCATGCGTATATGGGAAGAGGGAGGTTGGTGGGCTGCGTGACTGTATGGGTGTCTGCAGTTGTGGCTCACCGTGTCCTTAACGTCTGTGAGCCGCAGGGACACGCATTGCACAGGTGTAGAGGGAAAAAAAAAAGAGACTGGAGTACCTTGGGAATCGAGAAAGGTATATGGAGAACATAATCAGTGGGTTGAACGACAGATCGAGTGCGGGGCGGACCTCTTATGGGGAATTTTGCTTCGGCTCTAGGAAGTGCACAGTTGTCTCGTGAAGGATGGCGATGAGGTGCTCCCTCTTCTCCTCCTCCCTTTTTAACCCCTTTTCCACCCTTCATATTACTGATTTTATTCCGAAATAACTCCCCCCCCCCCTACACAGAAAAAAAAAATGCCCACCAACAGCAAAAGGAGGTAGAGGCGGAGGAAAGATATGGAAGAAGGGAGAGTGTGTGAGTAACCTTATTGGGGGGGGGGGGAGGGGAGGAGACTTTGCGTATATTTCTGTGCTAGGAACACATGGGTTGCGTTGTCTCTCTCGATTACCCGCGTCCGTGTGGTGTCGCCTACTCCCCAACGAAATGTGAAGAAAAAAAAATGATGGAGAAAAAGAAGAGAGGTCGCACATACATGCCACGTGAGGACTTTGTCAAACGTGGGACCGATTCGTTCTCGTCTACTCCTCGTCATGCGCTACATTTTTTTTCACCAGCGCCGATGAGTCGTCGTGTATCCGCGCACTCACGTCTTAACACAGAAGAGGGGAAGGGTCCTTCAATGCGTACAACTACCTTTTAATGTATGTATATATATATATATATATATATATATATACATACAAAGACACACACACACACACACAAGAATACTCCTCCCCATTCCTACGCACACGAGTGCGCATGTTGTAACACCTCCAACCCCCTCCCCTCCCTCCCTCCCTCCCTCCCACCTTTCCCCCCCCCCCCCCACCCCACCCTCGCTATCGGAAGAGGGCCACCATACGTGGAGGCCGAAAGCTCAACTTTTCTTTTTCCGACGATAACCCCCAATTCTCTTATGATTGCCGGAAATATCACGCACACCTCGGTCACAGCGGTGGTGGCAACGCACGTGTGGCACACAACCTCTGTCAGTGCGTTACGTCTACGCCGCTCCTTCAGCGGTTCGGTCGCAGTGGGAGCATCGCTCTCCTCCGCCCTACGGGGATCACATCGACAAGTCAGCAGCACCAAAGGCCCCTTCAACGATAATGACGTGGAGGGCCCTGATGGGAAAAGCGAAGCGGTAGGCGGTGGCGAAAAAACAGTGCATTCCTCTGCGTCTACAGCGGCGGCGGGAGAGACCACCCGCCGTGGCTTAGGAGGGTGGAAGCGGTTTATCTCGGAAAGTCAAGCGAACCCTTTTGATCTCCCGTCGCCAACATCGCTCTCCTCTTCCCTTTCTCCCACCGAAGCTATAGCCTCCTCGGTGGATCGTAAGATTCATGACGACGAAGCTCGTCGAGAGGCAACGTCGGCTCGGCTGATGGGCATGTTCGCTGAGAGTGCGAAGCATTCTCAGTGGATGCAGGAGCAGCGCCAGAAGTCTCGCGAGAGTTCAGAGTACAAAGAGGAAGCGGCGCCAGCGCGACGGGTGCGCTCTGCCCACCACACAGTCGAGTCTAGTCGTATGGAGTACGCATTTGATGAAGACAAAGAGGGTGACATCAGGTCGGGCACGACGGACGAAACGGCGGCAACAGCGTTGGTTGCCACCACCGGCACTGAGGTATTGGAGCAGGAGCTCCTGGACGATGACTTCCTGTACTATCCGCCTCTGAAAGCCAAGGACGGAGTAGGCTCTGCCGAGGCAATGAGCACCACCCCGCGTGAGGAACCAGAACGGTATGTCCCTGGACAGCAGGTCATTCCACCCGGCCTGACTCGCTATCGCGTTGATGTTCAGTATCAAGGCAGTGATTTTGACGGGTGGTACAAGTCTGTGCAGCGAAAGAAGCACCCAAAGCATGCCGCACCTGCTGGGAGCACTGCCACCGCTGCGGCAGCAGAGTATGGTGCCGGCTCTCACCACTTCGCTAGAGTCGTCACTGAGGAAGCGCTAGCTGTCGCATTGGACGTGGCCTCCGTGAGCATTGTTGCCGCTGCCATTCCAGAAACAGGTGTCTCGGTGCGACGCCTGACGTGCCACGTAGATGTGCCGAGTGAGGTGGAGCTTCAGCCACGCACGATATTGCAGCGCGCTACGCTCTGGCTGCATCAACGTCGGCAACCGCTTGCCATCCTCAGCTGTCACCCATGCCGCAACCAAGATTTTCATGCCCGTCATAGCGGGGTACGGCGAGTGTACTGCTACCGCATTCTGAACCGAATCGCGCCCCCCCTGTTCGACGCGGGGCTGCAGTGGCACGTTGACCGCTACCTCGATGTGTCACGCATGCAGCGCATGGCACGTCTCATGGAAGGGACACACGACTACGGCTTCTTCACTGACCCCAAAATGGCGAACGCGTTGCGGCGCGCTGCTGCCTCGACAGGAAGCGGCCGAGGGGGCCCTGTGGTCTCCTCAGCGTACAGTGCGGAGCATGAGCCGCTGACAAGCCATGGGCTGGCGCCGGGCGAGGTGCCAGCGGCGCCGAAGGTTACCGTCCAGCGCGGTCTTTCTGGATTGGAGCGCGCTGCAGCCTTGCCGACATTCAACGAGTATGGTCAGCGCGTAACAACATATCAAGCAAAGCCGCACGAGTACCACCGGGCCAAAACAAATCTGCCGACTGTCCGCACAGTGGACAAGATCGAGGTGGTGCGGCAAGAGGACGAGGTACTTCTTTGGTTTGTCGGGCAGTCCTTTCTACGCCAACAGATACGCAACATGGTGAGCGTGCTCAAGGCAAGCGGACACGGCCTCTGGGACGACCAAGAAATTCATCACGCCTTTCAAAGCGGCTTCGAGGTATCGCGAAAGAGATTTCAACGCGAGCGCCTTCCTCCAGCCCCCGTCCATGGGCTTACACTCTGGGACGTGGAATATAGGGCGCAGCACAGGTCGGACTTTGTGCCTTACGTGGATGCTGGCCCGTACGAGCCTGTCGACATTTCTCTGCATCAATAGCGCGGGCACATATGAGGCCCATACACTTGAGGCCGTGTGGGGTCTGTGCGGTTGCCCTTCATACACGCGCGCAGAGGGGAGGTGTTGGGCTTTAAGGGGAATGAGGGGGGGAGGGTCTGGGCAGGTTATGGAGGGAGAACGCCGTCGCCTATAATTGAGTGAGCAGAGAGTTGGGGTACTGTCGTGTATGACTTGATCCCTCCCTCCCTCCCTCTACCGATTCCTCCCCTCTCGTGGGTGTATATGTTTGCTTGATCCCGGAGGCGATGGATCGTGGACCTAAGCGGACGTCTCTGTGCCTGCTTGCTGCAGAGGCTCCACTGGTAAGACATAAGAACAGAGGCACTCGCAGCCCCCGCCCTCATCAAAACGACTACCACCACGTAGGCGATGCGCTGGAATCGCTTTTTTTTTTTTTGTGCATTCGATGCTCTACAGATTTTTAACTGTTTTTTTTTTTCTTCTCGAGCGCTTCAGACATCTCTAAGCAGCGCTCAAATCGTGGAATGAGAGGGCTGGACTCATCTGAGCAGTGTGTGGATCTGCAAAAAAAAAAAAAAAGACAAGGAAAACTATACTTTGCTGGGTGAGGAGACGATCGGATCTGCACATAGCGGTGAGTTGTCCTTCCTCTGAGGAATGCGTTGCCAAATGAGGCCTCTCTTGTGTACCGGGAAGAGAGCGCAGGGTAGAAAAGGAAAGAAAAAAAAAAGGGAGGGTGCACATATAGTTCACATGGATCGATACATCCCTCCTTTATCGTGGTCAAACGAAACATATATATATATATATATATATGTGTGTGTGTAGAACTTTTATTTTCGCCCTCTCTCTTCCCCCCCCCTCTCCCCAACCTCCTACCTCCTCCTCCTCCTCCCAATTCACACGGGTCTTGTAGTCTTGACCGGGTCGCTCACGTGCAGCCTACACTTGTATATCACCGACTATTTTCTCCTTCTAACTATATTCATCCGTTGCTGCTGCTGTTGTTGTTTTTTTTTTTTTGGAGGAGGAGGAAGAACCTGTTGCTAAAAAGGTATCGACACAAACACAGCACCTGAGGACGGATTTTGGCCCACAGCTTTGGATTGACACCCTCAGCATACACTACGGAAGAAGTCGCTGCCACCGCCGTGGCCATCGAGAACCAGCCGCCACATCAAACCGAGTCTTTGACTACTCTACAACAACATCAACAACAACAAAAAAAAACCTTACGAGTAACACTGACCTCCTTTCCTCGCCCGCGTGTCTAAAAATGTACCGCGCCCACAGCAAAGATATTAATCGGAACAAAAGTTTCCATCCTCTGACGTTCGGTAACCTGCGTCGTGTCGAACAACTCAAGGAAGCCGCAACGCAGGACAAGGAGAAAGCGGCAGAGCGGCAGAAAGAGCTCCAGCGCGATCAGGAGGAGCGTCGCTACGATGAGCTCATGCTAGCTACCTCGGCCGACTCGTTGAGCGGCGAGTTGGCGCGCTACCGACAGACGCGAAGCATCTTCGCCGCCGAGTACGAGGCGGACGCCAACGGAGTCAAAGGTGCTTCTGCGTCATCGCCGCAGTCTTCGGAAAAAAGCAAGCAGGAAACACCGGTAAAGGTGCCCACCGGCGCGTCCGCTCCCCTCCACAACTTCCTCAGCAAGTTCAAGAAAGAGAATGCCCTTGAGGCCACAGGTGTTTCTGTGAAAATCGAAACACAAGAAAACACCACCACCGCCATCTCCGATGAGGCAGATGCGTCCACAAGGAAGCGGCCACGAGACGACACCAACGGCCACACAGCCCCAAGCACACACGGCAGCAGCGGCGATGGTGAAGGTGCACTCAAACGAAGCGAAGACTGTGGTGCGAGTGCGCCGGCTACAGGCTTTGTTACAAGCGCGGAGGCAGCGCAGCTTCGAAGGGAACTGAACCTTGTACAAAAGAAGCGACATGATCCGCTGATGCGAGTGAAGCAATATGAAAATCGCTGCGTCGCCGCAGCGGCCACAAAGCATCAGCGCAGCGAGGAGGGGACGGGCACACCGGCAACTGGCGGAGATGATAAGAAAAAGCTACAGAGCCGCATTCGTGAGTTGCTAGCCCTCAAGAAAAAGTAGAAGTCGGCAGCTCAGGATAGAGAGAAAAGGAGGAGGGAGGGCCGCTCAACACCCTCCTTCCTCCTTTCTCTTTAGTGTCAACAACAATGGTCGAGTATTTTGAATTTCCTCACCCCATGCGAGCTCACCGGGGCTGTGCGTTTTGCTGCGTTATTATTATTTTTCATTACCTTTATGCTTCTGTCTTCTGTACTTGCTGCTGCTGCTGCTGCTGATGGCACAGAGAGGGGGAACGGGGGGCTCTTATTTGCTCACCACCCGTCCACACCAACCTGAATACATTTGACCACCCACTACTTTTTTTGAGCGACGTGCATGCAGATGGACACCAAGGGCTCGTTTCACCCACCCTCCCCCCCCCCCTAAAAAAAAAAGAAAAAAAAAGTGAGCGAGTGGAGAACAACAAGTAAACCTCATTTCACTTAGCAAAAATGCGCACGATCATCGATGCAATTGGTTGATTAGGCATCAGGAAGAAGAAATCCAAAGAACAGTGCCTCTTCCCGCCCCCCCTCTATTCTCCACACAAACGCGCGCGCACAGAAACCGTCTCTGTCTTTTTTTATTATTATTTTTTGTGTGTGTATGTGAACGCTCGCTGCATGACGTCACACACACTCCCTATTTCCATGATGCGAAGACCTCAGCCGAAGACTCATCTCCTCTCCTGTTTCTCTTATCTCCCCCCCCGCCTCCCTACCTTCCTGTCTCGTGTGTACACGGTACACAGATCCATCATAGTTGTTGGCTTGGTGTACTGTTAAGCCTTTTCAGTCAGGCGTCAACCCCTCCTCCTCCTCACCACCGCCAAACACATTCTGAGAATCTTTTTTTTCCCCCTTAGACGCGGAGAATTAACAGGACACACACACACACACACAAGACATATTTACATATATATATATTTATATTTCTTTATAAGCTAAAAAAAAAAATTTCAGGACAATGCCGACGTTGGCAGTGGCGAAGGATTATATTTGTGGTCTGATCGGAAAGTCCTACACCGATGATGAGTTCAACGATTTATGCTTCCAGTTCGGTCTGGAGCTCGATGATATCACGAGCGAAAAAGAGATTTACATGCGGGAGCAAGGAAAGAGTTCAAAACTCAACTCGGATTCTCTGGAAACGCCCGCACATCTTTCGGAGGAAAAGCTTTACAAGATCGACACCCCTGCAAACCGCCACGACCTCCTCACGGCGGAAGGCATGGCCTGCGCTTTGAGAGTCTTTATGGGTACCATGCCGCTCCCCAACTACCGAGTGCTTAACCGTGCGAACCCGCTCTACCGCATGACTGTCGAAAAAAATGTGAAGAACGTGCGCGACTATGTGGTCTGTGCTGTCCTGCGCAACATTCGCTTCAACGAGCGTAGCTACAACAGCTTTATTGACTACCAGGAGAAGCTTCACGCCGGGTTGGCCCGCCGCCGCACCCTCGCTTCGGTTGGCACCCACGACCTGGACAAGGTAAAGGTGAAGGACTTTATATATGCCTGCCGCCCGCGCGAGACGATCCGGTTTGTCCCACTGCGGCAGACGAAGGAGTTGAACTGCTCCGGTGATGGTCTTGCGCAGTACTACGCCGAAGACCGCCACATCGGCAAGTACGTGCCACTCATCTCCCCATTCCCTAACTACCCCGTCGTGTATGATGGCACAGGCAAAAATGTGTTGTCGCTCCCGCCCATCATCAACTCCCACTACTCCGCCATCTCAGTAGACACAAAAAATATTTTTATTGAGTGCACGGCTTCCGATCACTACAAGGCGCAGATTCTGGTGAACCAACTCGTATGTGCCTTCTCGGTCTACTGCGATGAGCCCTTCACGGTAGAGGCCGTGGAGGTGAAGTACGAGGAGCCAGCACCCGATGGCACGACGTCACTCGTGACGCCGACCATGGAGACGAAGGAAATGACAATGAGCGTTGCACGCCTCAACTCGATTATTGGCATTGCCATGAAGAACGGAACCGAATGTGCAACACTGCTCAAAAAGATGATGTACACGATCAAGGAGACGAAGGAGCATGAGGTAACGGTGACGGTGCCGCCGGTGCGCTCCGACGTCATCGGTGTTGCTGACGTGATGGAGGATGTCGCCATCGCGTACGGTTACGACAACATCACTTACGTGGAATGTAAAACCCGGGGCCTCGTCACGCAGACACCGGTGAACAAGGTGACACAGCTTCTCCGCAATGAACTCGCATGTGCAGGCTACACGGAGTTGCTGACGTTGTCCCTCTGCTCACACGCTGACGCATTCGAGAACCTTGGCCGCGTAGACGACAACGTCGCCGCGCACATAGCCAACCCGCAGACGATGGAGTTCCAGGTGTGCCGGCCGTCACTGCTCCCCGGGATGCTCAAGACCCTTGCGACGAACAAGTCGAAGCCGCTGCCGCAGCGCTTCTTCGAGTGCTCTGACGTCATCCTCCTGGACAACGCGCAAAACTTTCCTCCAGTGTTGGAGCTCAAGACGGACTACGAGACCTGTGGTGCCCGCAACCAATGTCACGTCGCTGCTGCGCACTGCAATGGCACCTCTAGCGGGTTTGAGAACATTCATGGTCTCACAGAGCTCACCATGCTGAAGCTTGGCGTCCCGTCGAAGGCGGAGGTCGACGAGGACTACAAGGGTGACTACTACACACTGGAGAAGGGCGCAGACGGCGCATTTTTTCCCGGCCGCGCCATGGACATCATTCTTCACCGCGCTGGTCAGTCAGTGCGCATTGGACATCTTGGCGTCATCCACCCGAACACGCTCAAGGCGTACGACATTCCGAGCCCTTGTTCGTACATGGAGATCAACATTCAGTTTCTCTGTGTCCCTCTTTAACAAAAGCAAAAAAAAAAAAAGGTTGTGCGCAACGGACAGTGGCAGGTGAGACGATGGAGTTACGGGAGAGAGAAAAGGGAATACCACACAAGCGGAAGGGGCGTGGGGTTTGCTGGGAGCGAAGAAAAAAAAAAACGTGCTTCAGAACGCGATTGTATCCCTCTTACTCAATCGAGAAAGTGGGCTCCTGGGAAGTGTGGGTTGGACTTCAGATTGTTTACATCACTGCCTCCCCTCCCCTCTGTGACTATTGTAGCTTCCTCTGCCGTAGTCACACAACACCTTTTTTTTTCTATCTCATCAGCCTGTTTTGCGTCGGACCGTTCAGAATCCAGATGTTGCTGTTCATCTTTCTTTGTCCCCGGGTGGAGAAGAAGGCGGGACACACGCGCGCATGCCTTTGATATATATATATATATATATATTATTTCCCTGAAATCTCTTCCATGAGGGCACTGACGATGAGGAAATAGGGGAAGAGGGAGCTCGCACGCACGCACATATTCAGTGCAGTGACGACGTGACGGAATCGAGTGAGGTCAATGCGAGAGAAAAGAAAGAAAGAGGAGATGGAGGAAGAGGGGGAGGGACGATGAATGGGGGGAGCAACGAGGTTGGGGGAGAGGATGTGTGCTGGAAGGTGTGTGTGTGGGGGGGGTCTGTGTGGTGTTATCAAACACGAGGCACTGATATATATATATATATATATATTCGTAGTTTCACTGTC
Source organism: Endotrypanum monterogeii (assembly GCA_000333855.2). Lineage (NCBI taxonomy): Eukaryota > Euglenozoa > Kinetoplastea > Trypanosomatida > Trypanosomatidae > Endotrypanum > Endotrypanum monterogeii. The sequence goes on from CM007339.1 coordinate 397,091, forward strand.
CGCATGACCTTCAATGGTTAACCCCACTTGTATGTCGTTGATGTCATCATCGATTGTCTTCTCGAATGAAAAAGGGGAAGGATTCCCAACTCGACTCACTCACTGTCCCCCCCCGTCTTGTGCGCACCGCTGCAGTTGTTGCCTGTTCGCGTCTCCACCTTCTCCCCCTTCTTTCCGTACCCTCGTCAGCTAGGATGTGTCTTGTGGCTCGCAGGCGTACGCTGTGTTACTTTTTTTTTTTCCTATCTTGTCCTTTGTTTCCTCCGCCACGCCTCAGTAGCTGATAAGAGAAATACGTCAGGAGACTGTCAGGAGTGTTAGCTGCGGCGTTGCATTTGTTTCCCTTCCGTTCCCTGCTCCTTCTCAGACGTTCTTTTCTCCACACATGCACATGCGAATGCGCGCCTGTCGCCAGAGTGGTCGCTTGATGTGACCTGGGCAAGAACATCGTGGAATTGTTGTATGGAAAATCCATGCGGATGAGACCTGTTCTGTTCTTTTTTTTTCCCCGGGAAAAGAGGTCGCAGTGGAAGCGACACAGTCGGGGAAATCAGGAGAAAAAAATGCTGAGGCAACCTACTCATCCCTAACGTTTTTTTTTTTTTTGTGTGTGTGGGTGTGGGTGTGTGTGTTTGTGTGTGTGCTTTAGTTTTTTTTCTCGTTTATATAAATAAATATAAATATATATTTATTTATATTTATATTAATGGATCTCGTTACCTGTGACCTCCGTGCTTTCTCCCTCCCCCTTTCACCCACCCACTGAAATACGTCTCGTTATGCACGCTTCATTGATGTGCGACGTCGCGAAAATATCTGTCCTTATCTGTTGTTCGTGTATTGTATGCGCCCCCACTCCCCTTCTCCCTCCTTCCCCTATTTACAGCCCCAAAACACACACACACACACACACACACACACACAAAGCGAGCGTGAGGACGGGCGAGGCAAATGAAGGACATGAATACGCAAGTTTTAAAAAAAATGATCCCTGGAAGATAAACACGGTATATTTTATTTATTTGCATGTCACCGTCTGTGTCTGTGGGTGTGGGTGTCTTTCCTTCCTTTTCCTTCTGTTCATACACAAGTATTCCGAAGAACAGAAGAAAAGGGGGGAATGGGGGGAGGAGAACATGTACACATACACACACACACACACACACACATATATATATATATATATATATCGAAGTCGGAGGACGTAAACAGCAGCAGGTGTGTCTGGGGGTGGCAGAAAGAAAGAAACCACGGCTCTCGGTGCCAAATATAAATCACCTTTACCAAGCATCACCCAACCCCACCCACAGGTGTGTTCAAGTGAAATGGAATTGCGCATACGACACTGTTCAGGGAGGGTAGCAGAATTAATGAAATGAAAAAAAAAAGAGAGAGAAAGAAGGGTCGAGGAAGGAAGGGGCGGAGAGATGGGAGGAAGCCATCCCCCTCCACCGATCAGGACTCCGCATAGCGTTGGTGCATACGACCTGTCCAACAACAACTGTGTCGGCAATCCCCATTCATACAACATTTCTTGTTACATCAACACTCACTTCCTCCTTCTCTTTTCCCCCCGCCCAATCTAATACACAGAAATATCGATATTAGTGGCTCCGCGAGAGTCCCTTTTTTGTGTGTGCCCCCCTCCCCCCCTTCCTTACCTTTCATCCCTGAAGTACTGTAGCGAGAAGTTGCAGATTGGGCAAGTGTTTCTTGATGTGCGCAGACGCGCACCCTTGTATGCATACGTACTTACACACACACACACACACACCTACAGGCGTGAGCCTTCTTGCTGCGCATTTCTGGTTATCCCCGTCTTGTATTCCGTCACAACAACCTTCGCCTCCAGCTCTGTTCGCACCCTCACCGGTACACCACTGAATAAAGTGGCCGGTGTCAGAGAAAGCAGTCCACTGGTATCTGGCATATCAGTTCTGCTGGGCCCACCTGGCTGGAGAGAAAACATAGACTGCTTAAGGTGCTGGCGCCTCAACGCACGCGGCAGGCGTCGCGGGAGAAATTTTTTCTGAGGTCGTGAATAGAAGGCCACCACCTCTCCCCCGACCCTCCTTTCCCCATAGAGGACGCATCCAGAAGTGAGGTTGGATTGCAGACAAAAAGTATACATATAAATAATATATATATATATATATATATATATATATGTATCTGCTGAAAAAGGAGTACGTCAAGATTCTTCTTCTTTTCCGTGGCAGCTGTAGTTGTGGTGCTTTTGTGTACATCATCGTGCACAACATAGACGTTACCTGTATATGAAATAACTCACTCTGCTAACCACAACTGTCGACAGTGCCGCACGCACACACCCTGAAAAATAAGCGCAGTGCCAATCTTTCCTTCTAGTGTGTGTCGGTGTGTTCTGTTTTTTTTACACGTCGGAGCTCGTCACCGCGCTTCTGCTCTTTAGTTGTTGTAACTCTGGACGCTGCTTTCTTCCCTTCCCCGGGTCTGTGCGTATACGGGTACTGAGGAGGGAGGGGGGGGGCCATAGCAGACCGACGAACCATGCTGAGGCGCATTGTTTTACCGTGCTCCTACTTGGGCACGATACAGCTGCTGGGTGCGCGGGGCCTCTGTGGGGTCAAACACAGACGCCGCATCGCCCCTTACGCATTTCACCCGACAGAGTATTCCCTCATCCTCTTTTCGATCCCCACATGCCTGTCTTCATCCTTCGCTGTCACCACGACGGGTGGAGTGCGGCGCGCGCGAGTGTGTTGCCGTGATATGGTGTATGGAGCGCGTTCGTGCGCAGGCACCTGGCAGCGCCGTTGCGTCAGTTCTTCGTACTCCAATCGCATTCCCTGCGCTCGCTTTGGCGTGAGTACTGTTAGGCTGGCGCGTGCCACTGGACATCCGCACCTCCCTGCCACCGCCAATATTTTTCTCATCGACCTGCGTAAGAGTCAGCGCAAGCCATCTAGGAAGAATCCCAAGTCCATAATGGCCTCCATCATCACTGCCCATCGCGCGGAGGCGCACAACGCCAAAGAGGGGCTCGGGAACGGGGACGCCTACACTCCACCACCACTGGTCTTTCTGTTCAAGACAGACGACACGAAGAAGCAGGCGGCGCGACGGCAAGAACAGATGGACGCTCACCTTGCTGCGCTCAGCGCATTCGATGAATTTAGCGTCTGTGTTCTGAATGGTGCCATGTCCCGCCACTGGACACGCTTCCTCGACGCACCAACTGCGGCTGAAAGCGCCATATCGGGCCAAGCGGAGGACACATCCCCAACGGATGCGCCTGATTATGCTGCGGCTGCTGCGGCGGTGGCGGCGATTGGGACGTCTGCCGAGCCCGCTCTTGTGCCTTTCCGTTGTGATGGCGGTGCACCGGCAAGCCCAGTTCCGACCCTACGAGTTCTCACTAGTACCGAAGGTGATTGTTGTACTGAGCCCATTGGGGGCATGGCTGCAGCGGCGGCGGCGTCTTCTTCTTTTACAGCACCCAGTGAAAGCATGAGGAACCCTTCGGAAGCTGTATCGGAGACCCGTAACCTGGAGGATGGAGAAGAATGGGAAGAAGTTGAGGAGGTGGAAGAGGTCGAAGTCGAGGAAGGCGACGACGACGGTGGTGGTGCTGACGGTGGTGGTGGTGCAAAGCCTTCGGTCCATAGCAACAATGCCGAGGCCGCTCACGGAGACGTATTTGGAGCGGAGGAGGAGCGGTTCGTGTCGGCCAATTTAGCAGCCGCAGTGACAGGTGCCGAGGGAGGGGAAAAAACAGAAGACATCGCAGCACCATCGATGGCAAAAAAAATTGTCAACACAGTGTGGGCACACGTGAAGAGGAGCACACCGTCTGGGGACAGCGCATTCAGTGATAATGTATCGAGAGCCACGACGGAAGTCGCACAACGACCGCCCCCAAGCGCGGAGGAAGAAAACACTACTGGCACGAAGGATGTTCTCGGTGACGGCATGGACGCCAAGGAAGCACCGCGGGCTGCGCCGAACCCAGTCGTAGACACCAAGAAGGTGCAGAGGAGTATGTCTGACAGCGCAGCTGAGGCGCATGACACCCACATCCCCGACCCGCCACAAAGGGGGACCCCTAATCTGAGTCACGGAGACGGAATATTTCTTGTCACGGCCCACGAAAATCCTTCAGCGACGGTGGCGGCCGAGGTAGCAGCAACGGCCTACTCTACAGAGGCCGAGAACCCAGTCGTAGACCTGGAAGAGTTTGACATCGACGGGCCTTTAGCTGAACAAACCCCTCCAGATGCACGGGAGTCGGGGGCAGGAACACCATCAGCCCATAGCACCACAACCGAATGCGGAGAGTTGCAGGCAATGATGCTAGAACAAATGTGTTCTCTTGGCGTGCCAAATGGGGAAAACTTTGCTACAACTGAGGCGGAACAGTCGAGGGAGAAGAATGCATCGGGGACTGTCCCCAATAATGCCAACCCGAGTAGGGAAGCGACTTCAGCCACGGCAGCGGGTTCTCCCTCACCGACGCCACCAAGGGACGCAGCGGCATGCGCAGTAGCTAGCTCAGCAAACACCACACCAAACACAACTGCCTCCGATCGCGGCAGCGTAGCTGCTGAGGTAGAGAAGAATGCAGCAGAGGAGATGGTATCAGCCACGGCGGCTCCATGTACCTCGAAGCCCGCGACGTCACCGTCTCCTGTGCCCCCGCCGAAGCCATCGATTCCCATGCCGGTATATTCCCACGTACCCTCTAGGTTATATTATGCGGTATCAACAGTGTACCTCTCCGACCGCGCCTACGTTGAACTGCCTGCCACCGCCAACGTGCTCGTCATCGATCATCTTGATTGGGATGATGCTCACCTGGCGGTCATTGATGAAGCACTGCAACAGGTCGATCCGGTCGCCGGACACGTGCTTCTTTTCCCTGACGCCTACGCGCCACAGAGCGAGCACGTTATGGGGGACGCCAACGAGTACCACCGATCCCTCCTACCCTTTGTATTTGTATTCCGCACGCAACTTTCTTTAGACTCTGCAATGACGCTGCAGTGTCGCCTCACCAAAGCTCTCTACGTGCGCCCCACGGTTGATAGCACCGCACAGCAATCCCTGCTAGCGGGGAAAAACGATCGAACATCCGTGTGCGTGCTGAGTGCCGTTGAGAGCCAAAAAGGAGGCGAAAACCCAATGTTGGCACCACAACCGCAGAGGATGCCCTCGTCATCAGCACAGTCTTCGCCACGGAAACCGGCACCAGCGCAGGTTAACACGCCAACAGACACGGGGATTGCACCCCAGCGCATGATTCATGTGTCCCTACACGACGGCGAACCCCTCGCAACAACGTCGACGTTAACAGCACATCACACTTCATCGGTGGCGAAACAGAGAGACCACAGAGAAGGCCGCACCTTTGAAGAAGCAGACGATGCGGTGCACCTGCTTTATCAGCTCCTGAGCGGCGCCCCGCCTGCCCCCGCCTCCGGTCAACGGCGTCCAGTGGCAGAAATACCGGAGGGCCAGCAAGAGTATCAACGAGGTCAGCAAAGCGACACTCATCGACGCGACGGGCCGCCTGCGGACGCGCAGCGGCGACTCTCCAGACCACGGACTTTTTTTCTGCGGGAACAGAGGGACCACGCAGAGCCACCGTGTAGCCATCCAGCGGAAATAAAAAATCCGAGAACAATGCGCAGCAGTGACAGCGAAGCAAGGAGCACTGCACCCGCTTCCTCCACAAGGGTGGCAGAGGACATCAAACCCTCACCGCCGCCTCGACTCTCCTACGCGCCAAGTCTTCTAGACACTGGTGTCGCCACCCCGTTCTCGAGGGCGACCGCTAGAGGAGATGCAGCGGTCCGGGCAGGCACTGCCTGGCACAATTCTTCATCCACAACGCTGCAAGCTGAGTCCGTGGAGGGAAAGGACGACAGCGCCACGATGGCTCACGGTCTTTCCAATTTCGGATCCGTTGCCTTTGGCAAGAACAGTGGCTACTACTCCTTCGACACCCCACATCGCCCACAAGCCTCTGACCGGCAATGGGGCCTGGGTGACGCTGACACCGCTCTCGGCGGCGAAGACGACGTCACAGACGCCGGAGACGGCTCAGCAGCGAACTCGGTTCTTGGCAGTGTAAGTGATTTGGGTCTTTACCCCGTCAGTGAAAAAGCAGCGGCCGCTGGTGCGGAGGCAGAGCGCCGAAGCGACAGTCGCGGCGGCTTCACCGACGAAGATATCGCAAAAATTGAGGAGGACATGCTTGTTGCACAGGTGAGAAGAATGGAGAAGAAAGAGCAGCGCATGGAGGAGCGAAGGGTGATGCGGGAGAAGGCCGACAAAGAGAAGACGTACACATCTTCCAAGACCACTGCCTCGCCGTCAGTACCCTCTGTCTCGTCCACGCATCCAATCGCCAAGCGTCCGCATGCACGGAAGCAGCGGTGGCACCGTGGTCGCGGCGTGTCTGACTCGTCCAAAGCAACCGCTACACTCCAGGGGCAGGAGCTTGACGAAGACAAGCTTCTGGAGGACTTCGTGAACAGCCTGTTGGTCACTGGCAGTAGCAGCACCAAAGGATCGAAGGCGAAGAAGGTCAAGGCGAATGCTTCGTATGAGTCATCGCAAGGGGTAGTGCATGCACCCTGCTACACATCAACTACCACGGCGTCGAACTCGAACCGAAAAAGGGGGAAGGTATTGGCGCCACGTGTATAGAGGTCGAGGGGCGCTGAAGGGACGTGTCCGCGGTAGATCCCCTCAAGCACCTCTTGGCATCGTTGATTCTTGAAGATTTTCCATACTTCCCGAGTGGAACATCGACATGTACATTGAGGTGTACGTTGGCGCCTCTTCCTTGCGTGCGCTTCTTTTTTTTTTTTGTGTGTGTGTGTTCGCACATCCTGTGTTCCCAAACTAAACTGAAGTTGAGTTCAGCCCCTCAAATAAATATACGCAAACCATATGATCATCATCATCCCGTACACCGCCCCCCCCCGCCCCCCCACCACACACACACAAAAAAAAAAGACGAAAATAAAATATTAAATCAAAACAACAGCAGAAAGCTAAAGCGGCGATCAGCACATCCGTCCACCCATATACGAACGCGCAGGTGAAAGGCTCGCTTATCACCAGGGTCTTTTTTTTTCCTTTTCCCTGTGTGTGTGTGTGTGTGTGTCTGTGTGTGTATGTTCGTCTAGACTGGTAGGGGGAGAGAAAGGAATGTCGCGCTCGGGTGGGGTGGGACATTCCAGTGTGTCAAGGTGGTCCTTTGGTGTTACTTCTTCCCCTCCGCTACCGTCTTACTGATGCGCCGCCCTCCTTTCCCCTCTCCTCACTTTCACTCAACTCCCTCACACCATCTCAGTCATCTTTGACTGTTCCCCCTCACATATGCTTTGGTGTCGGATAAAGGGCGTCGTTTGATATCGAAGTCTATACAAAAAAAAAAAAAACACCGAAGTCGAAGTAAGAGAACGTGCACACGCACACGAGCATAGAGGCTGAACCCTCCTCCCTCGCTTCCTTTCCCTCGCGTCGCACAAGTTGTCAACGCGCACGCGCGCCGGACTCGCAGGAGGATCACATTCTTTCTTTTTTTTTTTTTGGTGGCCATCGTTTCGCACTCGAAAGTGGGTATATATATATATATATATATATATATATTATTATTATTATTTATATATAGTGTGTGTGTGTGTGTGTGTGTGTGCTCATCCCATTTAAAGAAGGGCGCACCTTATAGAGCTGCATTTATTTACTCTTGATTTTTTTTTTATCCCTCCCCCCCCCCCTGTCACCACAGCGAGTGTTGCTGCACACGAGTAGGTTTTTGTTCTGTCAGCGTGAGCTTGACCAAAGGAGACATGCTCCGTCTTGCGGGATTTCGTCTAGGGGGTCGGCTGGGGCGACGCGCAACAAAAACAGTGATTGATGCTGCTGTCAACGCCGTTCTGGCTGAGCTAGGGGTGACGTTGGCGAAGGCAAACAAGCTAAAAGGGGTTTCAGAGCTGAAACCCCCCGCTGCAGTGGAGACGCCGCTGGTAAGTCGCGCTGAACAGCTCGTAGCGCCACCTGCGGAGGTCTCATCTCCTCCCGACGGGAAAACAACTCCCTCTAAAGAAGAGGTGCCACCTACCAGGGATGAGCCCGTCGACCTCGTTCTCTCGGGCGTGAACTGCACAATGCTCAAGCATGTACTCTCGTCGTCGTCATCGTCGTCGACGTTGACTGATGTCCCCGACGTAGCGCGCGTGCTTCGTCTTGACTACACCGTCGTCTCCAGTCAAGACCAGCTGGCACACCTTGCAGATATTCTCCTCGTAAACCGCATCCACGCTGCTGTGGTGGCGGACACAAAAAAAAGCGAAGCGGGAATAGACCCTGACGCCTCAGCCAACCCATATTCGCCTCTTGTGGTGCTTGTGGAGACGAGCCTCCCTCGAGAGGACGCCGAGGTGCAACAGTTCATCATCCACAACGCCCTACACATGCACCCACTCCCGCCAGAGGTGGCGACTGACGACGGCCGTTCTATCAAGACACCAGCCTTGACGGTTCTGGTTCTCGACGATGAGCGGACAACACGCGTGCGGGCTATGGCAGGACTGCCAGCCTTGCCACGCTCTGTGCCAAAGGCCAAGACTCTCGAGAAGCGACCAAAGGTCAACGCCAACGCAATCGCTCCGGATGCCAATGCAACTCCAACCTCCATGTCCGGTGTCGCTGAAGTGTCTCCTTCCAAAAAGTCGGATCCTTACGCTCAGCATAGATCCTCAGCAACGAAGTCGCAGGGCGACCCAGCGCGCAGAGGAGGCTCAGATGTCGAGGGCGATGTAGAGACGAAGGAAACAAACTCAGACGGATCCGAGGGGGTGGAAAACGTTACGATGGCGATGGACAACGCACCACCCTCCGTCGGCAATGCTGCTGCCGCTTCCCTCGATGCAGATGCGGCGCAAATTATCGACGCCGCCTTGAAAGCTTCGGACGACAGTGCAGATGTGAAAGTGGAAGCGGATAAAATAGCTGAGCCTGTTCCGGGTGTCGCTGCGACTGCTCCTCAACCTGTCGAGGCATCCACAGCGGAGGGTAGCGGATCGACCGGAAAACCATCGGACATGGTTGAGGCCTCCGACGAGAAGGATTTGCTCAAGAGGACACGCCAGTACACGGTCGGGCGCATCCCCTCCGAAACATTTATCCCGCACAAAAAAAAAAAGAAGCCGGCCACGGCCACTCGGTTTCTTCTGCTCGAGTCAATTGCGGATTCGATAGCAGGTAAGGGCGTCGCCGCCTTTCGACCACCACGTTTGCTGTCCGTTGACAGCCCGCATGAAAAACTCATGTGGGCATCCCAGCCTGGTCGACCCTTGTCTGTCGAAGTATTAGGATCGTTGGTGAGGCCGGATGTGTATAAAAGCATACTCGCCGCAGCCAAAGCCAGTTCGACAGAGTCCGCTTCAGCCTCGCCGCTTACGATGCATATGGTGGTCTACAGCGTCGGCAACGAGGTCAGTGCCTCCAGGGTTTGGATTGGTGCCCTACAAGCCGCCAGTGACCTTGCTAGTGCCCTGTCCGGCGGCGCCTCGCAGCTGCCGACAGAGCTGGTGGAGCTGGTAGGTCTCGATTCATGGCGCGTCCGGAGGATCACGAAGCGAAGGATGCGACGCCAAAACGAGCGCAAAGAAGCCGTGGCGAACTCTCTCGTCTCGATAGACAGTGTCACCAGCGCCCATATCATTACCGCTGCCAGCCAATATCCCATACTGCCTAGGCCATACATTTACATACTCATCCACACACGCCTCTCCAAGGAAGACGCCGATGTATTTCACCAAGAGCTCGACTATTATGTGCAGCAGCTGAAGGAAACACCGGCCGGTCCAGAGTTGGCAGGTGTCTCGATATTGACCGCAGACGACGCCTCTCCAACGCGACTGTCGTACGTGCTGGACCACAGTATGGTAGACGAAGAAAGCAGCACCGCAGACGACGTCAACGCGCAGCGCGCCAAAAAGCAGCTGGTGGTACAGCCCATGGAAAAGGTGATACCAGTGAAAAAAACTGAGGTGCGTCGCATTTTCGATGAGGTCTACCGCCTTCTCTCAGAGGAGCGGTGGCTCTATCGCCTTCCAGCGCCGCCAGACGCCTTACTGTCACCACCACAGCAGCAGCAGCAGCAGCAGCAAGAGACGCCAGCCTCCTCGGCGCAGCAGCAGCAGCAAGAGACGCCAGCCTCCTCGGCGCAGCAGCAGCAGCAACAAGAGACGCCAGCCTCCTCGGCGCAGCAGCAGCAGCAACAAGAGACGCCAGCCTCCCCGCCAAAGGAGAAGCAAACGTTCCCATTTCGAAAGCAGTGGCCCGACGCAAATATTCCTGCCACTGAAGCGCTTCGTGTCGCCGTCCTCACGCAAATTCTGCTGCAGCACAAGGAGGCGCAACTGCGGAAGCACTTCGAGGCAGCCGTCAATTTGAGGGAAACAACCACAAGCAGCCCCCCAACACTGGCCACTGGACCGCAGCGGCAGGAGATGAAGTCAGCGGTGACGGAGGCAGTCGAAGAGGTTTCAGCGCGTCATGAACAGGCGACCGCACATCTTGTGAAGACACTGTCTTCCACACTGGAGCAGCTATCGCCAGAGAGGCTGTCTGACACACTGGAGGCTCTTGTGCGAAACGAGGTAAAGCCAATCATGGATGCACTCGAGGACCGTCTCGGAAACAGTCCTGCGTCCGCGTCCGTGGCAGCGAGCACCGATGCAGGATCTCTGATGACCTCACAGGAGCAAGACGATATGAAGAGTATTATGTCGCAGCTCCTGACAGGGCTACGTGAGCTGAACGAGCGCACATCGGCACTCGGGAGGGAACCAGCATCTGCCCAGATCGAGACCTCAGCAGAGCCGGCGGACACCCATCCATCCGAGAAGACCGTCACTCAACTACAGAGCGAGGAGGAGGTACGCCTTCTGAGAAACCTCTATGCACAACAGGTGCAACATCACACCGAACTGAGCGAGGAGATGGAAAAGATGCGTCATGAACTCCGTGCTCTGGCGAGCCGGGAACGTCCAGCGGCTGAGGCGCGGGAACCCACGTCGGTCTCGGGGTCCATGATCGCCCTCTCCCCAGAGTCGTTGGCTAAGGCCGTTGCCGACACTACACACGAGGTCACGACTGCCATACGAAAAGAAATGCACTCCACCATAGTCCGGCAACTAGACACCTACTGCGACGTGCATCGCAGCACTCTAAGCAGCATCCGAGAGGACGGGAGTGGCGCGGAGCCGTCAACGCCGTTGCTGCCTGTTACATCACTAGAGCTGGAGGAGATGCTATCCCGCATCGTTGACCACGCGGTGCGGGAGTCGACGAACCAAGTTAGAACTCACGTGCAAGCCGCCATGGAAGCAGCCCTTCGAGGCGAGCTGGCAGCTAGCCGTGCCTCTCCGAAAGAGGTGGCATCCACGAAAAATGCCTCAGCGCCGGACGAAACGCTGAAGGCAGCGCTCGAGGGTCTCTGGGCGCAGGTGCGGGCGGAGGCAGCAGAGGTGGAGGCGACGAAGCTATCGCAGCATAATCACCAGCTGCTACGCCTTTTCCGTCGCCATCAGCACCTGCAACGGAGCGCATCCGGTGGTCGCCCAACAACAGAATTGGCGTCCGTCTCACTGCCGGCGACCTCTATGACCTACGTGGCGCTGGAGGAAGCTATGCGTACAGTCATGCACCCGTACATGATGCAGATGCAGGCCACTGTAGCGTCCGCTGCTGCCTCCGCCAAAGTCAATGCATCTGCTGCACACAGCGCCCCTGTGTAGGTTGCTTCGGCGGAGCTGAAAAAAAAATATATATATATATATATATACTCCCCTCTCTTGTATCGCCTGACGGTACCGCCGCCTGCGAAGCTAGAGAACACCTCACAGTAAGGAGCAAAAGACTTCTAATGTGGGAAAAAAAGGGGGTGAAGATATATATCTATATATATATGAGGACGGAAGCAGAGCTCAGCACAAGCAATTGATTAGTTATTGCAGAGTCGATCATCAGCTTGAAGAAACAAACAAACAAAAAAAAGATCTGATGCGGTTGTGTGTGTGTGTGGACAGAGGCATAGGCAGAGGTGAGGCGGTAGGAGAGAGATTCCTTAGGATGGCTTATGGTCTTCTTGTCAACCGTATCTTTACCTCCCCTCCCCTCCCTTCATACACACACACACAACCGCCGGTGTGATTTGGGGTGAGGCGGGGAAGTTAGTGAGGGGCGTTGGGAAGCGATATTTGAATCTGTGGTCGCTCCCCCTTCCCCCTCCTCACTCTCCCCGAGAATTATATATACATATATATACATATATACATATATATATATATATATATATATAGCCTCGCAGCGCCCCCCCCCCCCTCCCCCCCCATTTCCACCTTTACCCAACACCACCGTAAGGGGAGGGATC
>CM007339.1:409676-422358 GCA_000333855.2 Endotrypanum monterogeii
CATTGAATAACCTGGTCATATATATATATATATATATATATATATATATATATAAAGAAAAGGAGGAAGACAATAATGTGCTCGCCGCCCAAAAATTGCCTCGCGTTTCGATGCAGCCGCCACATTCATGTTTTCTTAGCTCAATGTAGCGAAAGGGAAAGTGGGAAGAATAATGGGTCTTGTGAACATCTCAGAGGTGCAACTCTAGTGATAGGCAGAAGAATGGGCGAGGGTTAGACTTTAATTAAAAAGACGACGGCGCATCCTTTGCATCACCCATAACTCACCTCCTCTTTCATAGAGAATGTTTGTGTGCGATGGTTCAGTGCTGACAAAGATGTGATTTTTTTTTTTTTTTGAGGAGGCAGGAGATGTGAACATGCGATGGAGGACGTCCGGGCGGGGGAGACCTCTCGATCACAGACGTACTCCCCTTCCCTCTCATCTGCCTCTTCCCCTTTCTCATCTTTCCGCTCCGTTGATTTGCACCTGCGTGTAACGCATCACTGCCACTCACTACCCTAATCGTTTGGCCCTCCGCTCCCCCTCATCTCCACATATCCACCCCCCCCCACACACACACACACACACATGCACGCGAACCCACGCTAAAAAAAAAAAAGAGGAGACACACCAGAGAACGTGAGGGAGAAGCTCTTATCCTGTAAAAAAAAAAAAGAGCGGTTAGCTTTGTGGGTTTTTTTTCTTTTTTTTTTCAAATCTTATTTTCTCATTCGTTCCCTGCCATCGCCCACTTAGACAGGCGCAGGGAAGCGGGGGGAGGAGGAGGGGGAGGGTGGAGGACAGCTCAAAAATCCCAGAGAGGAACGCACCTCAGCTACCATGACCAAGCCAGCCATCATGCATTCATCATCATCCACAATGTCGTCTCCGCAGTGCTGCTTACAGGTTTGGGTAGTCGGCAACCCGACCAGCGGTGGAAAGCGAGGGGCAGCCGTGCTGGATCGAATAGAGACTTTGTTTTCTCAGACTTTTGGCCGGTATGCAGTGCACACCACTAGTAGCAGCAGTTTCCTACACACTTTCTCCCCCCATCCGCTCATGCACGAGTCATCGCCTCAGAGAACCGGAAGTAAGGTAACACAACAACCCAGCTCAGCAGCACCCCACTCGACGCCTGCAACTTGTCCCTGGACCGCCACTGCAATAGGTCTGCCGGCGCATCCAGCCGGGTGCTCATCATCTTCGGTAGACTGCATCTCAGGTGGTGTCGCCCTCCAGATGGTCATTATTCGCACTGATGAAGGTGGCCACGCGAAGGCGGTGAGCTGCGCGCTCAGTCGTATTATTCAGCGCTCGCGTCTGGAAGATGGCAGACGTGAGTTGCAAACCCACAGTCTCCCCGCAGTCCCAAGCGACCCAGCGGCTACGCGCGTTGCAGAGAGAAACGGTGACATGCGAATGTCGTTGCCGCGGCCGCGGCCGCTGCCCACCGCCACCACCACCAGCAGCAGCAGCAGCAGCAGCACAGCAACCCAGCCATTCTCACATCACGTTCTTCTTGTGGTTGGTGGTGATGGAACACTGAGCGAAGTTACCAATGGGCTCTGTGAGGGGACGCTCTCTGGGTTTGAGGAACTGATGCTGAGCGGTGGTCATCGTGCTGAGACATCCGCAAACGCGCTGCACTCACATGTGGAGCGCGAGGCGGCCGTGTTGTCAAGCCTGCTACCTGCCCTTGTGTATGTGCCAGGAGGAACGGGCTCCGATTTCGGAAAGCTTCGATTATGCTGCAGCACCCCAGAGGAAGCTCTGCGTCTGGTCCGTGATGGACTCATCCCGCAGCTCTTCCCATTGACCAACCCTATCAACAGCATTAGCAGCACCAACAACAACAGCAGCAGCAGCGATAACAGCAGAGTCCAGCATCGCAAAAGGGGGTGGAGGTATCGATTTTCCCGCGCGTCCCCTGCGCCACCAAGTCTTCCCTCGCCTCCCGCCTCGGCGGTTTGTGTAGCGCATGCGGTGGATATAGGCCGTATCGAATTTTTGCGTACCGGCACTCGCCACTTCTTCATCAATGAGTGTTCTGTTGGCATGTCCTGCGACGTCATCCAACGTGTTGAGCGATTCAAACGCAATCGATGGATTTCCAGGCTGGGTGGTCTTGTGTTGTTCGCTATGGCGTCCTTCTTTTCGCTGCTGCGCATGACCCCGAAGCCTCTGTACATCTGCAAGTTGCCTTCGCGAGTACCGTTTTTCACCAGCTCGGCAACGTGGATGGATGACAGTGAAAAAAGCGGCGGGATATCCGACATAGCCACCAAGTACCCTCAGCGAAGCCGGAAATGCGATGGCGACTACAACGATTGCAGTGTATCGATGGGTTACTGCGATCCCGAGCGAAAGTCGACCTCAGAAAACTCGATCCCCGACACGGACACGGACACCGCATCGCGTTCGAAGGGGTCGCAATCACTACTCTCGGTTGCCTCCTTTGCATGCCTAAGGGACCAGCTGGATCGACTGTCTGCCCAACTATGGCGGAGTGTGCGGGTGGGGTCAACTACCTCCCCCTCAGGTCACCAGCCACCTGAGCCCCTCCATACAACCCCTAGCTGCTACACCCCAACTGCAGGGACAGCGGTGCCCTGTACAGGTGGTGAGAAAACCTACATAACCCAAGGGCACACGCTACTGCCGCCTCCAGATGCTCACATGATTCGGTGTGCGCGCCAGACGCCTTCAGGTCACTACCTGCGTCTCCTGGATATCACCGCCGAAGAACTGCAAACGCATCATATGCAGCAAAAGCAACAGCAGAGCAGCGCTGCAGAAATTGCCTGCTCAAAGAAGATAGGTAAAGAACTCATCGACAGTGGTGTTGTTGCGGGTATGCCCGTGGGGTATGAGGAGTACCACGGCCACACCCGGCGCGCGATGTCTACGCAGATGATGAACAGTGGCCCTATGGACTCCCATGATTCTCAGGTCCGCAGCGAAAACTTCTCCAGCGACTCGACATCCTTGAACATCGCCCCTAGTGCTACGGCAAAGACTCACGACTCCGTGGACGACTACATGCAGTCCTGCAGCGGTAACAGCGACAATCCCTCGCTGTTGATCTGGGTGGAGATGCCTTCATCTATGTTTGCCTTTGCTAACGGCCGCTGGTACGGTGGTGGCATGCTCGTCGCCCCGCATGCAAATCCAACAGATGGACTCATCAGCTGCACCAACTGGGTCGCGACGATGCTGCCGTTTGTGCTCAGCGCCCCCTCACTCTACACGGGGCGGCACGTGGGCTGGAAAAGCACGAGCGCGTTCGATGGACATCGATTTCTTATCTCGAATGTGCCCTCTCTCCCCTCAGCTGAAGGGACGAAGGCGTCTCTGCTCTCTGCAGCAGACGCACCTATTGATGCACGTGAAGCAATGTTCATGGAGGCGGATGGCGAGGTGCTCGAAGCTGCACCAGCCATTGTGGAGCTCTGTGGTACAATTAACTTTCTGGTGCCCAGTACGGCTGTACTGCGCGTTGGAAGTCCAGCTCCTGGGACAACTCGTGAGCGCTTCACTGCATCACAGCAGTGGGAATAGTAGCTTAATAGCGCGCCTCCCTCTAAAGGGGTCTAATCCCCGGCATGGTCTCGCTCCTGCTCGGGAACCGATTTTTTTTTTTTTTTTTTGTGTGTGTGTGTGTTCCAACCACATGCCTACAGGAAAAGGAAAATTCTAACTCTCTCGTCGAAGATGATTGCCCTATGCGTCGGTCCGCGTGCACACCGCTGATACTCGCGCGCAGCAACACAATAAGCAACAAGAGAAATGTATATTGTCATGATAGGGGTCAATCGCCGATGCGGTCTAGTGCGTCTCTGAAGCAGGTGTATCTGTAAGCTCTCGAGCATCAAAAGGGCACCCGGCGAGGAACGCGTGATACAAGCTCGAACAGAGCGACTTTTCCCTCGTTCCTTCCTTTTTTTTTTTTCTCATGGGTACCTCTACTTTGCATGTGCTCACTCACCTCGCGTGCCTATGGTTCCCGCCGTGGATCCTTCTGAGGAATAGATATTAGATGAAGGCTTTGAGCCGTCCTCCCCCCTTCTTAGGCTTCGCTACTCTCCCACCTCGTATGTGTGTGCGTGTGTGTCTTCATCCCGCACCCCTGTCGATCTGCTCTCTTCAACCTGTGGGGTCCTAATGAAAACAAGGGCAGGGTATATATATAGTATTTCCACTCGTGGGCACATATGGTCGCTACTGGTTAATATGCAGAGACGTGTCCTCCCCCCCTCTCTCCCTTCCCGCACACGTGTGGCACACCGAAGAGGGGGAGTGTGACGGGAAAGGGGACCCTCCCAAGCGTGCATAAACCACGCCCACGCATTCTCTCTCTTGTTTTTTTTTTTTTCTTGGCTCATTTCTCCGTCCTATTGGACCGCTATTTCCAGTAGCACCGGCAAACAGGCGAATGTTCTGGTGTCGCAACACACGTGCAGAAATTGCGCATGAGCGCATGCACGTGTGAACAGAAGCGACCTCCAGTATCTCTGAATGGCCACGATATGCTTCTAGAGTCGGTGCATTTTGTTTTTGTTCTCACCTCACTCCCCCGCCTCCGCCACTCGGCGCCGTACGGCCACTAACCCCAAAGGGAGGAGTACCGTGAAATAATAAAGGTTCAATACGTGACCCCGCACACCGCCAATCATACCGGCGACAACGACCCGAGGGCGTACCCATCCAGCGCGCTTTACCTTCCTCCTTTCCCTCCTCTCCACAAACACACGCAAACACACAACCTACCCCTCCCCCACTCGGGTGGCATAAATGCGTACTCTTATGTAATCTCTAGACCAACTAAGAAAAGCGCAAACACGCTATCGCGACTATCATCATCACCATGTTTTTTTTTTTTTTTAATAAGTGGCCTACCCTAATTACGACTATTCTTTTCTAGATGCGCTCACACTCATATTGGAAGTGCATTTATAAAAAAAAAAAATATATATATATTATTTATTTATTTATTTATTTAATGTTTTGGTCGTTTCATTGGGACGTGTGCGCTTCTTTCGGACGGATTGCGACGCCTTACAGGCGTCCGCTTAACATCCTTGCGTACGCGGATGCCACGACCGTCTTGTGACGGCTATCCATGGTGCATAATGATCCTTATCGAATCAGATGTGATGAGCTTTTAGCTGCACCTGCGCGACGTACGCGTGCCCAGATCAGTGCTTCGGCAAGGTCCAAATGCCGTCGCTTCTGCTTCAGCGTTATAGAAAACGTCGGTGGACGGAACTGAACTAAATGAGCCACTACACACTTTTGCAATACAATAGATTGAAGACAGGAACGGGAGCAAAGACGGCGGAGGCTGGGCGCTCTGGCACTGGCCCACTCTGAGTCTGTTCCTCCACTGATTTCCCAGAGACGCTGCGAATTTCGCTAGAGGACGTGCACTTCGGCAATTTCAGCAGCTCGGACTGCAGACACAGCTATAAGAACGAAGCATTCCCCTACTCCAAGACGGCCTTAGAAGAACGCCTCAGCGCTGTCCATCGAGCATTTTCTTTGTAGATCGCACAGTGGTCTTTTCTGTACAACCTCTCGTATGTGAAGGATGTCGAGGCAGTGCGTGTACCACGGCAAGGTTTGCTGCGGTCGGCCAATCACGGCGGCCACATGGGCGATGAAATACGGCTACAGGGTGTTGGCAGGTAATTGGAGAGCTGTTGCTCGGCGTGAGGATGGATCCCAGTGCGGGACGGCTGACATCCGCTGGGGGTCTATGTGTAGCCGGTGCCCCCTTTACGTCCTGGGGCTTCAGCAAGTGCGTCTGGCAAGCCGCCAGGAGTAGAGTCGTCAAGTCTCTTCTCTATCCTCCTCCTTTTCTTCAGAGGCGACAGACCTTGCTGGGTGGAAGTGGTGCCGCCGTTGCTGCAAGAGCAGCCAGCACAGTGTGGACACACTGCTTTTGTGACAACAATGTCGTGGCGGCAGTGCACAGAGGCTAGGAACGGGTTAGGCGGGTGGATGAGCACACCTATCTGTCCTACTTCTATCTGAACGGCAAGGCCAACGTATCCAATCCCAACTACGCGACATGGATATTAAAAAAAAAAAAAGCGGCCGCCTCTGCCTCCTCTCTACAGATCGGGGGTACCGCTTCCAAAGCGAACTGCACATGTCCACTACCTCAACCCAAATAACGTGAGCTGCGGTGATCGACGCGTATCATGTACTCACCTAGTGACTGGCTTCGCTATGCTGTTGCCGGTAGCTAGAGAAAATGATAACGGTGGTAGCAGCACCTATCGGCCGTTTGGGTTCAGGTCTCGTGCTACCAACAAGGGGGCGTTCAAGATCAGTATGCGTCAATGTGAACAATCGATTTCTGCGTGTTTGCTCAACGGGGAGAACGAGTGCCCCCAGCGACACACCCCAGTATGCTGTGGTTGCTGGTGATCCTTTACGTTGACGCATTTCGTCTGGGGTGGTTTCAGCACCAGTGGCTGTGGCAGCGGGACTGGAGTGTACTAGTGCACGCTGACGCAGTCGCAAGACGACCTATCCTTATTACTTAACGGAAGTTGAAGAGGTGGAGGTCAAGTGCCGACCAGGCATTCATTCTGTATGGGCTCGTCTTTTTTATTTCTCTGGTAAAATCGTTTTCACTTCTTTGTGTCAAACGTACGGAAGCATTGTGTGTCCCCGATGGACATTAGACATCCAAACGACTGTCACGCTCTTTCTTAAGAACGCGGGGTGTGGGGAGGGGGGGGGATGCCGTCTGTAGAAATGGCGATGCAGGTGGCAGTAGTGGCGACTAACAACTTGGCTTCCGATTGTGCACACATACACACATACAAGTAAATATCATGTGATCCTCTACGTGCATTTCGCCTCCTCCCTGCCCTCAGTGAAGGGAAGGTAGCCTCTCTTCCATCTGTAGTGTGTGTGTGTGTGTGATCTTCTCAAATGTGAAGCATACGCCGGCCAAAATCAACCCTCCCTCCCCCTCCCCTTGAACACCCCAAACGCACAAGGGTCAAGTGACACACAAAAAAAAACACCAAGCTGATCGAGGTAGGCCCCCCCCCCAAAAAAAAAGGAAAGGAGGGGAAGGGAAGGGAAGGGAAGGAGGGAGAGTGAGGAACTCGCTGTGGCCGAGCGGACAGAAACGTGTGGTTTAATACTCTTTCAGCGCCTTCACTGCACCATGTATAGGCCCGTATAGGCGTCTCGTTTCTGTGGTGGCGGCGGTGAGGAAGAGGCAGCAGCGAAGGGGAATAAAAAGGGGGTTTGTGCGGACGTGTTCAAATGACTGTCTTCTTGTGCTGCTCAACCTTTGCTTGGGTAGCCTTCGATTTGTCGCCTGAACTGCCCTCGAACGAACTCGCCCACCACTCCCCACGCTGATGGGTTGTCAGTCCCGCTTCCCCATTGCTTTACAAATATCTACCCCCCCCCCTTCCCCTCCCCTCCCCCCAACATACACAATCTTGCCTCTCCTCCGCATACACAAACACGCACATGCACACATATTGTGAACAGGTCGTAATGCACCAGCGAATGGACGCCGGTAGTGGCGCCTTCGGAACTCATGAGCAGCTCCGCGAGGCAAACTCGGAAAAACTAAGAGTTCTGTTGAAGCGCACTGCTCATCGTACCTGCACTGCGGGTAATGGCGCACGGCCCGCGAAGAAGTCTGCCTCGTTGACCGGGGACTACCTCGACTTCGAGGACACTGAGTTCGGTGGCAGGTGGATAAACCTAGGGCTGGGAATGATGGTTGCGGGGGCACTGTTTCTCTTTTACGTTCTATGGTTTACGGAGTGGGTAAAGTGAAGTACCCCCCCACACACACATATATAATATATATAACTATATATATAACTATTATATATATATAACTATATATATATATATATATATATATATAACTATATGCGTGTGTGTGTGTGTGTGTGCACATATGGGGGAGAAGGGTGTCAAATGACTTGCTGAAACCTAAGAGAAAAAAAAACAAAAAAAAATCATGTGCCTACCTGTGCCTCCCCCTTCTGCATGGATCCGTAGCACCTGCATGCACAAAGCAAGGAGGGGAAGAGGCGCGCGGGCAACTATGCCTACTTTATTCACTGAGTAATACCCCTGTGTCTATCACGAACTGATTGCGTGAGGCTGGTATTCGCTGCTTCATTCCTTTTCTCTTCCTCACCCCTTTCTTTACTCATTCGAGAAGGTCGACATTCGCCATGCGGTCTAACCTGGCGCTTGCAACCACGCTTACCCATACGCATACATACACACACTCACACAGAAACACGCGCAGCTGATAGCGGAGCTCTACAGCTTTCCACCACGATGACGGATCATGATGAGGTCTACGAAGACGACTTTGAAGATGAAGAATCATCATTCGACCCTTCGAGTCCGACGTCGGTCTCACACTTGATGTATTACACGCCCAGCGCACCCATCATCACATCTCCGCTTTTTGTCGAAGAGGGGTACGATGTGAAGAGAAGCTCCTCGATAAATCTCTACGCTTTCTCACCCAAGCCCATGGATAGGAGCTCCCTGCCACGATCACGCGGCTCCACCAGCTCTCGTTTTTCCAGCTATCAATCGTCCCAACACAACGTTCTGCCCTCGTCAGCGGACGAGGCCGACTCCTCTTCCCACACCTCCGAGCAATCATCGGTTGAATCTCGCTCCACCTCTCAGCTCCTAGCCAAAAGTCAAGACAAGGACACGGGCAGCACGACGCGTGCAAATAAATCTACTGTAGGCGGTGGAGCTACACAGACCGCCAGGAACGAAAAATCTTTAGAGACCATGTCTAGTGGATCCCAAACAACCCCACAAAAACGCAACACCAACGACGTGGAGAAGATCACTAGTGTACCAGTGAAGGGGGCACAGCGAGAGAAACGTCTGAATACCTCGGCAAGCATCAGCTCCAAGGCAACGTCTCGCCCCACCCTCCCACCTCCTCATAAAAAGAAGTCGGATAAGCGCAGCGTTGATGAGCCCCATCCGAAGAACCATGCGTCAGCATCCACCCTTCACGCGGATGGGGCGGCGACGAGGGCACCAACGAAATCATTGGCACGGGGGAAGGGAACCTCTGCTGAGGATAGGGTACTCCACAAGGGTCAGTCGCACTCCCCCAGAGCTAACTCACATAAAAGTGTCAGCACAAACAAATCCCTTCATCAATCAAAATTCACATCGCTGGAAATACTGAATGAGGAGAAGGATGGAAGCAGCCGTCGCCCTACTCCTTCTGAGATTGACGCCGCAGCGGCCACAGTCGATGACGAAGACGTGAGTAATGCCGGCAGCAGCGCCTCCGTGCCACGGCGAGCGGCAGGAGCGGCAGGAGCGGCGAAAAAGCGAGTGGCAAACTCCCCCTCCTCATCGAACGCCCGCTCGCGACAGTCCGTCAAACCGGCCTCCCTTACCTCTGCAGAGCGCACAAAAGCGAGGCCCCCATACTCCTCTGTATACAACTCCTTCACGGGGAGATCATCAGCTCTCTCATTCTCTAGACACACCCCGCCGAACCGTGCCTCGCCGTCGGTCAGTCTCGACGTGGCTGGTGATGATGCCACAGGCGTCCGGGACGCCAATTCGGGTGAGGTAGCATCACTGCAGTCGCAGGAGCAGGAGCAGCTGCAGCGCTCGAGGTCCAGCAACTCCCCAAATTCTAGCAGCAAGTATGCAGATGTACCCCTCATTCGAGTACGCAACGAAGCAACGCACTCCAGCAGGAAAGCATCAACATCCCCTTTGGGAATGAGCGATGAGCCCCAGTGGAATGAACGCGCTGCGCTGGTGGCTCGGGTAGCGCGCCTCCACGAGGAGATCGCCCTTTGGGACGACCGCCTCGCACCCTCGTTCCCCTCGGGCTCACCCATGACAAGACCTAACCGTGGGAAATATTACCTGTCCCAGCGCCACTCCGCCGGTGACGAAAGACAGGCAAAGAAAAACCCAAGCCCAACCCATCGCAAGCAGCGTTCCAGTTCTGTGGAGAAGTTGGGGTACCCCCAGGGTGACGTCGACGTCGGCAGTCGCCTGTTAAGCGCTCGACTCCTGCGGTTGCGGCAGGAAAACGAACAACTCGAGGCCCTATACGCACACTATAGCACTTGGGAGGAGGGAATGGGTGTGCAGGATCTTGTGCAGCGGGCAGAAAAACAGCTCCGTCGGGCACAAGGAAGGCTCAAGGAAGTCAACGCCCTGCGACGAGCCCTCGAAACCCGAGACAAGCGCGCTGCACACACGATTGAGGCGGTGCACCGCCGCATGCCTCCAGCTGAAGAACTAGACGAGCGGGAGCTCAACGAGGCCATCTCCCTGCGCACGAGTCTGCTCCGCACAGTCTCCGAGCTCAAGGAGCAGGTGAAACAAACTCGCACATCTGTAAACAGTATGACGAACATGTGTACTCGGTTTGATGAGCACGTGCAGCAGAAGAACCTGGCGACAGTGACGCGCAAGGAATACTTGGCGCTGTGCGCCAAGCGTGACTCCAACGCTAAAGTAATTGAGAAGCACAAGGAGACCATCGCCGTGTACACGGTCCTCCTGGCACAGGATTACCGAAACAATGCCAAACTGACAGCGAACGAGGACAGTGCTACATCGCCCTCTCGCAGCTCCCGCGCGACGACGCCGGTAAAACTCCCCTCCATCATGACAAAGACTGGAGGCCGATTGAACCTGCGGCAGCAAGCGATTGCCGAGTACGAAACGACCAAGGCTGATCTTTTGACAGAACAAAAAATGTTGGAGGTACGCAAGCAGGAGTTGCAGGAGGCTATTGAAGACCTAGTGCGTCGCTTGCGGCAGCGCAACGAGCAGATCAAAGCGAACCACGAGGCGGCTGGGCTCAACTACATTGAGGGAAGAAGCTACGATTCACTTTCTCCCGCCAAATCTATCTCCCCACGAGGATCCACCTACGGCATCGGTGGCGCACGTAAAACACCCTCAGCCCCCCCAACAGAGTCAAACACGCCACGGCGTAAAGTCAGCGATTTGGCACCCGAGCATAGCATCGCCTTGGAACGCAAGAAGTCAATTCGAGAGGTGCTCGTCTCTCCCGTGAAGCCGCTGAAAAGGACGGACGCCGAGCCTGGAGCTTCTGACGTTGGTGCCGCTGCTCCCGGACGCAAGCAGGACGGTGCAGGCGACGAAGACTCTCAAGTCGCTTACCTCCACAGCAGCAGTAACGTGGACACGCCGATGGAGGCAGACAGCATGGTCGGCAGTAGTCCGGTGTCTTCGGAGATATCTGACAAGGAGGAGCCCCGAGGAGCTCAAAGCAATGGTGACAGAGGTAAAACGGACCAAAACCATAACCCCACTAGAGCGACAGCGGCGTTGAATGGTGCCGACGATGAAAGCAAGTCCTCAATGGATGTTGAGGAAGATGTAGTCTCCACAGAGAGTTCGGAATCCGGGAGGTCGACGCCTCGGTGGCTGCGAACATAGTAGCCGGCGTGCCGTCGCATCGCTCGGCCTCCCCTCCCCTCCCCTCTCTCTCTCTCACACACACACACACACACACACACACGTGAATCGTTGAAGGACACACAGTTGTTGCGTCCTCTTCTCGAAAGTGAAGTAGGGGGGATAGCGTACACAAAGTTCCCCCCCCCTCCCTCCGATGGCCCTCGCCCCTCCTGTCCAGCTTGTCTCAAGTACATCACATAGTTCACCACGACTGAGCCTCACGCTTCTTTCTACGTGAACATGCATACGTGTGCTCATTTATTTGTATACATCCCTCTTCCTTTTTTTCTGTGTGTGAAAAGAATGTGTGTTCATGCATTTGTGTGTCTGGGTGTGTTTCTGTGTGCACTGGCCTTGTGTCAGCAGCGGAGGAGGAGCAGGGTGGGGGGGGGGGAGGGAGACAGAAGCGAGAGGCCGTAGCGGCGGCGGCATACGAGAGTGTACGCCGATCGTATTGGAATGTCAGACAGCATATTCCGAAAAATTAAAAAAAGAAAAAAGAGGGAAGGGGTGATACAGACATAACAAAAAGAAAGGGGTACCAATTCCAAATCACGAGATTCGCCGTAACCTCGGACGACTGCGCCTACCCGTCTTAACATACATGCGGATCGCCCAAGCAACTCTTTTCTCTCCCTGTGGCATCTTATCAGGCCCTCCCCCCTGCCCCCCCCCCCTGCAACATACACGAGCACACCTTAACGTCTTCTGTGAAGTCTCTCTCGTGCCGGTCCTCCTGAGGCTAAGGCTGCTCTTGATCCTCTGTGCAGGGGTATTTTCCCATTTCATGTGCGGGTGGTTACATCGTTAGTGTCAAGTCGAATGTCTCGCTCCTTTCGTCCCCGAAAACTTCAGTGCACCCGCCTCATCCGACTCTCTGTCACCTGTGCTCCTTTTTGCACGGGGAGAAAAGGAATGAAGGCGTTATTCGGAAAATCAAGGTTTTTTTTGGCGATGGGCGATGATGGAGGCGATTCTGCAACAGCCCGTGTGTGTGTGTGTGCTCGTAACGCTCGAAGTTGTACTTTTTTTTTTCTTTCTCTAATCCCTTCTGCTCCGGACATTCGGCCGTATTATGCTTTGCCGATTTTCCTTTCTACATACATATATATACGTATATATATATATATATATATATATATATACACGTGCGCACAGCTTTTTTTATGAATTTTTTTTTTTT
>CM007339.1:425547-454355 GCA_000333855.2 Endotrypanum monterogeii
TATATATATATATATATGCGCGCTTACGGAGACGCAAAAAAAAAAACAATGCTCAATAAATTACTAGAGACACTCAGCCGATAATCGTTCCTTCAGATCCTTACGTTAAACTCACCTCTCTCTCCTCCTCCTCCCACACACGCACACACACACACACACACACACACACACACAAGCATCTCCTGCATTACATATCAACAGCTCCTCCACAAGCCGACGCGCAAGCATCTGTTTCAACCTCGGATCCTTGAGCTTTGCATAGGTACTCCGTCATACCACCCACACTCCTCTTATTTATTATTCTCTATCGCCTCCTTCAAGGCACTCGTATCCAACTGCACAAAGTGCGTCTCGGGAAGTGACATGTCGACTCCGGAGGCCCGCGCACACACGTACCTCGTCAACCTCCGCAATGACCTCGAGGTGAAAAACAATGCAGGTGCGGTTGCTATAGTATCCCGCGCATTAAACTATTTCGATTTACACTTCTGGTATGAACTCTCAAACGAGCTGCTGCTGTTGATCCGTGACCCCATGGTGCTGGAGAACGCGTATGAGCTGTACACGGACGTTATCGTGGCCGTCCGGGCAGATCTCTCGCCTATTGCATATGTGATGATTCTCCGATCAGTTTGCTTTTCCCCGCACAGCACCACCCAAAAAGCGCTCGAGCTCGTCGAGGGCGCCTGCGCGTCCCTTATTAATAACAACTCCGAGCAGGGACACTACGCTGCCTTGTGCATCCGGGCCCTACTCCTGCTTGAAAGTACGAGTGCTGAGGAGAGCGTGGCGCTGGCGGCAGTACCCGGGTCTCCGCCGCACACAGCACGGAAGCTGCTGGAGCAAACAGAGACACACCTTCATTCTCTGAAGATGCACGAGGTGGAGCCGGTGCTTGTCGCGCTGTACGGCATGGCACGTGGTCGCGACTACGAGATTCGGCGCCAGCACACGAGCTACTATAAAAACGCTTTTGATACCGTCATTTTTCTGGAGAAGGCGGACCTGCCCATGCGCGAGGAAGATCTCACGACACTGGCATACAAGACGGTCATCGCCGGCCTCCTCTCCGATAAAATCTTCAACTTCGGCAAGCTTCTAAATTTCGATCAATTTGTGACCCGACTGCAGCGGGAGTCATGCCCGCAGCGCTGGGCATTAGAAATGATGCGGCTGTGCAATGAGGGCGATGTGGCTAGCTTTGAAGCCTTTTTTCATGAGCACCAGAAACAAATTTCTCAGGAACCCCAGCTCGTGAGCGTCTCTGCGACACTGCATCGGAAGGTTCGACTGATGGCGCTCCTACATCTCATCTTTTACACGCCTCTGAGCGAGCGCACCTTCACCTTTCACGCGGTGGCTCAGCGGTGCGGTGTGCCGGACAGCGACGCAGAGCCGCTTCTGCTGGAGGCGCTTGCCCAGGGCATTATCAATGGGCGCATGGACGGCTTGAAGGGGGAAGTGCATGTCACGTGGGTGGAGCCGCGGGTGCTGAGCCTGGAGGAGGTGAAGGCGTTGGCGCAGCATGTTTGCAAGTGGCGGGAACAGGTAGTAGGGCTCACGGAATCGGTGAACGCGATGACGAAAAAGATTCCCCAGTAGCAAACCTATGGAGGGGAAACAAAATCAAAAAAAAAAAAAAATGCATCAGTGATACAGGTTGGGGAGGTGGGGGTGAGTGTGTCGTTGCTACCCCCTGTAACTGCTGATGTCTCGGCGCTGCTCACAGGGAGCTTTGGTTGTGCCCCTCTTTTTGGGTCTGCGGGATGGGGAAGAGGATGGGGGGGGGGGGAGGGAAGCCTCCGTACACCCATCTCGCCTCCCTCTCTACTCTCCGATCCCCTGACGCGTAGTTTGGCAGTGACACTTGATGGAGGGGTGATATATGTGTCCATACATCTGGACAGACCCCCACCCGCCGCCGCCGCCGCCGCCTCTCTGATGTTGTTGTCTGAGATAAAAGCGGAAGAGAAAACCGGTAGAACCATATTTTCTCAATCCGATTCACGTGCGCAAAACATCAATTCATACCCACGCCCTCGCACATTTTGAAGATTTTGGGAGTCGTGATGAGTGTACTGAGTCCACGCGATAACCTTCACGAAAGCCGAACCCCCGTTACTCCTTCACGATCTCAACTAAACCCACACTCCCCTTTTTTCCAGTCGCTCTTCTCCCTCCTGCCGCACGTGTGCATTCCGCGACACAGCTCCTAACCATTGTGAGGCAACGGAAAACATCCCCGTCTCTGTCAGAGTATCCGTTTCTATGTAGTTGAAATATATATATATATATATATATATATATATATGTGTGTGTGTGTCTGTGTGTGTGTGTGTGTAACGAAACCAAAGAAGAGACGTGTGGAGAGGTGAGAGGTGAGGGGCGAGGGCAGTGCAACCGGCAGAGAAAAGAAACTCAACACACCTCCCATTATAGATCGACCCAATACGCGCGTGAAGGGATTGGATTATATCGGTCACCGACACTGTGCTGCAGCCACCACCACCACCACCCTCGATACATGCCCTCGCATTGGCTACAGTGTACCTCCTTCGTATGTCACTGACACCTCGCTGCTTCTCTCTCCCTCCCCCTTGCTGACATTTTGCACGCCATCCACCCTCACATCAGGAATACTACTCCAAGAAAACAAAAATCACTTTCGCCACGCAGCAAGCGCACACAACTACGCCCCTGTGCCTTCAGCTTTCGTTTTGGCAACGCTCCTTCTCTCGTCGGTGTGATTCTGTGTTTTTTGAAGGCGTACCTTCACCTGTTGAGGAGTGGGCACTCTCCCGAGGCTCAATTCTTCGTTTTTGGTTCTTGCGCAAATACTGCTTTTCGATCCCCCTCCCCCTCCCCATAGCTCCCGTCGTCTTTTTCTTTTTGTAGTGGTTGTCTTGTGCCGTAGTCTATCACCACAGGCGAGATCCTTCGGGTAGACTCCGTTCGTGCTCACTCTCTTGGATACTGAGGATTAGTGTCGCATTGGTGGCTGTCTTCGTAATCGCTGTGACAATCGACATCCATTTCTGTGTGTGTGTGTGTGTCTGCAAGCGGAGGCTGGGCTAAGCCAATACGCTGATCCTAAGGAACCTCCATTCCCCTCTAGCCCCTCTCGAGCTCACACTTCGTCGCCTCCCTCGCTGTATGTACATTAGCATCTTGTCACTTGTCTTTTTTTTTTTTTGCTTAGGTGTGCGGAGGTACTCACTCTGTGCAACGACCAGTGCCCCCCCTCCCCTCCCCTCCCCCTCCACCTCCGTAGCCCGTATAGAACCCACCCACCCACCCCCCAGCTCCTCGACGCGGTAATATCCCCTTGGCTCCGCTGGCTGTACCGAGCCTCTCGCACCTCTTCCCCCACCGACCGCTACGGAAAGCACTGATCTCAACGATATTACCGTAAGCTTCGCTGGCACATTCACAGGGAGGAGGGATCGGTTCCTAGGACAAGATGCGCACCTCCACGTTGGGGGCTGCCCAGGAGGCAACTTCAGCGGTGCACAAACCTGTCACAGTACAGTGTGCCTCACGAGGGCCATTCAACGAGGCTTTGCAGACTGAGGCAAATGAGTACCTTCTGCACGAGCGCGTCGCTGAGGCAGCAGCAGGTCTGGCAAAGGGTGAATCACTTCCCTTGGATCTATTCCAGGGACGACATCCGCTGCCGCGTGAGCTGCTAATAGAGCTAGACGATGGTGAACGAGTTGGCTATCCGCCCAGCATGTCGCCACCGCATACGGGTGGCGGCACCGTCGCTGTGAACGCATCCCGCCCCGCCACACTTGAGAAAATAAATCCGTGCACGTGTACCAGCACCGCATTCGATGCGTGGCTCCGCACAGTCGTACAGTCTATCCCTCCGCCAACGGAAGCGGGCAACTCAGGACGGATGGATGGGTATTTTGCTGCTAGCAGCCGTGGCCGAGCGAGGCCTGGCAGTGCTCAGCGGGTGACGCGTGAGCAAACAATCTGCACGGCGCTAGAGCTACTGGAGACGGCCGCGCGGTTGCTACAAAGGCGTATCGTGCTCTGTCGAGACCAAGATCGACTTCTGCATGCTTATTACGACGCACTGGAGGAAGACATCTATCAGCAAGCAAAGGCTGGTTTGAGATTGGCAGCGGAAGGGGAACGGGCTCATTTCACGTCCAACGAGGAACCTCAGATGCTGCTTCCACCGGAGCAGCATAAATACTCGCCGTATCACCACCACCTTCGCATGTACAAGCGCGGTGCGCCTCTGAAGCAGTACTCAGAGGAGCAGGCAAAGCTACACCACCGACTGGAGATGGTCTACTATGTGCTGACAAAACTCGAGGAGCTGGAAGGGGTGAACAGCGCGATACTGCTCGAGAGTCAGTCCTCGTCACAGATGAACCAGGCCACCCATGAGGCTGGTGAGGGGAACAGTACAAACATCCGGAATGAAGGAAGTTCGCAGGGTGGGCTTACGGTTATTCGCCGTGGTGGCGGCGTATCCGCTGAACAAGACGGTGACAAGATGGTCAAACCTCTGTCGTTGTCGTCGCGGCGGTTTGCCGCGTGGGATCAGCGAGTGTGTCATCTGCGCCGTCAGCTGCAACTACCAATTCCTGCGTGGGACGTGATGTCTCGCCTCCGAAATGAGTTAATCCTTTCCTTCTCCGCTCGTGTTCTGGCGCTACGGGAGCTCGGACCGCCTCCTTTTAGAGGTCCCGACACTACCGCCACGTCGTCGCCGGCGGCGCACGATCCGGACGTTGCCTCGCAGTCGGTCAGCAATGTGAGCAGTCAGCAGGACAGCTCTAATTCTATTAGTGCGTTTGTTGAGTGGTACGTGAAGCACATCATGGATCCGCTCGCAATTTCCCAACTTCTCAGCATCGTTCCGCGCGAATACCTGGTGACCACTACCTGCCGTCTCATCTACGCGTGTGAGGCACATGCCTCCTTGCGCTCGTCCCGTGCGCTGCCTGACCTTGGTACTGTACTGATGTGTGCTGTAGCCGAAGGACGTGCTGAGGCCGTGTCGCAGGTGTTGCTCTCCTCGAGCGTTTCCTACGGTAGTGCCCTTTCAGGGGCAACGGAGTCACACACCTGCTTCTTCGCAGGACTTTTTATCGGCCAACTGGACGTGTTAAAACAGCTCGTGGAGCACCAGTGCTGGAATGCGGATGCGCTGCACGTGTTGCTGTTCGTGAATACCCCATGGAACGCCGCCGCCGTGGCGTCAACGCCTCGCGGGTGCCACGTATACCAGCAAGCGCTGATTGGCCGCGTGCAGGCGTTCCTCGCGATGGCGAAGCGTGCGTTGGATGCTAGAAGTGATGCACTCACCTACGACCCGTCTCTACAACTCAACGACAGCTCGAACGCCTCCGCCAGCGTGAGCACCAGTGGCGACTACCTCACCGATGAAATGGCACTCAAAGTCCTGCGTGCCGCACATTTGCTCGACATGAACGCACAGGGCGAGAAGGCGCTGCTCACCTTGACTCGACTTCTGGCCACCGCGTCGTCAAACTCCATCAGCGACGTGGACGACGACGGCGGCGGCGCCGCCGCCGTCGAGAACGCCCGTTCACCGGATGGGGCTGCGTCAGGGGTGCAGACGATGCTCTACGCGCCGCAGCCAGTTGTCGCGCCGCCACCAGTGTTTCTCAGTGGCGCGCTCCGACGTCTAAGACTCTTCCTCGCCGCGCGCACCGCGATGCTGGAATATGAGCAGCAGCAGCAGAACGTGCAGTGGAGCTCACTGCTGGGTCATATCAAATCATCTGTGGCCACCACCAGCGGCGTCGTCACCTCCCCAACCCTGAGCAGCACGTACGAATCCCAGGGAAACCTGCTGAGTGCAAATAGGATGCACGGCGACCTACCGAAGAGCGCACTAAGTCCCTCAACCTCAAACTTGCGATCTGGCAACTCCAAGGTGCCTGCATCTTCCTTCGGGAGTGTGCTGCACCGGCAGCAGCAGCAACTGGACGCCTGCACAGCCGCCGCAGTATGCCCGCTGCGCTGCCGAATGTGCCCCGCTTTCACCACGCCTCATCTGCAACGCGTAGATGCGTGGAGCTACACCCCGCTGCATTCCACAACGCTGAGAACCGCCTTGGATAACGCACTCGACATCGACGATGAGGACAAGGAGAGGCAGTCCAGCGAACGGCGTGCCTACCGCGTCTTACAGGCGACCAACCTGAAGGCTACTACTAACTGCGATGCGTGCCATGCCAAGGACCCGCATAACGAACCCAGCGGTTATCAGTCCGAGTGGGCCTCGCACCAACCTCCTATCTTGGCGCTACTCATGCGGTCTGACACCGCCATCGACATGACGGCGAGATCGTGGTTCATGTATCCTTCGGTTGGCCGGGCTACCCTCCAGAAAGAAGGCGATGGCGATCGGTACAGTAGCCGCAGGGGCGCGCCGAGCACAAGCCCACGGAGTGTGATCAAGTGCGACTCCGGTTCCAAAAATACCTTCAGGGGTTACACTCGCCGGCATGTGAGCCCATGGCAGTCATGCTACGCCCCAACCTCACTCATCACGAATCTGCCGTTCCGCTACTCGTTATCAGTACCTCTGGAAAATGCGCGGCGAGCGGCGCTGGACGCCAAACAGCGGCGAGCAGTGCAAATCCTCTACGGTGGCCCTGCCCCCGGTGGTATAGAGGACAACGCCATGCATAGCAACGACGGTGACGAAGTGGACAATTATAGCTCCATCAGCGGAGACGGCACCGCAGACGAGAGCCTCGCGGGTGCCTCCTCTCGCCTTGCTGCTCAGCTGCCGGGACTGACCAAACCCAGCTTGTACTACGAAGCGCAAATCTCGCTCGACTACCTTATAGCGATGTACGTAGCCGATACCCTCGGTGCAGCGTCACCCACCATCGGCGAAGAAGCGCTCGAACACGACACACGTGACCCGCTCCCCAGAGAAGCCGCGCACCGACTCTGTGAGAACTGTGTGGTCGTCGGTCTTTGTGACTGTGTCACTGCTGCGCAGGCGAATGGGTCCACGCGCGGCCCCCATAAGCCATATCTGGTGACGCATCTGGGTCACCAGCATCACGCCAGGGACATAGCAGGTATTACGGAGAGCGACAACATCAACGGTTTGGAGGGACTGGAAGCTACTCGTGGCCACGTCCAAGGCGAAAGCACCTTCTGGTCTGCGGGTGTTTCTGTGTCCGTGATTGCACATGAAGAGATGTCCCAGCGCTCGCTGTCGTCCGGCACTGATGCCGGGGCACGGTCTACGAACCAGAACCAAGCAACACCAAGGGGCAGTGAAGTCGACACGGATGTGTTCTATCTGGGTCTCTGGAAACATCAACAAAACATTGTTCGCGCGCTCTCGGCGACGCAGACGCACTCCCACCACGCCACCCAGGATGCTTCCCAAACCTCTCTGAAGACGGCGCCAGTATTTCTTCGGCTGGAACTGCGTCGGCGGTGTGCTGCAGCGCCGGTGAAGGCAAGCACACCGAAAGGGGAGTCAAACACCTGTGCGGAAGCCGGGGACAAAAGCACGATCGACACCCATGATATGGACAGTGCTGAGACTGGGCCCGGGAAAAGAGGACTGTGGCTGCCGACCATTACACGCGCCTCCCAAGACGATGTGGCAAAGGCATTGAGGAGGATGCGCCTAGAAAGGCACCACTCGGCAACTTCAGCGACGCGGGCAGCAAGGATGCAGGCGACTCGAGGGCATGCAAGACGTACCCCGAGTCCTCCTAGCAGAGCCACAGACACATCACCCTCCTTGACTCGGTTTTCTCATGCTCCCTATCAGGTCCCGGCTACACTCGTCCTGGGGATTTTTTTCATCTCATCGACTGGCACACTGCGTCTTCGCATTAACAATTTTACGGACATCGAAGAAATTGTGCTGGGCTTGCCGCTCGGCAGTGATGCATACATCACTGAGTTCACAGAATCAGCGATGCCGCTGCCGCCCCTCCTCTACCCAGCCGCAACACTGTCTTTGAACGACAGTGGATGGAGAAGCTGGCATGCCCATCGAACCCGCCAATTGGCAGTGCCACGCCAACCGAGCACTCAACAAAAGGAACTGGGTCGTGAAGAAGGGAAAAGCGAGCACGTACAGGTCCGAGGAGGTGTGCCACTGTCATCGGCATCATGCCTGTCGCAACCTGTATCCAATGCTGTTTTACATTTCAGCTTTGATGCGACGGAGCTGCTGTTCGAGCCTCCGCCGCCCCATCATGCCCTAACAGGCACGTCCACGAGCACGATACGGCCTGTCACGGAAGTGATGACTGTCTCAGAAGGGCAGCAACTGGGCCAAGGAAACATTGAAACCGACGTGGAATCAAAAATATCGAACGTGATGCAGCCCCAGCTGTCCGAGCCCGTCGTGCTCCTGGACAACACCGTCAAGTTCACTCAGATGCTGTCTGTGCTCACGGACCTTGTGCTTCGCACGGCGGTGGGCCAGGGCCGCGAAGAAACTCCCGAGGAGCCGCAGTCCTCCCGTCCTGATTTCGGCGACGAATATGAAAATGACAAGAGCGATGATGACAATGCCGACGCAGCAACGCCAGGTGATACAGCGCCGAAGGCACACTCGTCCGTATCGTTTGTCGGATCACGTGAGCGCCGCCTGCGCTCGGCGGTTCGACGGGTACAGAGTCTGCTGAATACGCCTGGGGGCGGAGCTCTCAACACAACAGTCGGCCACTGCTCTCCCTTTGGCCATACCGACCTCCCGAATTTATTCTACCCTCCGGTGCGCATCTACCGCCACAGTTGTCACCTTCCCCCTCAAGAGCTTTACCCGCCCCCGCCCTCCTGTGATGCGGGCAGCGCCGACGAAGGCAAGGGAAGCGGCCAGCGCATGCCGAAGCAGCGGGAGCGCCGCCGATGGCGTCGTGGAAATCGACGCATTGGTCTGCAGGGAGCCGTCCAAATGCCATCGCTGGCTTCAACCAATATGTTTTGGCACGACCTGATCCCTGAAAATGTTCCTCTCACACCACTGTGCGCTGCGCTGGCGTCGCGGCAGCCGACCATGGCGTACGTCATCGCAACACATCCACTGACGAAGTTCTGTGATCCTATTATCGGTGAAGAGAGGGCGAGCTCTGTCCACGTGTGGCAACAGCAATCCTACCAGCGCCGTACCGCGCTCTACGCCGCGTGTGCCCTTGGCTATGCAGAAGTAGTGCGCGTTCTTCTAGAGCGCATTCCTGTGGAAGAGATTCTCTCGTATTTTGGGCTCATCGTCGAAAGCGAGACACGCTCGGAACTCAGGCGCACCTACGCAAAAGCGAGTGTTGCCTTCCTGCGCAATTACCAACGGAACTGGTTGAAAACGCAGGCCTCGTCGCCGCCGGGAAATGCTGCCAAAATGGACACCAAAACCTCTGAGCACAGCCCTAACACCACCACCACCCAGACTCTGTCGACCGGCAGACATGCCGGAATCTCTGTCAGGCCCCTGACGCCGGCGGTACCGTACTTGACAAACGATAAGCAGCGGCCTCTTCTCAACGCATCCACCATATACATCTCTTCGCGGTCGATGTACACCCCTCTGCACGTAACGCTTCTCGGTGTCGTTCTCGATAACGGAGATCAAGACACTGACGGTGTCGAGGAAAACACAAGTACCGATACTGACGACGAGAAGGCGTCTTTGCTCTTGCTCAAGGCGCGTCTCAGCAAGCAAACCAAGTGCGTCACCGTGTTGCTCAACTGCCTCTACGACCTACTTTGTGTGGCACCGACGTCCAACGGAACGACACAAAAACCGAAGCAACGGAAGAAAGATGATGCAAAAGGCAAGACGCAATCCACGGAGTCTCCGTTGGCAGGGAAGGAGCTTCTCGCCTCAGCGCTTAACCTGTACACAACAGCGGGCGAGACTGCTTTACTTTTGGCTGTTCGCCACAACAATGTGGCAGTCGCGCTGCGCCTTCTGGAGCTGGGGGTTGAGGTGACCTGCATGGATCGTGTCACGCGGCTGCTCAGCCTCGAGCTGGCTTGTGCCAACCGCTGCACACCAATCGCGGAGGCGCTGCTGCAACCCCGCAGCGGCAGCGGTGGCACGGAAGCAGCGATGAGCACCTCCGCATACGTCACTTCACCCGTCCTTTTGAACCACGCCGGCATCGCAACGGCGCTGTGCTGGTGTGCTATCAATAACATGCCAGCCGTCATGCAGCGCCTCCTCGAGTGTGACGGGATCGACGCGGAGAGCGGCTTCGAGGGAAGCTCCCCGCTGCACCTCGCCATCGCCTTCGACAGCGAAGAGGCCGCCCTGACCCTGCTCCGCGGCACCCAGCCGAGGAAGGGGACTGCAGCCAAAGCACTTCTGCGGCAAAGCGCTGACTCAGAGAAACGCCAGGCATCTCAACCTGTGACAGCCACCGCGGCACTCAAAGCGGCAGCAACGCGGCTGTGTGCATCCGTCCTCTCCCCCAATGCACGCCCGAAGCCCTTCATGAATGCGAACATACTGCACGGGCGCACCCATTCCACACCGCTGCACCTCGCCTGTGAGCGCGGCCAACTGAACATTATCCGCGTTCTTCTTCATTCATGGAACGCCCAACTGAACCTCACGGCCGCCTACACAAGCTACACACCGCTCCTCAGTGCCATCGCCCATGGAAAGGAGGAGGCAGCGCTTCGTGTCCTCGAGTACAGCAAAGACCAACTCCGCCGAGGCCGCGCAGTGCTGGACCTGTGTGCATTTGATCAACAGGGCAACACCGCGCTCCATCTGGCCGCACGTCAAGGGTTGACACTTGCGCTAGAGTACATGCTCGTTCAGTTTAGCGAGGACGAAATAACGCGGCTCGTAGGCCTGCACCCTGCGCTGGCTGAATCACAGGCGTACAAGTCCGGAACATGTGTCGTACCTATATACGCGACAAACAACCATGGAAAGACCGCCCTGCTCGTCGCCGTGCAGTATGACCAGGCGGAGACAGCCGAACTGCTAGTGAGCATGCTGATCGACAGCGTGGAGGCTTCAGAGGTGAAACTTACGGAGCTTGTGCCTGAGGAAAAAAATAGTCCGAGGCTGCCCAACACGGCAACAAATAATGAGGAAGCATACGCCAATGCAACCGCAGACGACCAAGCCGCACCCTCGTCGACGATGTCCGAGACCGCAAATGTTGGTGGCACACTTATTGACGGTACGTGCTTAGCCCTACACCAAGCGCAAAAGAAGCGCCTCGATGCCGTCGTACAGTTGATGCTCTCTGCCTCACCCAGTCTCTTCCCCCGCACGGCGGAATTTTGCGCATCGGTGGAGCTCCTAAAACAGCAACAGGCGGACCGACGGCGCCCCACAGCGCTGATGACAATCACACCGTCAAGCGCAAAAGATCCCTCTGCTGTGGAAAATCGGAAAAAAATTGGCCAAGTCGTGGTGAAGGCTGCAGAGGCCGGATCACCGTTGCAAGACAACTCAATGGTGCAGGATCGCACCTCGTTTGTGCGCCTCCTGCTCACTGGTGCCAATGGCCCCTCCTCTCCAGATGATGCCCTGCGCGTTCTGCTGCGCGGCTTTGCTTTGCCCGAGCTTTATGTGTATCTCAGCAAAGTTGCTTCAGAAAGCGCTGCACTGGGGGTTCAAGGAGGCGCTGCCATGGCACACTCGGAGCTGTTGGTCGGCTACCTTCAAGAGCACGCCAGCACGGTGGTGGCGCCTACGCGAGTGGTTGTGTTTTGTCGCGCTGTGCTAGAATGCATGCGGCAGTGGATGTCGGACGAGGCGTCCGCTGCGCGTGAACGCATCGCGGCATCGAAGCGCCGTCGTTCCTTGAGACGCGTCAAGAGTGGCATTGCACGCCCATATCCACCACAGGGCAGCCTACAAAATGAGGAGCCAGGGCAACGAACGCAGCGTGAGGTCAAAGAAGCGCCCATAGATTGGCTCTATCGCATACTTTTTAGTGCCTATGCCCCCGCTGCCAGAGGCACACGCAGCAAGTCCACGCTACAGAATCTAATATCGCCGCTCACCACATCGACTACCTCATCCGTGCTCGCTGATATCACTAGCCCCCAGGAGGAAGCGGCGTGCCACCGCGACGCCTTGGACGCGACGATGAAGCGAAAAACGCTGAGTCTCGATGTTGCGCGTATGATTCGTCTTCACGGACGATCTCAGGGCGGTGCCAGGGCCATCGAGGAGATCAAGAGCGTTGTGCAGGCTTACGTGAAATCAAAGATCAGCGAACATGAGCGGCTCAAGAAACAGACAATGTCGGCCGCGACTGGAGAATCATCGGAGGCGCTCACTATGTCAGACAGCGGTGGGGGCGGCGGTGGCGGCAGCGACAGCAAGAGCAACTCCCTTCATCCGCAAGCCAGCCACGATTCGGACGCGCAGTCGATTATGTATCTCGGAGAGCCTCACCATAACTACATCAACATTGTCGGCAACGAAGAACTTTTCACCACGCCAATGGGCTTCACAGTGTTGCAGCTGGCGGCCGGCCTCTGTCTCCCTGAGGTCGTCGACTTTCTCGTGAAGACCTACAAGCTCAATCCCTTATACACACCGACTCAAGATCTCTATGCAAGAGCTGGTCTATCGACTACGTTGGAGACAGCCGACACACATCCCAGAGAACCACGAGAGGAGGAGGAGCTGCGGGTGCGTAGCGTTCTGTCGCACACAGTTAG
Source organism: Endotrypanum monterogeii (assembly GCA_000333855.2). Taxonomy (NCBI): domain Eukaryota; phylum Euglenozoa; class Kinetoplastea; order Trypanosomatida; family Trypanosomatidae; genus Endotrypanum; species Endotrypanum monterogeii. The sequence continues at coordinate 438,214 of CM007339.1, forward strand.
TGCACTAGCCCGAGTGGGCGTTCGATCCACACGCCGCGGCGACTACGGTGAATGGTTCTGTTGGACACCGTACTGGCTCGCCGTCCACACCGGCAACACACAGTGTGTCAAGACGCTTCTTCTCGCGGGTAGCATGGTGAGTGCCCCTGCGGTCGCCGTAGATGGGATCGCACACAAAGATGCTTGCCCGCCATGCACCGATGCCCGCCCTTCCTCCGCAGACAAGGATTGGAAAGAGAGCGGTGCCGTTGTTGGCAAAAGAACGACTGCCTCCTCTGAGGAGCGACGCACATCAGCTATTGTTGACTATAAGGAGCCCGCGTGGCTCTCCCCGTATCAGCGGACAGCACTTCAAGAGTGCATTGTAATGGCAACAAAGTCCGGTATGGATACTTCACTGAGCAACACGTCCGCTGACTCGCTCGCCCCTCTAACACCCTCATCCTCCGGAGCCCCAACGCCCTCCGCTTCTCTCCTGCCAGCCCCCTTGGCGATGGTGGCCCTTCTGCTTCAGTTTGGCGCTCAGTCGACCGGACTCTTCGACGACACCGGCAGCGATGCGTGGCTGCTCGCCCTAGCCGGCAGCGGCGCTGCCGAACTGCCGATGACCTCCAGGAGCTACACCACAAAGCCTATGGACATCGGATCAACGAAAAGCAGGCCAGGTGACCTATCCTCCCATCGTCCCACCCCCAGCTCTCCCCTTCACGGGTGCCAGCGTCGGGCACGACACCGTTGACGTCTATTGGGACCAGCGTCAGTGAAGCAGCTGGGCAGCGCTGCATCGAACTGCTCCTCCGCTTTCGTGTACCGCTATTAGGGTGTGTGCCGGAATCGCCGCAGCGCGTGAAACCGCACGTGGATGACAGCGGCCCCAGCGGTGTACAGGAAAGTGCCGAGAGAAGAATCATCGACAGGCAGATTCTCAACAACGCACCCCGTCTTTTGCACCAATGGCGACGGCTGCCTTGCATGCGGCTTGCGCCGGCTGGAACAGCTGTAGCCAGGCTTGCGCTAAAGACTCTGCAAGCATCCGAAGTCCCTGAAGAGATGCCCAATGACAGCGGCAGCGAAGGAGACGACGATGTGGGCGATAAGGATGACACTGTCATGGGTCAGATGAACACGGTGTTCGAGAAAGCGCACGCCCTCTGGTTAATGTACGCGGAAGAGAAGGAACGGCTAGAGAGCGCGGGCGCAACTGCGGACACCGCATGCGATGCTACGAAGCTGCCGTCGCACTCTGCCGTGCCAGAGACGCCGGTCGGCCCCGTGACAGCACCGCTCACGTCGATGTCGATCTTCAGATTCCCAGGTTCCACTCCTCAAGGAAAAAACGCGGTGAATAATGGCAAGGGAGTGGCAAGCGAACCCACGTGGCAAACAGACGGCTCCGCGAAGGGATGCCACGACACGTTCCACTCAGCGGTGCTCTCATCGCTCGACCTCTTGAAGGTACGTGTCATCACGGCACTGCGGCTGTGTTACCGCGTTGTTCTTCTTTACACGTGTGTGGAGTACACCCCAATGCAGCTGCTCCGACTCGTTCACGCTTTCGGCACGACGATGATCCCAGTAAGTATGCATCATCCCCTGAGCGGCGACAGTGTGGCTACACGTCTGCTACGCAAGACACACACGCGCCTGCTCACCGGGACAAGCGAAAGAAGCGACAGTGCCAGCAACAGCAATTTTCTCCCTGGTGCGCATGAAAGCTCTCGTGCGTCGCTAGTTATTCACGACACCAGCGAAGCACCACGGCTTTCATTGAAGGTGCTGGACGAGCCACCGTGCATCGGCAACCCGTACGCGGAGCCAGAGACGCGTCTCTTGATCGATACGTGCGTAACACTTGTGCATCTTTTTGGGGACGGTCTAGAAGCTCAGCTGAGGCCTTCGTCCGCCTCTCGCTCCAAATCGATTTCCGTGGAAAGCACAGAGGCCGAAAATGCCATCTGCTCTCTACTCTTTCAGCCGTCGTGTGACGGTGAGACGGCGCTTTCCTTGGCCGCCCGCATCGCCGATGCGCCGCTGATATCTGTTTTGGTGAAGAACGGGGCAGCTGCCTCGCAAGACTCGGACTCGCATAGCCGAAGTCGAAGTACATTATGGCACAGCGCGCCACGGCAAGACGACGGCAGCGACATCGAGGAGGCGGCTGATATGCTCAACGTCACGAACCAACCTGGCTCAACAGTGTACTCCCTGCGCACGAATATGGAAGACATCGTGCTGCGCCGGCTACTAGCTACTCGTGTGTACTATCCTGCGCATGAGATCGACACCCTGCGCATCTTGCTGGCGCACATGCCCGACGAAGCTGCGCGGCGATGCTTTCTACGGTGGGTGTACCCCAACGTCCACCCCATACCGGCGCTCCAGCTGACGATGGACAACGTCGACGTCGCAGGTCACTTCCTGACTAGCTCCCACTGCATGAATGCGCTCTGGGCAAATCTGCTGTACGCGCGCTTCAACGGCTGGCTGGACACTATGATATCAGCGAAGGCGAGGGCATGGAACAGCCTTCTCCGTATCGTTCTCCCCGGTGCGCCGGCAGTACCTATTTATCTCATTATGCGCGCCGCCGTCCAGGAGGACGGAAGCACACGAGACTCGCAGGTGGGGCAGCCGAAGCAGCAGCTGCATTCCTCCGCTGATGCGCCAAAACCGCTGACCCCTTCGAAGAAGCGACCAAAGACTCCACCCGATCAATCAAAAATATCGAACTGGTCCCACATCGTGCGCTGCACTAGTGTTTTCCTGCAACTCATGACTATGTCTGTGGCCGAGACACTCATGAGCAATCTCATGCAGCCATCGCCGTCCCAGCTAACAGATGCTCCCACCCTCTCCCCCACACCCACCTTAGGCGCTAAGAATGTGCAACACGCGAAGTCCCTCTCCACGACACCGTCATTGGAACTCAAGAAAAAAACACCTGCACCGGTGGAGAGCGTGCCGCAGTTGTCAGAAGGACTTGCAGGAACGCTGTTGTGGGATATCATCGAGCTCGCCGTGCGCTACGACGACAAGGATGTCCTTCAATACCTGTTGCAGCTTCGTCTGCCAGATTTGGTGCTCAGGTACATCAGTAGCATCCGACAACAGACGCCATCGTCGAGCGTCGCCTCTGGGGGGGCCCCCACGCCTCCAAGCGCGGCTACGCGTTCGATGGAGGCAGCTTCGGCAGCGATCCTCGAAAGCTATCCCTCTTTTGTCGGTGTTAGCACTACGTCGCAGGCGAACGGTGTGCTCGAGCGGCTGCAGCGTCTGCTCTGGAAGGATGCGGTCCAGAAGCACCACATTGACCTGCTCGCCGTCGCTGCGGGGAGCGTATCAACGCTGCAGTTCCTGTACAAGTTCTCCCCGCCCGAGGTGCGCGCGCTGATGACCCCCATGCGCTACGACCGCATTGATTTGAATAGCGGGATGCCAGAGGGCATGACGCTCTTGTCAGACCTGCGGGGTCCCGCCGGGGCAATGACGAAGACTGAGCAGTCGAGTGACAACCAACATATGCAAAAGTCACTGTTGCTGGGAGATCGTGGCGGCGGCGGCGGCGACACTCTATCACGACTGCCCTTGATAGCCTCCCGTGGTAAAGGTGAGGCAGATGCCACGGCGATGCTTCAGATCAGGAAGAGCTCTTTCTCCGAAGGCACCGCCTCTGTCACGCTTCACGAGGATGGCGGATCTTGGTCCACTGAACTGACGCCGGAGACACTGGCCTCGCTGATGTTGCCAGTGAAGGGGGAAAAAACATCCAATGCCTCTGGCGGGCGAGGCGGTGATGTACTGATCACAGATACACCGCCGCTGCTGCTGCGCATGGACACTAAAGATGGTGAAGAGCGGGGAAACGTTGACGTGGGTGAACAGGCTGAACTGCACTTCATGGAAAGTTGCGTCCGGAATGGGCGCCGTCCCCTCGCCCCGCGCGAAGAGCGGCGGCGGCGTGTCACCGCTGTGACGTGGGGCCTGGGTGCGGCTGCCTGCCCAGTGAGCCTACCGATGCCTCGTGTGAGCCTGACCAATTCGCTGGAAGGTAACGCAGACACCCAGGAGTTTATTACAGCGCCGGGGGAACCAGCGGAGGTTCAGCCTTGTGGAGCACCGACACTACCACAAGTGGTGCGGACGTCCGTCCAAGGCAGCGCAACCACCCCATCCTCCAACAAGACAGGCGATGCCCACTCGCGTAAGAACACATCGAAAGAAACCTCCGGCAAGGGAAAAAAGACTTCTCCCTCTCGCACTGCACAGTCGCGAGCGCAAAAAAGTCTACAGGCCGGAAAAATGGTTGTGGTGCCTCAAGAAGCAGAAGTGCATTCATTGGCAACCGCACCATCGACTCCGACAGTGGTGCTGGAGCCCATCTACTTTATGTATTTGCAGCTCGATTGGGCGCTGCACTCGACCCTCCTGTTTCGCTCACCTCGTCCGTCCGGTGCCACACTTGACACGATCTTCTTCCTGCTAGATCAGCGAGCGCCTCTTTCGGTGCCTGTGCTCGACCTTTTTCTGGCTGGAAGCGTCGCGCCGAGCGGTACAACACTGCAGGAGCTCGCCATCAGCCTCTTCTACCAGACCCGGGAACATCAGGATACACTCCTCCATCTTCTTGTCCTTCACGACCAATGCCAGCTAACGGAGTACTACCTCGAGTACTGCTACCTCTGGTTTGTTTCCAATGGATTTGATCCGAGCCCAGTGAGCTGCCAGCCGGGTCGCTTCCCTCTAGACGATTTCGCTGCATCGACAACGTGCGACTCCAGCGACGACGGCCACGACGAAAATGGGGATGCCCGCTTCGGGAATGGGTGCACGGATGCGCAAGACATGGGTTCGGGTCAGCCGTTGCAGTCTCTCTCTCACGGCACGCCCTCCTCGCGGATGGCGGGAAAAGTGCCCTGCGAATTCTTGCGGTGCATGCTGCGCGTGAATGCGCATGGACTCACTGCCTTCGACTACGCTCATTCACCGGCGATGCTGCAGTTGCTCATGTGGTATGGATGTGTGCCTCCCACATACCGGCCAAATCCACGTGCATTTCGTAAAGCTGTTTTCTTTAACAAAGGCCGCCGCACAGAGCGTTCTGATGTGAGGGAAGCGTTCATTCTGGTAGGCAACAGAGACCACCACGATGGCGCCGATGCTACCGCGCGGATGGGTTCGCTGGGGAGAGGATCGGCGGCGCTGGCAACGATGCATCGCAGGCGGGAGGTGCTGCGCTTCTTTCCTGTGCCTCGGCTGGTTCTGGCGACCGACAATTTTACCTCACTTATGGACCCCACCGGCAAGGAGCTGGCATCCATGGTGGGAGTTGAGGCGACAGGGTCAGCGCACAAATCCCCCGCAGAGACGTCGAAGCAACAGAATGACAGCAATAAAAGCGATCCGGACATAAAATCTATCAAGAAGGGCTTGTTAGAGTCAAACCTGGCGCAACAAGAACAACTCAACAGCCGCCGTCTCTCTCTGATGGTCACTGCGGAGCAGCGACAACTGCAGGTCTTTCAGCGGCGCCGTCAGCAGCAAGAACGCGCCAAAGCCATTCTGTTTGACCAGGTTGCCGCTCAGTCCAAGGTGATGGTTGCCCGCCGCGGCGGCGCAGATGGCAAAGCAGCGACGCGGACGAATACCGCTGCGATGCCGTTTCTGACACGGACCGTGACATCCCAGATACGCAAACAGTGGGAGGAGCAGCGACACCCCCTCTACAACGTGACGATCCTGCTGCGCAACGCCCTTGAGGCACAGCGAATGTCAGCCTCCGCCTTGGGCTCGAAGGCGTCGCGTGGTAAACCAAAACGGCCGGGGGAGAGCAGTGTTCTTGGCAGCAGTGCAGGTCTTCTCCCTATCCTACTCACTGAAGAAGTGAGCCTGCTGCACCTCGGTCTTTGCTCCTTCGAAGATGAACTCGTGCGCCTGTATGGCACACTTCAAACGACGTCCGCCTCTGCTACCGCATCCACCGGTAGCTCAACTGCGCAGCACAGAAGCAACGAGGAAGGGGATAACGACAGCGACGGCAGTGACTCCGGCCCCAAAATAAGCACCTACACCCGTCTGCTCCTGCCGCCCTCTCTCACTGGCCGCTCTTCAACGCAGCAACCACAGCAGCAGGGAGACCGTGCGGAGAGGCGAGGCGCTCCTGGTGCACTGGAGGGCGTCTTTCCAGCGATTGGTAAGCGGGAAAGCATATCTGACGCCAACGCAGGCCGCATCGGCAATACGGCGCGGCCTCGCACATCGATCGTTGACGTGTCAGTTGGAAAAGCATCGCCGTCACCGCAGCACGGCCGGCAATCCATCCATGGCCCTGAAACAGCTGACGGAGGCACGTCGATGCCACCCCGACTGACACAGATGGATGTGATCTTCCTTCTCGAATCGCAGCAGTTTGTCGTTTTTCCGCTTTCCATGCCCAACCTTGATTACGCAGGGGAGGCATCCAGCGACGGCGGCGATGACCCCAACGCTGGATACGGGGATGGGCATGAAGTTGGAATGAGAAACAACAACAACAACAACCGCCTCTCCTCCGCGAAGAAGGGAAACATCGTGCCTTCTTCCCTTCCTATTGGGGAAGGCAAAGCCGCCCTCGGCGAATTGCCTGAGTTGATCGAACGATGCACTGGCGGCGATACCGGTGCCACGAATCGCCGCTCGAAGCCGCTGAAGAGTGACACGAAGATGACGCTCTTGTCATCCTCGGCGTTGGTCGCACAGAACGTCTCCGGTGGCCCTCTTGCGCCTCCTCAAGGCTCCTCATCGGGCTCACGACGAGGTCTGCGTCACCCGCCCGCAGCGAGCGACTTGCCCCTTCTGCGCTCGCTGATGGCGCGCAAGACAACAGAGGATTTCTCATCGGAGCTGATTGACGTGGCAGCTCGTCGCTACAACGCAGCGCTTATGGTGTCCCTCACTCCCATGGCACTCGCGGGCATCAGCGGTCGTACGACGGGCACCGCCCGCATGTCAGCCGTCTCGAGAATGAAAAAAATGGCCCTACGGCTTAGAGACACCAAGTGGAAACAGTTTGGCACTCGACCCGTCTTGGCTTCTAACTACGCCACCACGGCCTCAACCGAGGTGATAGCGCTTCTGAATGTCCCTCCATTCACTTCGGCAGACGCCTCACTGCAGCAGTCCCAGGGGGCCACGTCATCAACCGGAGCTGCGGCCGACGAACGCGGGGCGGGGACAGTGGCAGCGGCACCAAGTCCTTCGGCTGCAACTATTCCCACTGTCATGGCGGCACGGCTAGAAGAATGGGTGGCACGTCGTTGGCCGATGGAGAAGCGAGTTGGCTGCAAATCTTCAGGGAAGCCTCGCATAGGCTCAACCCCCGCCCAGAGACCGGGACATATTCCCAAAGCCGCACGAGGCAGTAAGGGAAGCGACGAGATGGATGAGGAGGACGACGACAACGAGGAAGAGACAGAGGCAGAGGCACCGCCGTCCGTACTCGATCAAATCATACCAGTCGGAGGAGTAGCCACTGCAGCACAGCAAGCCCTCATGCGGGCGCTTCTCAAGAGCTTCACTGCCGCCACAGGTGCACAGCTCTCGGAGCAGATGGGACTGATCATCACGCCAAACTACGATGTCGTGGAGTCTGGGGACACAGCTGCGGCACTGAGGGGACATGAAGGGATGACCCCCAAACCCCTGAAGGCGCAAGCGAAACGTTGACAAGAGGCACAAGGCTGCTGCTTCTGTGTGCGTGTGAGTGGTTAGTATTGGTGGACATCTTTGCCTTTCCCTAGCACGTGATATGTTTCACCTTTACCTTATTCACATCATATGGTGTGCTACATGCTCGTGGTCGATGATGCCTGTGTCGCAGTTGGATGCGATGAGCCCCCCCCCTCCCCCCCCCCACCACACACATACACATACTCCCTACTCCCCTCGTCATCACCACTACACCAACCATTGACGAATTATGAATATGTATACAGGTTATAGTATGTCTGAGAGAGTGCACATCAAGGAAACACGCTGGCGAAAGGAAGGTGGCGAAGTCGCTTCGCACCAAGGCAGAGAAGGCAATCCACCTCTCTATCCCCATACATACACACAAACACACACGCACCAAGTGCCCTGTTGTTTATTGTTATTACTTCTCTACATGTACACGAGCACAAACACACGACTTATCTTACAGCGCGCCCCCGAAATGTGCGCTGGCACTGGTTATGTAATAAAGGAACACGCGCGTGACCACCAGTGAGGCTGGCCTAGACATATCTCCATGCACTCATTTATTCCTGTGTGTGTAGGTGTAGGCAAGCGCAAAAACTAAAGAATGATTTTACGTTTTCATTCTTCAGGGGGTTTCCTCCTCTTCTTTATCTGAAACACGCAAACACGGAGATGTACGTCTATTCATGTGGAGATCTGCCTGCTTCGGCAACCGCTGCACAACTCTTTTTTTCTTTTTTTTTTCCTCTCGCTCTCGTCTTGTTCTCTCCACCCAATCACGCCTGTTGACAGCGGCGTTTCCTTCCGTATTACTGTTGACGAGCAATATTTTCTTTTTTATATATATGGTGGGGGAAAAGGGTATTGTGTTCAGAGGTAATTATCTATTAGGCGAACGAGGAGTCACACACTCACTTGCCCACAGCCTGTAGTAATCAAAAACGCCATCACGCACCCCCCCCCACTCCCCTTGCAGGCACACCCACAACCACTCCACAATCGATACGCTTGCATATATATATATTCATATTTATTCATTCATTCTCACCCTCCTCCATTGCAGTGAGCTGCATGCAAATCTTTTTGTTCCACCTACATAACGTTGTCCGACTCTCTCTGTTTCAGTGATCTCCACAATCCTCTTCGTTTTTTTTTTTTTAGGGAGGAAGGAGGTGCTGCTGCTGCTCAGTAGTAGTAGTAGCATTGTTAGTTGGAAGCGGAGGTGGAGTATTTTATTTTCCCAAGGCGACACGTGGTGTGATTAGTTGCTGTATCGAACGTGTGTGTGGGAGTGTGCACATCGTCGCCTTTACTGTACACAAAAATACACACACACACATCATCTCAATACTTTCTTTGTACATATATATATATATATATGTATCCTTCCAACTGCATAATTTTTTTTGTCGGGCATTAGTCTCAATATTCATCGACTCACGGGAAGGCCTCTTGTGTGAAGCGTAACTTCTTCGTGCCTCGTTGATCCGTTCCATTCCTCACGCCACTGCCCACGACTACCACCAAAACACTCGTTTTGCTTTGCTTTGCTTTGCTTCTTCCTCCGTGTTGCGTTTTTTTTCCTTTGTGCTATCTGCTTCCGGGAAAAAAAAAGGGAGGCAGTCTGAGTGCTGTTCTTACAAAAACAAAAAAGTCAACTCTCGTGCTGCTGCTGCTGCTGCTCAGGCACACGCGACCACCTGCCACGGGATAAGCACTCACAAGCTCCTCCACAAGCCCCTCAAACCGTCGTCATGGAATCGCAGGCGCATCAGCCCTTTTCCCCTTTATTCTCGCGCCCCTGCTTGACGGCCTCGGTGTGGGTGTGTCTGGCATGCGGTCAGATTTCCCCGTATCAGGGAGAACCCTTGCATGACTTGATGAACAGCGTCGAAGGCCTTGATGACCCTCTAAGAAAAAGCTTCCACGATATAGATCCCATTATTGGGGATCTCCACGTCACCCATGCGGCGATCGGCAATGAGAAAGCAACTGCCGGCACCTACGCGCGCTTCCTGTCGGAGGCTACGCAATGTGAGTCTAGACGACAGAAGCACGGTCGTGTCGAGCACAGCCGCCAAACCCCGCCACACACCAACTACTCTGCCTCTAGCGACTGCGTCGATACATGTTCGACCGACTGTGCTGCTGGTTCGGCCCCCCTTGGCCCCCTTATCCCCCAGGCGACCTCTTATGGCCGGAGAGGACATCGGCAACAACGGCGTCCGTCAAGCCCGAGTCGGCTCTTTACGGGTGTTACTGATGAAGACACGACTGGTTGTGGGGATGTGGACGACACCAGAGCAAACGAAAAGCAGAGCGACAGCATACAAATCTCTGCAAAGGAGTCCAGCGCTCACGCGGAGGGGAGAGTCTTCGGCAATGAAGACCTCGCACGAAATGGTGCCATCTCCTCAAACCGCCAACGCCGTGCACCTGTGACAACAACGACGTCAGACCTACACCATCTCTCTTCGGCCCTAGGGAGATCCTGCGATGGCTGCGACACCCTTGCAGGGAACCCAGACGCATCGGTTGTTGCCGACCCGCCTGAGCCCTCGGAATTACCCCATTCCCTCTGGAGAAACGCCGAAGTGCGCAGTGTAGGAAACCCCCGCAGGAGTCCGTCGCATTCCACGCAACAGAGAGAGGCCTCTGCCTACCCCCAGTCGGAAATTCTCATCAAGGAGCACCTCTTCGGTACTCGGGAAATGCGCTTCTGTCACTGCTGCAGAGAGGTTCGGTGCGCTGAGATTCGCACTTTTGAAGAGGTACTGCACGCGTCGCTGCCAAGAAGAGATGCACAGGTCGCGTGGTATCCAAAAAAGGAGGATAACAAGATTACGGCAACCGCACCGGGCATCGTGGATCCGCTGCATGAACGCTGGAATAATCCACTGATCTTCGATTCCGCTCCGTCAGAGTCGCACTGCCCTAGAAACGAGTCGTCGCCGCTGGAGTGCGCAGCCTCCGCCGCTGAAAGCGGTTGTTGTTCATCGGACACGTTATCGTGGTCTTCACTACCTCCTGGACTGCTTGCCCTTGCCCTCAACCTCGCGCGACTCTTCTGGAATGTAAAGATTTTCATGATGGCAATCGCAAACAATCTCAACCCCCTCTCACCGGTGCTCCCTAAAGCGTATTTCAGAAATCAACGCGGCTATGGACATGACCGTGAAGTGGGGACGCTAACAAACAACAACAGAAGCAGCATCTTCTCGAGTGACTCCGTCCTGCAGCGAGCAAGCCCGATTGTTTGTAGAGAAAGGGGCCGCCTGAGCAGCCCCAATCGAAAGCCCAGAGATGGGGTGGGGCCGAGAAGTGGCCTCGGGCCTCACCAGCGTAAGTCCACCGCCGCTTTCAGAACGAGCAGGAGGTCTCCATCGGCGTGCAGGTCGGCAGACGCGCGCCAGCACCTGCGCACCGAGTCGCCAATCAGCGTCACCGAAGGCGGTACAACGGAGGACTTAAACGGTGCCTCGTCCGGCTCTAGCGGGCACCCAAGCTGGCTCTTGAAGGCCCGGGAATATGACCACGCACACAGGAGAGGGGTGAATGATGACCCTCTCCTCTGTGAACATCCCTGCGCCGACGTGGAGAGCGACGCGTATAGGCAACGCGGAAATTTGCAAGATGGCTGCAGCGGTGTACACGAGCGGAGCGAGGACATCTTAGCGCGAGCTGCCACAGGCATCACCTTGACAGCCCAAACAAAGCGAATGATTTGCGCACGCAAAGACAAGTGGAACACAATCAGTCTGTCGGAGGCGCTGTGGCGTGTGGTACTTCCATCCTTTGGTGCCCCATTTCTCTCGACAGTTCCCACGTCATCGACCGACACCGGGGTGGCGACACGAACCACTGTCTCTGGAGACGGATCCTCTCTTGATGGGGATACATCACATGCGTGTGCTGTACACTTGACCGATCTATCACCGCGCTCGGAGTCACTCGACCCAACAGCTAGCAATGTTGTCACTGGTGCTCGTCCCTTCAGCTGCTTTCGTGGAGATATCGAGGAAGCGATTGGTCAACTGGACGAGGCGCAGCTCGAGGTGGCAAAACTTCGGCTCCAGCAGGTGTTGGCAATTGTGAAGGCGGAACAGGTAAAGCGCGAAATCAGTTTGAAAAGAAAAAAATAAGTAAGTAGAAGTGAATGTGTACACCCAGAATATTTTCGATCTTTTTATTTCCTCAACAGGGGCTCTCTCTCCTATACACAGGCATCTTTTCGTAGCAACGGGAAGAAATTAAGCCTCGGTGATTCGATGTTAATGTACTGCGCGTGTGTATCTCTGCACGCGCGTTGCAATCTTCCGGAGTCACCCTCGCCCTCGCCCTGTCCCCCCCCCCCCGCTGAGTGTTTCTCACAGACACCTTCATGCATGCCCATCTCGTATTGAGTACATGTTTAGATGTTCTGCAACTAGCAGATGCTTCTCAACGGTGCTGAGTATAAATATATAGAAGAAATGAGTGAGAACCCCTCTGCAGCTGTGAATGATCATCTATCTACATGTGTAGATGGGCATATGGGGTGAAGCATTAAAACGGGTGTCAGAAACTCTGGCAGACAGAACTGTCTCGCCATCTTACCCCCTCACCGCGCGGCGCTTTTTTTTTTCCAACTTAACCACACACACACTTACCTCCTCCCCCTCCATGTCAATGAATGAAGCGCATTTTCTCCTCCATATGCTCCCCTGTACAAAGGTAGACGCCCAGAACCCACTAGCCTCAGAGGGGCAGCACAGCCTGTGGAAAAAAAGAAAATAATGAAAATGATACATAAAGTCTGACGTGTTCGATTATTTTTTCGGTTTTTTTTTTGTATCAGCGAACACCCTTCTTTTTTGTTGTTGTGTTTTTGGACTCCTCCTTTGACTCCTAGTGCATCTCGTCACGATGCCCCACTCACCAATCTGCCATGTAAAGGATGAGTGCTCTCGTCGAGCTCTACAGTCCTCACCCCAATAAACGGGGGGAAACGAACTTGAAGTAGACGGAAGTCACGTACTGCTTAGCCTCGCTGCTGCGCCGCTCTGTTCTCCGTTTTTTTTCCTTCCCTACCCCTCTTCTTCACCCAAGCACCGGATCCAGATGCTCGGAGGCCATGTCGTGAGGCAGCCACGCAGAAAGCCAAGGCCCTCCACTCTGCCATACTGTCTGCCCATCCCAATCGAGCTCCTCCCTCCCTCTCTCCCTCCCCCACCACATACACACGTTCGCACAGAAATCACGGGGAATGGTGACCTGGCCATCTTGACAAAAGACTTAGGGGGTTTATTTGACGCATCGGGCAACATCGCATTACATCAGACACACATATATATTTATATACACATACACGCATATACACGTACACTACCATCGCATCCATCAACGTCCCTCTCTGTCTACGAGCACCCCCCCCCTCCGTAACTCTATTGCCCACTCCAACCTGTCACAGAAAAATATCGAGGCGGAAGGAAGGCCGCGACTGCTGTCCTGCCACCCATAGACTTCTTTTATCATTATTATCTCCCTCCCTTTCTGTATCTTGTGCATGTGTGTGGTTGTGCGTTTGAGTTCTTTATTTTAAAATGGCGGGACTGCACTCAGAAAATATCTCCGTGAACTCTACCCGACTGACCGAACAGAGTTCCTCCGATAAGAACGTCTGCGTCTTCTGCCTCCGCCGTGCCACCCCATCAGCCTCCGACCCACATGCACCGCTGTTTCCATTCTTCTCACTAGTTGACTGCCGTCACTATGCATGTCAGCCGTGCGCACTTGTTCACTGCGACAATGCCGGGCGCTGCATCTTCTGCCCCACGTGCAACTGTGTTTCCCGGTTGGCACAGTCAGGTCGGCGGCGCACGCGCAGTTCCGCTGCGATCATCGATGCCGAGGTGGACCGGGTGGCCATCGATGACGGTGTCTCATCGACCCGCTCGCGCCGCACTGGGACGGCCACCACGCCACACAGAAGTGCATTGAAGGGGAAAAACGGCCCCTCAAAGAGAAGGGCGAGCTCCGTTCAGTTCCCGGCAAACCCAACAACATCTATCGTCCCCGGAGATGGCGCGAGCGGTGCAACTGCAGCGGCGGCAGATGACCACCGATCCGGGGAAGAGAATCCAGAGGACCGGGAGTCGTCACCCTTGACCCAAGACGCCGTTAACGCACTCCCACTTGACCCAGTAGAAGCACAACGCCGGCGGGCTCGAGAGCGCCAGCTGCACGAACGTGCAGCTGAAGCAGCCGCCAAGGCAGAAAAAACTGTGAGCCTTTATGCCATTACAGCCGCACCCCCGCCGAAGGTACTGCCAGCTCCGCCATCTCTGCCAGCCGCCTCAGGCACTGCCGTCAGCAATGCTTTAAAGAAGGCGAAGGAACGCTCGCGCTCGCAGCCTGTGCCCAAAATCCCGAACTCGATTCTGGAACCAAAGCAGGAATACACGCCGCCGCCTCCCTTAGTATTGCATACGGTGGACGAGGAAGACGCCCTCTCCCGTGCCAAATTTACTGACGGCAGTGGTGACGCGAACTCCGCCCCGTCGACGGAACCAGGACAAGAAAGGGATGGAGTCGATACATCCCTTGGGGAACTGCAACGCCACCTGCACGGAGCCGGGAAACCTCTGTCCTACGTTGCCATCGCTGAGGAGCTTGCACAACCACAGCAGCTACTCGACGACTGCGAAGACACACAGACTGAGGAACGCAGGGTCTTGGAAGACGTCGAGGTTCACGAACGCGCTGTGCTTAGGCGGCTAATGGAGGAGGAAGACACAGCCAGGCGTGCAAGCCGAGGACTGGTCACGGAGTTCGAAGCCACGCCCCTGCCCCACCACAGCCACTATACTTACCAAAATCCAACCGAATCTCTCTCGGTCGGGGAATTCTCTGACCAGGTGAGTGCCACGTCTGACGACGAGCTATCACAACATGCACCTCCCCAGAACTTGGCCCCCGGTAGCAACATCAAAAGCCGCCGGCGACATCGTCGATCCATAAGCATCTCCTCCGACCCGCAGACGTATTTTATAGACAAAACCGCTTCCGCACCGGGTAAATTCCACGACAAGTCTACGCGATTAACTCGGTCTAGCACTCCCGGTAGCCTGTCGACTTTTGAAAAATCCATGGAAGAAGTGGCCTCCGACGACCACGAGATGATCAACAAGCTACACGCCCGAGCGGATGCTCTCCAAGCGGCAGCGGTAGCCGAGGCTTCAGCGCTCGGGGACGAAGAGGACAGGGCATGGCAGCGGCTGCTTCAGCGTGAGGCAGCTGAGAAGTTGTGGCAGCAGTGGCGACAAGAGGAGAAGATGCGTGAATCCCAGCACCAGGAGCAGCGTGCCACCCTCGCTCGCCAGTCTCTCCAGGACCAGGAGCTACTCGCTCGGGACGCGCTGGTGCAGGCTGAAGCGACGGTCCGGGAGCACTACATGCGCAACGCTGAAGAGCTACTGGCAGCAGCGGAGCTAGAGGCACAGGCCAGGACGGAAGCCGAGGTGGCAGCAGCGCTCGCAGCGACGCGAGCTGCAGCGCAAGCAAGGGCGGATGCCGAGGCGGCAGCAGCCCTAGCAACAGCGGAAGCGGAGGTGCAGGCCCGAGCGGATGCTCTCCAAGCGGCAGCGGTAGCCGAGGCTTCAGCGCTCGGGGACGAAGAGGACAGGGCATGGCAGCGGCTGCTTCAGCGTGAGGCAGCTGAGAAGTCGTGGCGACAAGAGGAGAAGATGCGTGAATCCCAGCACCAGGAGCAGCGTGCCACCCTCGCTCGCCAGTCTCTCCAGGACCAGGAGCTACTCGCTCGGGACGCGCTGGTGCAGGCTGAAGCGACGGTCCGGGAGCACTACATGCGCAACGCTGAAGAGCTACTGGCAGCAGCGGAGCTAGAGGCACAGGCCAGGACGGAAGCCGAGGTGGCAGCAGCGCTCGCAGCGACGCGAGCTGCAGCGCAAGCAAGGGCGGATGCCGAGGCGGCAGCAGCCCTAGCAACAGCGGAAGCGGAGGTGCAGGCCCGAGCGGATGCTCTCCAAGCGGCAGCGGTAGCCGAGGCTTCAGCGCTCGGGGACGAAGAGGACAGGGCATGGCAGCGGCTGCTTCAGCGTGAGGCAGCTGAGAAGTCGTGGCGACAAGAGGAGAAGATGCGTGAATCCCAGCACCAGGAGCAGCGTGCCACCCTCGCTCGCCAGTCTCTCCAGGACCAGGAGCTACTCGCTCGGGACGCGCTGGTGCAGGCTGAAGCGACGGTCCGGGAGCACTACATGCGCAACGCTGAAGAGCTACTGGCAGCACAAGTAACGCACGAGCTTCACTCGCAGCTGCGTGCTCAGGAGGAAGCCGAACGGAGACGACGACAAATGCTTTTAACTGAGGAGGAACTCACTGATCGAGATGTGGTGGAGCTGGAAGAGGCGAACACGTGGGCGTGGCTGCTC
>CM007339.1:466126-486091 GCA_000333855.2 Endotrypanum monterogeii
TATATGAGTGTCGAGAGAATGGGTGGGTGGGTGGGAATCGTTTCGTTGGGAGAGGCGCGGGTAGGTGTAACCTCTCGCTCTTCGCGCTTGCAGCTGCTGTTGTCGTGATGACTGGCATATCTCCTCCTGCCTTGACGCAAACGTGTGCGTCTGAAAATATATCTGTACCGAAATCTATCTCCTTTCTTCAATTGTTCATCTTTTTCACTGTTTTTGTTTTTCAGATGATGATGTTGGTGTTGGTGTTGTTGTCTCGTGTAGGCCTACTGTGCGTCTGTGTGCCCGTGGATGTGTGTTGGTGCGTGTGGGTGTGCCTGTGGGTGTCCGGTATCTCTTCACACCTGCTGGAAAAAGTTGCCGTGTATCGAATGCTCATCCACACACACACACACATATATAGTTATATAGTTATATATATTTAGTTATATATATATATATATATATATATATATGTGTGTGCGTGCGCTCAGCGGAGAAAACAAGGGGGCGAAACTCTTCCGACTTCTTTTTCATTGACACCATCCACGCCGAAACAGACGACCCCCAGCGAGCACTCATGCCCTTATAAATGTTCGGGAGAACTGCCACCACGACCGCCCATATCCCCGGATATAGGAGGAAAGCTTGATCAGAGGATAGATACGCCCTACAATGCAAGGAGTTTCATCGCATTGAACATCTACCTCCCCCTCCACCGCAACACCATCTCCTCACCCACCTTGGTTGTCCTCTAGCCCCCCCCCCCTCTGTCCTTCTATTTCTTTGTGTTTATTTCAACTGTACTGCCACCGCCCCTCCCCCTCCCTCCCTCCCTCCCTCCCTCCCTCCCGCGTGGTATCTCGTCTCCTCCTTGCATCTCAGCGTTTGTTTTTGTTCTATTTCTGTGTGCTTCATGTTGGGAGTGTTTTTTTTTAGGGATTTTTTGTTGCTGTTATCGTTGATATGTAGGGAAGTTACGCGGGAAAACATTTTTTTTTTTTTCTGTGTCTGTGTGTGGTGGGGGGGGGGGGGCGTATGTTTGTGTGGATGTGTCCACGTGCCTCTTTCTTTCTCTAGCAATCGATATATATATATATATATATGTGTGTGTGTGTGTGTGTGTGGTCCATAATGCCAACGGCCCTGCGTCTGATATGTGGGCTGCTCAGCAGTGTCAAGGGTATTGGTAGCTCAAGTGTCATTACATACTGATCCCCCCACCCACCCTTCTTTCTCTCCCCTTAGCCCCTTCGCATAGCTTTTTTGTGATGCAGCAAGGGTGGTCCTGCAGCGAGCCAAATGCTTGTGTGTAGGTGGGAGTTTGCAGAAGAACCAGTGCCCGTGCTGAGACCGGAAAGGTAAGGAGGAGGAGGAGGAGGAGTGGGCCAATGGGGTAGAGAGAGAGAGAGAGGCAGCTGAGAGGAGGTGGGGAAAAAATAAAAGCAGATCTACTGTATGGTTTACCTTCTCTCCCATACAGTTCCCCATGCAGTCCCACCCCTGGCACACAAAATGTGGACGTAATGTAGGGCAAGGAGACGTGGCTTGTGCCACGCATTCCTCTCCCTTGCCCCCACCGACAGCAGGCCCACCGCTACCCTCGCGTGCGCGCTTCACCCTGTGGAAGAATTCCTTTGAAGAAACCTCAACCCCTTCTCACCCTTCCTCTTTTTTTTTATTTTCTATACCGCTTCCAGGAAGAGGGGAAATATTTCTTGCTCGTTAAGTCTCTAGAACGAACGAGCGCCTTTGACCGGTACAGAACTTTTGCGAGGGCTCTCTACACGGCAATCTTTGCTAGCACGCGCTGTGAATTCCTCCGCTTGGCCTCTCCCTCTTCACCCCACTCCCACGGAGTCTCTTCCCTACACCCCGCTTACGACGCAGCCACGTCCCATACCCGGTCAAGTGGAAACACAAAAGCCAAAATCACACACACTCCAGCATAGAACATCGACGGGCACCTCCGCAACGGACCCCGTGCGCACTCCACAGATAGATTCGCATAAATATCCATTATTCTTATAGAGAGCATCATCCCTAACTACAGCCCCTTCGCTTCCTGTCGTACGTTGACCCCTCACAACACATTCGCTGCATACCTTGTAAAATTTGTTTTCGAGTCTCTCTGTCTGTGTGTGTGTGTGTGTGTAACTGCGCTCAAGTCGCGCTATCCAGCCAACGACATCCGTTTCTTTTTTTTTTCAAGTGATACGCTACTCTACAGCCCTCGCGATTGGCCTCCTTTTCCCCTCGCTTCCTGATACACACGCCATTGCAAAACCAACTGTGAGCCGCGAGTCATCCACTGCCGTGGTAGATCTCCTCCCTTATGCAGTCAAGTGCTTCCCCCACTGGGCCATCTCTGGCCACCCTAAAGCCTGCGGCAAGACGCCAAGTCGTACCCATATTGAATGAAAGTGCCAGTGCCAGTGAGGTATCGAAAGTGGCTTCCGGCGCGCTAGGAGCGGCACCACGACAAGCCTCCTACACCGCCAACCTGGAGGCACAGGTGCGCGTCCTCGAGCACGAAGTTCATCTCCTGCGCACTGGATTACAGCAGAATGAGCGACTGTGCGACATCTCTGCGGCAAATGCGCCGCCACCACCGAAGCGCTCCTCGTCGGCGTCGACAAAACGAATTCGCTTCATCTCGCCATCGTCTGTTGCTCTCTCGCCGCCACGACCGTCGTCCAGCGCATCCTCTAGGGCGGCGGCAGGCGTTGTCGATCGTCCTCGTATTGCGTTCGGGCAGCGCGTGAACCCAACACACCCACGGGTCATGCCGTACAGTGGTCCTAGTGTCGATCCATTACACAAGCGGCGAGCCGAAAGCCTTCGAAACCGCAGTCTCACAAGCGCGCGGACCAGATCCGCTTCCTCGTCCTCCACGACGCCACCCACCTCGGTGCGTCTCTCCTCAGCCCCCGTCGCCGCACCCACCAGCACCTCGTCCACGTCTCCCGCGGCAGCGACAGTGTGGGCGTCGGCAGACCCAAATGTTCCGCGTCCATCTGTGACAGCTACAGCGGCTGGTACTCCTGCAGCTAACTCTCAACTTTTCTGCTACCCGTTCCGTACCACGCCGGCACCCTTGCCGGCGGCAGCGCCAACGCCAGCTCTCCCAGAGCCACCTCTCCCGAGCGCCGCACAACACGTCGGGGCCCCTGGGGAAACGACCATGGCGGCTGCCTCACCCATTGTAGTGGCAATGAGCAGCGATGGATCCCTTCCTGTATCCTTGGCTCACCCGGCACTGCCGACTGCAGAACCACCGGCGCAGCGACCACTTCTCTCCCCACCCCCTCCGAGCAATCTGTCGACCACTACCCACCCGCCTGTGCATCACCGCGATGCCTCCCCCTCCGTGTCCGCCATCACCACCACTGTAGGGGAGTCAGCAGTGCGCGCAGGTGCCACATCCTCGGTTGCAGGGACGACCACAGTAGCACAGCTCGAGGCAGAGGTGTTGTCCCTGCGTGACACGCTGGCACAACAAGAAGCTCTACTGCACCGCGTTTTGCGGGCATTTCATGACCAATGCAATAACAGCGAGCCTCGCCACCAAAGCGCTGGCACAGTGTTAGCGGCCCCTGACACGGAGCGGCAGCGGAGCCAGGAAGTCATGCACCTCTTGGCAAAGGAAGTGTGCGCCTTGCAGACGCAGCTAAGCAACGCTCGCACCGCGCATCAGCAGATCGTTACTGTGCTTCAAGGATATCGACAAGAGGCGCATCAAGCGCCGCCACCGCCACCGCCACCACCGCAAGCAACAGCGCCCGAACCCACCACGTCCACTGCCGCAGCGTCCCAGCCGGCGAAAGTCCCTCTTGAAGAGCAACTCGACACTGCTCTTAGGAAGCTGAAGGCGTGGGAGGAATGGTATACGACCAGCGGCGAAACAAATCGAACGACTGCAGGCGGTGATAATACCGTCGCTGGCGCGCGAGATGCACCGTCTCCGCAGCAGCGTTCCCCACAGTCGACGAATATAAGTGCAGAAAAGCAAGTACGAGATGCATCAGCAGCAGCAACCAGAGGCTCCCACAGTAAGAAATCCAACCACAAGAGAGAGAAGCGTGCACACGAGGTTCCGGCATCGATCTGGTGCCCGCATTGCGGCTTCGCATTGTCAGCGCCCTCAAAGCTAAAAACCTGCGGCGAGACCGTCAGCGAGTTTGTACCCTTAGGTTTCGGGCCACCTCGACTCACCTCCGCATCGAGTCTGCAGAGGCCATCTACCGCGCCACCATCAGCACCATACACGTCTGCATATGCATTGAACTCCGCTCTCTACAACAGCCTGACGAACCCGTACGGTGCCAGGCACACAAGTACCAACGGCACTGTCGCAGCAGAGCCAGATGCAGTCGCTAATGACTCAGGTAACGCGGCGGCGGCGGCGGCGACGCCTCCACCGCCGTCTCGGTCAGAGGAAGCAGCGGTGCCGTCCCAATCGGCTGAAGTAGGGAAAAAAAAAGTACTTACTGCACACCAAAACGCGATCGCAGGTGCCACACAGGCATCCCCGATGTGGGCCGTGCCGATGGGTAGACCCAGCACAGCGGGTGTAGGTAATCTTGGCCAAACGACTAGCAACCTCTACGTCTCTCCGTACTGCGACAGGCTCGATCATGCGCAACAGCAAGCCTACAGCACTCAACAGCTCATTGCTCAGCTCGCACGGGAAGCGGCGGTACGGGACCTCGCAGAGACGGAGCGGCAGGTGGCTGAACAGCGACTCTTGTTGTGGAAACAAGTACGTTCACGCACGCACGACCTCTCCTCCACGCCAAACGAGGAGCACGTGGCGGGTGTTAGGCAACAAGAAAGTGTCGAGTGAGTTTATGGTACGAGAGAGTGTGCGTGGCGGCCTGTCCCGCAGCAATCGAGAGGGGGCAGGGGGGGGAGGTCGACGAGTTGACGTCCATTCGCATTCGAGTACCAGTCGGTAGGCGGGCAGTGAGAGAGAGGAAGACTTCTATATATTTGTGTGCATATATATGGGTGTATATATAATATGTATATATGCCTGTAGTGTTTGTCTTTCTGGCTGGAGAATGAAAAAAACCACCCGGCATGCTCTACGCTTAGAAATTGTGGCTGTTTTCCCTTGCCGCTCCCTCACAGCCCCTCCTTCCCTGCCTCCCCCTCCCAATGTTCCTTGGGCCATAAACTTTCCAGGTGCTTGAAGAGACTCCTGTCGTCTTCGATGCCCCTGAAAGTACATCGGGCACACACCGGGGGGGGGGGGGGAACAAAGGATGCTGCTCGCTTCTTGCACGATTTCCATTTATGCATGACATCAGAAAATGAAACAGACATGAAGGGGAGCCCTTCAGGGCGGGAGGGGTGATGCCTCCGCTCATCAAACGACACCTATTCAATGGACCTCACTGCCCTCAGTCCTCCTCTCCTGTGCATTCGCGTGCCACTAGTATAGCACGACTCACCTACACATGTATGATATGTGCGCTGGGTCGGGTGTGCCTGCCTCACCTCCTCTTCCTCCTCCCTATATCATCCCCCTTGGTATACTCACCTTTTGTTGTTGCTGTTGTTTGGTTTGGGTATTACTTTTTAAGGCCAGCACAGCGTTACTGCGACGATCCCTCGCTGCCCTGTGACGCGTAGATTGGAGCATCGGCAGCTCACAGATCTCCGACCCCCCCCCTTCCCACACAAGCACACAGGCACAGACACGCGTGCGAACATACGCAGGTCTGTGCAGGGTGGAAAGAAAACAAGAAAAAAAAAAAAAGACTCTCGGTGGCGCACTGCACTCCTGGAGAGGGGAAGGAGGAGGGAGAAGGAAGACCTCACCCTCGTCAAGACAAAAGCGGCGGGAATATCCCACATCACATCATCACGGCTTCATTTATATATTAGCGGCGGCCCTCAGCCTTTGACGCGCAACGTAGTGAAGATTCTAAACAACAATTCTGTGTGTGTGTGTGGGGGTTGTTGTTTGTTTGTTTGTTTTTTTCCGAAGGAGGGGGTACTGCCCGCACGGCTGAAGTGGCTAACCAAGTACCTTGGCAGCTCGATCCCCCCTCCCCCTCCTCCTTCCCCTCATTCCCCTCATCGATTCTTCCGCCATCATAACTGCCCTTTCCCGATTCGTATGAGCCGTCAGCAACCCTTCTGGTTCTTGAGTTTTCTGTCTGACGAGAAGAACAAGAGACGCGGTGTGCAAGAATGCAGTCGTTCTGACAGCAGTGACAGCTGTGATCAACCAGCGGAAGTATGTTATGATCATCAATGGAGTCTTCCCCTCCATGATCCAGCAGCACACGTCACCGTCGTCCGCCGCAATGACGGTCAACCTCCTTCGTTTCAACCAGACGTGGGGGACAAACAGTCGTGGCATTCAACAGCTAAGCAGATATCGACCACATTCCCAACCTCCTCCCTGGATAACGGGCACAAAAGCAGCACTGACACCTTCCCTGTCAGCACCCTTGCGTCAACAGTGCCCACTGTCACACCATCGGCATCACCACCCTCGAAGTCTGCTGTGTCCAACTATGTGGATGCAGACGTCGTCACAATGGACCACGCCGTCCGCGTTCCCTCCGCACTGCTCAGTGCAGGTCGACGAACCATGTTCGATATTCTCGTTGATATCGCAGCGCAAGAGCGCGAGCATCGGGTGCGACAGGCGAAGGGGCGAGAGTCTACACACAATAAAAAAAATGTCTG
This sequence comes from Endotrypanum monterogeii, assembly GCA_000333855.2. Lineage (NCBI taxonomy): Eukaryota > Euglenozoa > Kinetoplastea > Trypanosomatida > Trypanosomatidae > Endotrypanum > Endotrypanum monterogeii. The sequence continues at coordinate 472,808 of CM007339.1, forward strand.
TGCCGACAAAGCGGTGGCTGAAGAGGCACCGTCGCGGGACACCACCGCGTCTGCGCGGGACATCACGTATCAGATGCTTTTTCTCCCAGGTGCATCTGCGGCAGCCCCTGCCCCCCCGCCTATAGATGGCGCTGTCACCACGAGAGCGAGCATTACTGATGCAACGGCTGTAAAGCCCCTTTTTCCAGGTGAAGTCAAGGAGAATCTGATGTCCTCTGTATCAACCCCAAACCTGCGGACCCTAGCCTCCTCTTCTCGGCCGCCAGAGCCGGTAAAGCCGGACCGCCGCCTGCGTCATCTTCTTCCAGCGCACTTGCGTGGCGACTCAAGCACACTTCAGGGCACCGACGATGACTCACATGGCCGTAGACGCCAAACGGTGGAGCAGAGCGTGTCTGCTCAACAGCAGTTTCAGCGCGTTAGCCATCGCAGCGGTGCGGCGGGGCTAGATGTATCGGATATCTCCAGCGTCAGCAGTTGGAGCGACGAGGACAATACCGAAAACCTCAACACACGGCATCTACCACCCCCCAACAGAAAAACTCAAACTACCACTGACGCCTCTGCCGCTGCCCCCCCGCCAAACCCTCAGCGGTCACCACCGGCCACATGCTCAACAGGACTGTCAGGGCGCGTCGACAAAATAACAAAACAAATCGCGAGTATGAAGCATCGCCACGATGCATGCGAACTGGTGCAATCAGACCGACCGCAAGGGGAAATCAAAGATTCAGAGAAAAAATGGGCGCAGATGGAGTGGGTACTCACAGGAGTGATGCGGGCAGCGGCATCCCCACCCACAGGCAAACGGAGGTGTGTCACGGACCGCCACCGTGACCGGAGTCTTCATCCCGGTGCAAGGGAAACCATCCCCATTCCCAGCTCAAGGAGGAATCGACGCCACAGCACAATCACCGGTCGCCCTCAAGCTGACTCAGCGGAGGACAGCAGCGACACAGACGATTCAGTGCACCGCGGAAGAGGCGGGGTCGACCTCTGCAGTGAACTCGAAGATGATGTTCCGCGCTGGGCTCGACAGCACCAAGCCACCCATGAGCGTCTCGAAGAATTGCAGGGACGACAACGGAAGCGATCCTCCCGGTTTTCACCAACATTCTACGACACACACATGTCCTTCATCGAGAAAGCGGCGGCAACGGACAAGGCACGAATGCAGCAGGCGTTAGCAACCACAGCACCATTGCACGCGTTCATTGGAAAACCGTATTTTTTCTGCCCCTCGTCGACGACGACACGTACGCGAAATGTGTCATCGCATACCTCTCGATGGTCAGCGGATACGGATGCTGTTGGGTCAACTTCGAGTTGCGCGGGTGGGAGAAAACTGAGCACCCAGAGCGCCCCCACAGCGGATTCGATGGCCACCGGTGCATCGAGATCTTTGGCCGGGGTTTGGAAAGAAGGAAAGCGCCTATTGCAGCAGCGCTCCTCCAACGCGACAGCGGTGTCTGTCGTTGAGTATTTGTGGCAGTGCTTTCAGGCATGGAAGCCGTATGGTCTGCGATTGCTGCGTCATCTGCGCAGTGGCACCAACATCGGTGAAGCATCGGCATCCCCAGTGCGCGATGATGCTGCGGAAGATGTCAGCGACACCGTCGAACATATATCGTGTACTAGCAGCGATTCGCAACACGATGGGAAAGCGGTTTTTATGGAAAACGTTAGGGTGCAAAGGCGGAAACATGGCAAAAAGGGAGCAACGCTAAGGCCACCGTCTCAGAGAAGCCCAGTGTGTACCATCGCCGTCGACGAGACCGGAATCATGCAGGCGAGGGGCACACACATCAAAGGTTCTCTGAAGACATGCGCTGCCACCAGCGCTGAGACAGTCGGTGACTGCAACGAAGGTATCGAACTGCAAGTGAAGGTACACTACATGGAATCTGCCTTCAACGTTGTGACAGTGCAGGGTGATATTACGTATGCAAGCAAGAGCGCGTGTGCGCGTATGGGGCTTGAGTTTCCCCTCCCGACGGTCAACCGCTCGTCCGTACACGTCAGTGGAGGAGCGGAGGACAGTGCGGCGATACCAACATCGCCCCTGCAAGGATGGACGATTTTGGTTCCCGAGCCAGCACTCATGGAGGTGCCCATGATCCTCGAAGAGCACCTCTATCTCGCCCCACCCTACACAGTCTTCCGCGAGGTGCGAGCGCTGCTTTCTAGCTATAACTTCACGACTGACGCACTGCTGCGACAATATGCAGTAGAGAAAGAAGCTCTTCAGGGAGAGCGGCATCGAAGAACCGCGCTCAATACGCGTAATTTGGAAGATGTTGCAGTGACAAAGGCAGGTGCACCCTCGAAGATGGCTACAGTCGAGACCCGCGCAGCGGTGAATACTGTGCTCGGCGGACACACACTTGACAGTGGCTGCGGAGACTCTAGTAGTGATCAGCGCGTGGACATTCCCGCTATTAGAGAAATACCCTTCGAAGATGCAAGCTCGAGAGAAGCGGCCCCGTGCTGTTGGGCAAGTCCAAAAAAAAAACAAGAAACACCACGCCGAGAAGCTTCCGGGGCCCACGCAGGGACATCAGCACCCGCCACAGGCACACCTGTGATGGATCGAACTCCCACCGCTGCGAGACAGAGCGACGGCGATCCGACGGGTGCGTCCCCAGACCCCCACCCGCCTCTTCCTCGCTGCCCACAACACCGAAAAGTGCAACCACCCTCTGGTGTTGCAAGTGGGATGGACATGGCCAACATCAAGTCGCCATCGCGACGCTGCACCTCGCCTGAACCCTCGTCTGTGTCCCCATCCTACGTGCGAGCCAGCACCGCTGGTGCCGACCTGCTTTCAGTCGAAGGGTTTTACGACCCGCTTGCGATGTCTGCACTTCCGCTGACAGGCACCAACGAAAGGTGGAGTGGCAGCCGAGGCGGTGGTACGAGCGGCTCGGCCCCCAATATTTCAGACGAGACAACGATACTCGCCCAGGAGAGGGTGTGCAGTAGTCGGATACTACCTATTCCACCCCCGATAACTTCACACCTCAGCGAAAGACATCTCCCACACCGCGCAAACGACAAACCTGCTGAGAATCTCGGTGGTGTTGACACAGATGACCATGGGGCCCGCAGCAACGGCACACTTGTCACCGCGATCTCTAGCGTGGCGGCGACAGGAACGTGGGTGTCTCCCAAAATGAGCGATCCCATCGGGGACGGCTTCCCACGCGGCCCGACAGCGGACTGGGACGTTCCTGTGGAGGTTCTTTTCGTGCTGAGCGGTGGCGTGCGTGGGCTAGAGGTCGAAGCGCAAGATCGTGTGCGGTACGCGTGCCAACGCCGTGACGTCGAGGTGGACCAATGCAGCGAAGAATTTGAAAGCGTTGAAGCCCCTACACACCAACGAGGTATTCCCACTCGAGGTAGCATAGGCACCATCTCATCTGAGCATACTCCACAGCCAGCGCACGTGCTCAGGCGGCACCGACAAGAAACCCGCACAAGTGCCGACAACCCCACAGTAGATTCTCCTAGCAGGGAGTCCAGTGGCTTTGACACTCCAACAGCTTCACAGATGACCCCATCAGGGATTTCATTGAGAATAACTTCCTCGTCGAGAAGGTCGCGGAGCGGCTCTCTATCCTCTTTATCAGAGCCAGAGAATGAGCACGACAACGAGTTAGGCATCAGTAGCGGGCTTCCGTACGCTTCCTGTGTGCCGCGCCGTAAACTCGGCATCACGAACACAGCGTCACGGCCGCGCCACGGCAGCTATCGCAGTGGACTCCGTGGATCCATCGCCACGAGCGAGCAGCAGCAGCGCTGGATGCGTGATCTCTGGGGTCGCGGAGAAGAACATGAACTCCCTGTCTCATCAGCCACATGCCCGACTGTCGCTGCGTGGACTCATGCACCGACAGATCCTTTGCAGTGCAACAAGCCTCCGCAGCAAACAAGAAAACCGCTGGGGACCTCCACGATGCATTCCTCGAAATCCCTCCTCATTATTGGTGATGCAGTGACGTCGGCCCCCCGTCTGCTGACTGCCTCCTCCATCACGGCAAACATGGCTGAAGGAGGAGTCGGCGACCACAACGCTGCAAACCCGACGCGGCTTCCTTTTCTATCGACTGAAAATGTTAGCGCTCACGAGTTTTCTGGCGCACCGGTGCTTCCCCACACCGAGGATGCTGAGGCGAGTACCTCCACAACAAAATGTTTCGCTATCGAAGAAGTTTGCCTGAGCGACACTGACTGACGCAGCGGAAGGGCAACCAGAAAAAAGTGCGAGAGCCAATATACATATATATATATATATCCCCCCCCCCAAAAAAAAAAAAAAATAGATGAAAAACCGAAGCATTCAGAGGGAGAGGGGGGAGCACTGGTGTGCAGAGGAGAGGTGTATTGGTTATTTTTCATTCCTTCCCCAGACGTCGATCCTTTTATACTGTGGGTGCATCTCTCCAGATGCATTACTTGCAATCGCCTGCTCTGTTGCCGCCACATTCACAGCGGGTGTTCACCCACCAACTCATTCTATCCAGAAATCTAAGTACACACACACACACACGCACAGGCAAAATATGAGGGGAGTGTTGAACCCTCTATGCACAGGTGCCCTTAAAGAGATGCCGTGTGCATTGGAACAAACTATATAAAAAATATATACGTTTATGTACATATATATATATATATATATATATATATATATCTGTGTGTGTGTGTGTGTACTTTGGGGGGAGGATGTCGCATAGCGCACTCTATTTTGGAGCAAGAGGAGCGAGCCTCTCTTTTTCTTTTCCTTCTCCTACCATCGTCGGCCTGTTACGTCGGGCGAAGGAGGAGGTGATGGGGGAGGGCCATATATCATCAGCAGAGCGCTGCGCTGGCACACGTCTTCCTGGCGCGACTGATTAACTTCAGACATGTTACAAATGACCAAGCGGTACGCTCCATTTATTTTTCCGCGCCTCATCCTCCCTGTTTCTCGACAATGATATATATATTTTTTTTTTTTGGTGGTGGTGGGAGGGAGGGGATTTGAGGAGCGGAGGCGCTCACCCCTCTTCATTCCAGTAGTCTCTCCGTGTGACACAGAAAGAGAAGGAGTGACAAAAAATATATATATATATATTCCTTTTTTTCTTGACGGGGGAGCTACCACCGCCAACGACAACTAAGGCGAACCATGTCGAACGGGGTGACATCGAATAGCATGCGGGTGACGGCAAAGCCACCCGACCTAGGCTCGTTTCCCCTAGATCACTACCGCGAGTGCAAGAAGGAGATTGAGAAGTATTATATATGCTTGAAGCAAAACGACTACATGACACCCATGTGCCGCGATCCCGTTCGAGAATACCTCGAATGCCGCATGGACCGTGGACTCATGAAGAAGACAGATGTGAAGAGCTTTGGAATCCCCGAAACTGAATTTGTTCCGACGAAGCAACATCGCGTGGACTTGAGAGAACAGTTCCTGCGGCAAAAAATGAACCAGGTGGGGGTGGTGGGGGTAGAAAACTATATGCGCGACGACCTGAGTGTGCCGGACGGGTACGAGAAGGGAAAAGGTCAGTGAAAGAAATTGCACCACCTTCTTTTCCACAGACACACACAGACACAGACACACCAAAAAAAAAATAGGGTTTTGTTGTTGTTGTTGTTGTTTTTGTTTGAAAAGAGTCGGTGGGAACCTGAGCATTCAACACACCCGTCTTGCGCACGAAGCAAGAAATGAAGACTCACCGTCGTCTCTGGTCGACTCCCCCTCCGTTGTGGATTTATTCCCCCACCCGAACAAAAACCTTCTATGCACGCCTCTCGAACCTTTTTCACCACGGTAGTCATTCAGCTACGCGTCGCTCATCTTTTTTTTTTCCTCCTATACTCTATTCCTCTCTCTTTGGGTGAGAAGCGGACGTCTTCGCTTCGCTGCACTTTGAGACCCAACGCGGTGGATCTAATCATAAGTTGGTGTGTGTGTGTCTGGAGGGGCGTAGTTCTCACACGCATACCTTTGTATTGGCGGTGGTCTGTGGCGGTGTCCGACATATGAGTTCGTACCCAAAAAAACAAGTAAGGAAGACACAGAGATACATGGCGACAGATGTCGGCAGTCAGGTCCCTGGGTAACGCTGCATCGCTTTGATTTTATCCAATGAGCCTAATTCGGGTGTATCGTATCCAATCGTAACTATATGGTGACTAGTGACTCAGGTTGATACGTTTTTTTTTTTCTTTGAGGCAAAGACTGTGACCATGCAACTGAAGCTTCCATGGTTTGTCACGTGTGTCTACTGGTGCTTTGCATCCTGCGTTGTGTGTGTGTGTGTGTGTGTGTGTGCGTGTTTTTTAGATGTGTCGAGGAGGAGAGTGAGTCTAGAGCTCAACTTGGACGCTGTACGGAAATATATCCGTCGATGAAACAAAAATCTTTTGTACCTCTCTTACACCTCTTGTTGCTTTTGTTCCATGCCTCGGCACATGCTGTGTGTGTGGGAAAGGAGTGAAGGCCACCGCCACCATCATCTCCCTCCCCGCTCTCTCTCTCTCTCTGCAATCTGGTTCCCTCGGTAGTGTTTCGCTTATTCTCGATCACACACACACACACACTCCACATCACAGATATGAACTTAACTCTGAATGTCGAGAGAAAATTAAAAAAAGCATACGTTAAGCATCACCAAAAAAATGCATCACGTGAGATCCTTTCGATGCCAAGACCCAACTTGATACACCATAACGCAAGGTGTCACCGCGTCGTCATGAACCTGAATACATGTGCACCCTCGACCCACTTCTCGTGCACTGATCCGGCAACGCCGCAGCTTGCAGTCCTCCATTCCCCCTCCTTTTTTTTTCCCCCTCTCCTTACACGCACGCACGCCACCTTTATCTCATTTGATACGATAGATTCCTCACACGTCCCATCTGACACGCGCCGGGGCGGGAGAAGCGAACGCGGGCACCAGAGCATCGGTGATCGGCCGCAGACGAGTCGGAAACAAATCAAAAATGACAGCCTCGCCGATCGTGTTGGATAACGGAACGGGCACGGTGAGGTGCGGCTGCGCTGGCGTCTCTCCCCTGCCACTTCTCCGCTGCCCAACTGTTGTTGGCCGAGCGACTGGAAATACTGTCGGCCTGTGTGAAAGACAAAACATGCGGCCTTGCCGAGGAAGTCCCCATCACGCCGAGGTTCTCTGTGGGGACGATCTCGCAGCCGCAAGGGCTGTTGGCGGAGTAGAGCTCACATATCCTATGCGCAACGGTATTATTCAGAACATGGATGCAATGGAAGGGATTTGGGACTACGCCTTGTGTGAACGGCTGCCGACGCTGATGAGGTCTTTATGCCAGGGCAAAGCTGGATGGAGGTATGAGGATGGCCTTGCATGGCTGCTGGACAGGCCCTTGCTGCTGTGCGAGCAGCCGAACCTCTCTCTTCGACAGCGATGTCATTTGTTCGAGCTCTTCTTTGAGAAGTATTCCCTTCCAGCAATCCAGTCTGTGCACCAGGGCCTCCTGTCGCTCTTCACGAACGGTGCCCAGTGTGGTGTCGTCGTCGAGTCTGGCGAAGGGCTCTCGCACTGCACGCCAATCTACGATGGATTCCTTCTGGCCACTGCTCAGCGTAGCACCGCCATGGCTGGCCGTGTTGTAACTGACCGTCTTGGGCAGTTGATACGACAGCAGCAAACCTCTCCCCCCTATCGGAGTTCGATGCAACAAAGGCCGGATCTGGCCCCACTGTCGTCTTCCCTTTGCTTCACCGATGACATGGATATACTCCGAGAGATGAAAGAACGTTACTGCTACGTAGCGAGCGATAAGGCGTGCTTGGGGAATCAGGTGGCGGGTGAGACGAGCGCAGCGCACTGCGAATGTGTGCTTCCAGATGGGATTACCTGCCGCCTGGGGCCGGAGCGACTCGCCGCGCCGGAAGTCATCTTCGACCCACGAGAGGTGGATAACGATTCGGACGGCATGGCCATGACGCTGTGGAAGTCGATCGAGGCAGCCGGCATTGATCTGAGGGCCTCCCTCTGCGAGAACATTTTTCTTTCAGGGGGCACAACACGACTACCGGGGTTTGCGGCCCGTCTCGAGAGGGAGATGAAATCTCTTTACTTGGCGGAGAAACTGAAGGGCAACGCTGCACGCATGGCGGGGTGCCCGGTCCGAGTGAAAGAACCTCAGTGGCGGCAACACGGGACGTACATGGGTGGCGCCATCCTGGCAGAGTTTTCCCACCATCAGTCAGAGAGGTGGGTATCACGGAGCGCCTACGAAGATGGCGGCACCTCTGCCATTATCGCACGCCATCATACAGGGTAACCTGTGCAAGTGTAGCATTGTTATTATCATAAATATATATACGTATATATATATAGATATATATATATATATATACGCTTCTTTGTTTGTTTCTTGTTTTACTGCTACGCGGCGACGCCTCTCCTCTGCGGGGCCCTTAGAAAACACGAAACAGTGGAGAAAATGTGGGACTCGGGAAAGACTTCATTGCGTGACGCCAAAACCGCTGTCTCAGCGAATCCTCTTCCTTCATCATCATCACCACCACTTCTCGGCCCAGGTTCGTGATTACTTGTTTGTGTCGAATAAGCACAAACGAGGAAAAAAAAAAACTCTTTTCCGAACTCGAGGGCCCTTAGCGTGTCTGTGGTGTAACCTTTTTCCCTCTCTTGCGATCTCCTTCGCGACACCTTGCGTCGTCTCCGTTGTACCTCAACTCTTTTTGTTTTGTTTTGTTTTTTATTTTACTGCTGTTCTCGGGCCAACTACCTCCTCACCTCACTCCCACCTCCAACACACACACACACGCACATAAACGCACACTGTCTGACTCCGGTACACGGACACAGAGATTGAGCACAAGCACGTACATGCATCTGAACACACCCAACCCATTCATCTAGACACATACGGATATACACTGGGCGTGTGTGTGTGTGTGTGTGTTTGTGCGATCACTTCTCGGTTCGCTCATTGCTGCAGAAGGAGTTGAGGGGAGGCCTATCATCATTATTCTTATTATTAACACCAGTGGCGGCAGCGGCAGCGGCAGCAGCGGCCTCAACCGAAGATGGGCAAAGTCAAGAAGCAGGCGAACCACGCCATTAAAAAGATTCTCATGAAGGAGAAAGCAATTTCCGTCAAGAAAAAACGTGAGGCAGAGAGCTACCACGAGAAACCCGATTTAAATGTGACAAAGCAGGCGACCAAGGACTACGCCGCAGTAATTTTTAGGAAATCACAAGTGACACAGGCCGCCCCAACGCACACCTCAAACTTTCTCTCCTACAACACCGCCCTCGGCCCACCATACCGCATCTGGCTCGACACCAACTTCATCAACTTCTCTATGCAGAACAAGATTGACATTGTGCAGGGGCTGATGGACTGCCTCCTCGCTAAGGTTATCCCGTGTATCTGCGATTGCGTCTTCGCAGAGCTAGAAAAGCTCGGGAAAAAGTTTCGCATCGCGCTGAAGCTCGCACGGGACAAGCGGTTTGAGCGCTTGACGTGTGATAGCAAGTATGCCGATGATTGCGTCGTGCGCACAGTAACACAGCACCCCATCTACATTGTGGCGACATGCGATCAGGAATTAAAGCGCCGCCTGCGCAAAGTGCCAGGTGTACCGATCATGTACATCGCGAAGCACCGCTACACAATCGAGCGCCTCCCGGAAGCGTACGGAGCCCCTGAGTAGCGAAGAAAGGGAAGAAAAGGGAATTGAGAGGTGTTGCTCGAACGCCCTCTGTATAAATATATATATATATATATATATCATCCCCCTCCGTGTCGACGGCCAGTTGTGGAAGAATAAATGAAGAGAAGCAGGTAGGGAGAGAGTGAGAGTGGGAGGAAGTCTTTTAGCCCCTCAGTGTTGTCCTTCGACCTTCACCGATTTTTTCTTCGCTAAAAAAACGGTATGTTGTGTTTTCTGTTCTTTGTGTGTGTATGTGTGTCGTTTTGACTATCAACGTTTAAAAATAAAACTGCTTCAGCAGCACCCACCCCATCAGCTCACCCCTCTCCTCGGCACAAAAGCGATCGAGCGCCACTGTTCGTCATTGAAGAACTTCGATGCAGCGTACGCGTGTGAATCAAAAAAAGGGGGGCTGGCTGAGTACAGACGAGGCCGGCGATGACGATGAGGTTGTGTATTTTTTTTCATTATTATATCATATATATATATATATATATATATATATATAAGCCCAGCATAAAGGGGGAGGTAAGTTGATCAGCGCAGTCAGGTGTGTCGGTTTGTGTGGTTCTCTCTCCCTAGCTGCTCTGCTGGTGTTGTCTAACAAAAAAAAAATACATGGTACACTCTTTCCGATTCAGCGGCAAAATAAATAAAGAAAAACTGCACGATCCTCCCAAGCCCTCCCTCCAGCCCAACCCACCTCTTCCGGGTCGCGAGGGCAGAGAAGAAGGAGGGGAAAAAATATGTGAAGAACCCCACTTTCGCATTATCCTGGCGCTTCCTACCTCGATGATAGGGCTCATCGTTCGTGGCTCCTCCTGTGTAGGGTGCCTTATGTAGCTCTACCTTTGATTCATCTTCTTCTACCCACCTCCATACACCCACACACGCACCCACTGAAGTGAGCTGCGGAGGGCAATGCCTTGCATCTTGCGCCTCTGTAGCATCGGTCAGTGCTCTGGCCTAGTCACGCGATCCTCCTTGATCACGGCCACTTCGCTCAGAAACCCTGAGGCCACCCCCCTCCGTGTGGCCTACCGGAGAAAGAGTTATTCCTTCTTTATGAACCTAGACGATCCCGACGCCACACAGCGCTGCATTGAAGAAAATTTGGATCGTCTCGCCACCGAGGAAAAAAAAGATACCGCAGCCTACCTGCACAGTCTCCTAAATCTGGTCCTGAGTCACTACCAGCGCGGCGACTTCATCAGCGCGCACGACCTGGCGCTCTACACCCATCAGAAGGCGCTGCTGCGCCACTCCAAGTCCTCGCTGATCTACTTCACGGCGACGACATGCGCCAAGTGCGCAGATGCACTGGCCAACGAATATGAGGCACACCTCCGTCGCAAGGATGAGCAAAGTCAGGTATCTGCTGTCCTGACACCGGCGCCATCTGTAGTGTTCAGTGCGAAGCGCGCCATCAAGAAATTGCGTGCCGATGCAGAGCGGTATCGCAGCATTGCCCATCGCGTATATCACCGCCCTGACATGGCGTTCATGCGGGGAGGCGGCGACTCGGGTGATGGAAGGTGGCGCTCTTCTTCACGAAACACTGAAGGCAGCGACACCCGCCACACATGGGCGGAAGACAGCAGCAACAACAGTGTTGACGAGGAATATATGCCGCACATGTACGGCCCTCGTTGGCAGGATCGACGGAGGCGGCCGGAGCACGCAGAAACGAAGCATTACTACAAGCGGCAGTGCGGAATATCGCCGATATCAGGCGATGAAAACCGGTGGACTGTGCCCAAGTAAGCCTCAGAGAGGCGAGGGGAGGGGGGAACAATCTTAGCAGCACCCTGCATGCTGCAAAATTTAAAAAATGCAAGGAACGTTCTTTTGATCGTCTTCAGAGTCCCGGCCTTCGCCCCCCCCCCTTTTTTTCTCACCTACCCTTTCTTTCTCCCGTCCCGTGGGGCTGCGTAAGTGTGCGGGAGGAAACAAAAGCTGAGTTATGCATCCTCTGCGGGTGTAATGCATCCTGCATGCCGATGGCACAATACCACACCGGTGCCTCCACATTCTTTGCAGGTGGGGTGGGAGGGAAGGGGTTCTAGACTCCTCTGCATTGTTTTTAAGCAGTGTATAGACCTCATCCCTCGTCTGTGCATCCCCCTCCCCTCCCCCGCCCTGACCCTCCACCAGCGCCGACGCAAATATACCCCCAACCATATCTTACTGCATTACCCCAAATGAATATGGATGATGCACAGGGAATGTGATTTCACATTTCTTTGCCCCGTTTGGGATGGCTCACATCTCCCGCGAACCAAAATAAAGTATCATTCAAAAATATATATGTACATTTATATATATATTATCACTATTATTATCTTTTTTTTTTAGACATGTCTGCCCTCCCACGCAGAGAGTCTTTCGTGTTCAACCGCCCCCATTCGCGCATCTTTGGACGTGGGTGTAAGACAACTTTTTTCCCCCTCCCGTCCGTAGTCGCTTTGATTTGTCGGCGCTCTTGCGCATCGCGATTCCTGTGTAACCCTGCCCCGCCATCTCCTTCATCATGCACAAACCACCGCCCCTCGCTCCTGCTGTATCCACTTCTTTGGTTTTCACTATATATTATTTTTTTTTTTCGTTTTGCTATCTTGGGAGGTGGGTAATGAAGGGCATCTCGACTCTTGTCGCGACTCTGTTGGCGGTGCAACTACACATTTCTCTCCGCACACCGACTATGCGCCAACGCACAGAGACAAATCGCAGCTCGTGTATGCTGGCGAGGTAACCAGTAGCCATCCCCGAACCCCTGAGGGACCACTTGTGCAATGGAGCACGGGGGGAAACCAACAACAGTGCGGCCACAACACGGCATCCTCTCTTCCCTTCACGTGGTGTGGACGTCCCCTCACAACCAACACCAATACGATAACCTCCACAGAACTGTGACTCTACCGGTCAGTGTGCCAAGTAGCGAATCACATTAACGGCGTACGCGTAGGCTGGACTCGGCGACGACAAAGCCACAAATGATTTTGGGTACTTCCCGAATATTTGCTCCAAAACTGGGGCCTTAGCCGATGCCACACTGGGGGGGGGGGAATTGGGGCTAAAGGGACTGACAACCTTCGGTCTGTGTGTGCTTGTGGGGGAGGGGGGGGGGACTGCCAGCATGTGGGCATCAGCTCTCTGGCGAGTACACAACGGATCAAAGGAAAAATTATAATCATATATATAATAACGATAATAACATTCCGAGAGTTTACGTTCGAATCTGAGTTGTGACGACGACGACCCCTCGCTCTGTTATGATTGGCCCTCTGCCTTTTCACCCCCCCCCCCTCCTCCCCTCATCCGGACAGCCATCGGCCAAGTGTTTCTCTCCATCCAGTAAAGATAGGAACTTGTTAAGCTCTCTGTCGTGTTTGTATATAGTTTCTTTTTTCTTTTTGCCTCGCCCGTCTTTGCTTGAGAGGTGGCGGTGCGACGGGGCCGGTGAATGGATCCTGACTGTGCGCCCCTGTACCCAATAACAGTAGTCATCTCCCTCCTACACGAAAAGTGGTACGTCGAGCCGTGGTGCGACATCGGCGAACATGAGC
>CM007339.1:486101-503601 GCA_000333855.2 Endotrypanum monterogeii
GAGTTACAACTTTTTTTTTTTTTTTTTTTAAATCTGAATGTCTTTAAGAAAAAAAAAGGCACAACAAAGGCCACAAAAAAAAAAAAAAAAAACGATCATCACTACGTTTCACCTTTTGATCTAATATATTGATACACACCCATATACATATTTCACCACCACAGACACAGACACAGACGCAAACGAATTCCCCGACTTCACCCCATTACGTAAGATTCCGCAATAGCGAACATTTTATTCCTCCTGCATCTCTCTTCCTTTTACTTCTACCTGATGACTGACATTGATCCACCTCCGAACCCGGCACATGTTTCATTGTTCTTGCAATTCATTTATACTTACGTGGTGTGCGTTCGAATCTGAGTTGTGACGACGACGACCCCTCGCTCTGTTATGATTGGCCCTCTGCCTTTTCACCCCCCCCCCTCCTCCCCTCATCCGGACAGCCATCGGCCAAGTGTTTCTCTCCATCCAGTAAAGATAGGAACTTGTTAAGCTCTCTGTCGTGTTTGTATATAGTTTCTTTTTTTTTTTGCCTCGCCCGCTTTGCTTGAGAGGTGGCGGTGCGACGGGGCCGGTGAATGGATCCTGACTGTGCGCCCCTGTACCCAATAACAGTAGCATCTCCCTCCTACAGAAAAGTGGTACGTCGAGCCGTGGTGCGACATGGCGAACATGAGCAGCGTGAGAACAAAAGAAGATGAGAGTGTGCTTCATATGTGTGTCTGTGTCTGTGTCTGTATCTGTGTGTGTGTATCCATCCATCACTCTTGCCTCCCTTTCCTCCTTGTACCCTTAGTTTATATATATATATATATACATACATACATATATATGTTTATGTATGGGCTTCGGCTCTTTGATTTCTGTTAGCAGCACATTCTCATGCTAAAGCGCAGCTTCTGCCCGGCGGCGAAGAGGGCGACTGCCGATGTGTCGGCGGTCGTACCAAAAGCTGGACATCCGCCGCGCGCCAGCTCACTTCTGCCGTACGCACTGCGCCGCGCAGCGTCCTTTGAAATGTTGTACGGCGGCGTTCGTGTACAGTCACTCGTTCAGCCGCCATTCCCGCTGCACAAAATTCGAAGCGAGGATCTGCCGCCGCCGTCCCTCGACGCGGAAAGAAGGGACCTCGGTCTTGAGATGCAATTACCGCGTGACTTGCACAACTACAACAATGTCCATATGGCCATCCAACGCCAGGTCGGAGCAGACGCCGATATGTTGGACGGGGAGCCGCTGAACAAGGATAAAGACAGTGACGGCTTTGATATGAGGACCTTCTTTAGTGAGCAGCACCACCCCGAGCGACACCACAACTCCTGCCTGCCTTACACCAAGTACGACACGAACAATGTTCTTGCAATGCGTCTTTTTCCTGTTAACATCGGCATTCGCGCGCGCACGGAAGCGATTCGGATCCGCACGGAGGACTGCCTGCAGCGCCTTCGCGACGCTGATCTGTGTTCAAAGATGCGGATGCCGCTTGAGTACCCACTTCCACTGAGCCACCGTAGCCATTACACCGCACTCCAGCGCACGCGACGAGAGAGTCGCTACGACACTGCGGCCATGACAACGGACGAGGCGCTCCGAACGGCGCATCTACGCGGCGCCGCGGCGCACCCGCCGCCCTCAGAACTTTCCATTCTCACTCGTCCCGTCGACCGTCGCAGTTTTGGCAGCGGCAGCAGCGCCGCTTGCAGCACGGAGGTGGATCACATGAGCTTCCCGGTTCACCCCTTTTCGGCCGCGGCTGCCTCCGTCAACCGCCACGGTGCAAACAGTGGCGGTGCCTCCTCATTCTCATCACAACGTTGGATGCCGTTGCAGACACTGAAGCCGATGGGCCACAACTGGAGTGCAGCAACGCGCAGCAGTGGTGTACGGGGACCGCACATGCAACTCATGCAAGAGCGACTTGACCAGAAGGGCTTCGGCTGGAAGCGTAAGTCGCGCTCTCTCTGGCAGCAAGACATAGCGACCGCAGGATTCCGTCCTCACCGCTACTTCTGATTGAGTAGATCTAATACCCACTCCAAAAAAAAAAAAAATGAGGGAGTCATGCAAGTGGAGATGACGAAGTGAGGGGAGGGGAGGGGAGGGGAGGGGCATCTACGCTGCACAGAGGTGAACAGAGGGGCGTTATGATATGCATGTCTGCGCATCTGTCCTCGTGACTGACCTCCTGCTCAGTTGCACTCTTCCCCTTCGTTGTGGCTGTGATTGTGTATAAGAAATAGTCGCTCTGGACGCGAAATCAAGTGAGTGCGCAAATGTCCTTTCGAGTGTCGTGGGCTCTTCCCCCCCTCCTTGTATGCTTAGGTGACTGGGGAAGGGGGGGTGCGATCGGCTTGCCCTGTATATCTTCTTACAGGTTCGACGTGAGAAAAAAAAAATGGTGTCAAGTGAGGTAGACTCCTTTCATTGACGAAGTTCATCAACAATGGCAACGCCTCTTGCGCAATCCGTATCACCGGCACAGCATCTGCTACATCACCTCACCTACTCCATGAACACCACCAGAACAAATAGCGCGATTAAAAACATGTGTGGGTCTTGCAAGCAGTCCTTTGTAGTGACGCATGGAAACGGTGCTGACGCCGAAACGCCCTATGCGGGGGAACTAGTGGGCAGGCTCTACTCCACTCTCTCACGATACCCCTACCACCATCCCCACCACCGATCTGCCCCTCACTCCTCCTGCATCTTTTTTTCTCTGTATTCCTCCGCAATATATGCTTTTTTTTTTCCCTGCAACATCACTGCCTCTGCGCAGCCCTTTTGGGAATTAATACTCATTCAGACATACGTAACAGCCAACCTTGTGTTCCATGCACACCTTCCGCGGCGCTGGCCATGGCATAAACGGTGAAAAGACGCTTGACACCGAGTAGCATAAATTTTGAAAAATACGATTCATATCCACAGACACACACACACACACACACACATATTACATATATATATATATATATATATATTCCAGGAGCACGCGTAGCACCGCAAGGATGCGACAACTGTCTGCATTTTCTGCTGTGGTGAAGCGACAGAGGGCGAGAAAAGGGGGAGACTAGGGTAGGAAGGGAAACATCAGAGATCAACTCGTAACTCCATGGTACCTAAACGCGCGTACATCTCCCATCACAATCGGAATGGCACCTCGTGCCTCTGTGCTTCTCTGCTGTCAGAAAAAAAAAACAAAAGACCTTCATACAATCTCTCACAGAATATGTACCGTAGAGCTGCAGGGGGGGTATGTCTGCCTAAAGCACTACTAAGACAACAGCCTTTCACCGCGTTCCTGGCCCCCACGGTTCAAGGAATGGATGATACAATGCGGCTTTTTCTGTTCACACGTTCTTTTCCCCCCTCCGCCTCCTCCTGAACCACCAATGCCTCTCTACAACGCGCTCTGCGAAACAGGTATATACATAAATGAATTTGTAAAAATATAAGTAAATTTATTTATATAAACATATATTTATTCACATATACATTTATACTTATCTTGTTTTTTTGTGTCGACCCAACACACCCAAACAGAACACACAGACACGCACACTAACACGCGTAAATTCTTTACAGACCTGTTCGGATGAGTCGATAGGAAAAACAAAAACAAAAAGCACAATGAAGCATAGGAGAGACTATATCCTGCGGCAGTGGAACCTCGCGGAGGACATGGCGGTCCAGAGCAGCAAGCCACTGCATGCATTTCTTCTTCTTCACAATCTGTTGACGCAACCACCGTCTGTTCTGCGACGTGCAAGTGGGACGACGCTGGAGAAGGATAGAATCGTCAATGGTGATGTGACATCAACTTCAACCCAACGGCCGGAAGGGACGACGCCCAAGGTTGCACTCCCGCTGCACGTTGCCTCCTTTGATGCAGAGTGGAAGTGTGAAGAGCTCGTAACGCGACTACGCGCGGCCGAATATCTTTTGTTCACAGACGCACCTGCTGCTCGCCCAGGAGGGTCACCGACTAGTGTCCTGCCGTCCCCACGCCCGCTAAGCTGCAGCGCCAGCCTGGAAGCGCTTGAGCTGGCAGAGCAGGTGCTCGCGCCGATCTTCGCAACGACGTCCATCCTAGTCTCAACGGATAACATTATCGGCACCATGCCGCCTCAGCAGGTATCGACCACTGCACCGTCGCGGCATTCAGCATCTTGCGCCTCGAACAGATTCTCCAGAGTTGGAAATAAAAAAGAAATCACTCATAGCAGATCGTCCTATCTCGATGACGTGGTTCGGGAAGTGATGGACGTGAATCAAAACTGTACTGGCACGCCTGCTCGCTCCTCCTCTGCCTCCTTGGCAGCGGAAGCCGGCGGTGTCAGTGTGTCGGTGCAGTCTCGCGTGGCGAGCATGTACTTCCTCAACCAAGCTACCGTCACAGCACTTGCGTGGCCACTCTCTGGCTTCACTCTGGCGTGGCCGGTAGCGGACGCGCTCGCGGATGGGTCAGACGAGACGCATGCCGCCACCGAAGACGGTGTGCAGCCTCACCTGTCCACCTCCCTGGTGTTCGGTCCGGCCAACGATACCATCACCATCGCACTCTCGCTTGTCGTGCGTGCGCATGTGTTGCAGGCGTTAATATGTCATCGACGCAGTCAGCACAAGCGCGCGCTACAGTGCCTAGCGGAGGCGCATCAGTGGATCGCGCAGCAATTCAATGATGCCGCCCGTACGCGAGCGGTTCGCCTTCTGTGGGAAGACCTGCAAGAGCGCTGGATGCCGCATATCAGGCAGCAGCAGAAACGAGCCTCCAGCACATCTACATCGCCGGCCGTAGCTACTGCCGGCGCCATAATTCAGCTGCCCCCCTTGCCAGGGTTCCATCGGCTGATCGGGCGGGTTATCGCAGAAGAGGGTCGTGCCTGTGCGGCTATGGTGCAAACGGAAGAATGTAAGATATACTACGCCATTCTACAGTCGTGCAGCTCACTGCCGCCACCAGCGCTGCTGCCGTGTCGGTCTGCCTCGAGCGCGACAGCGCCCCCTTTCGTTGATGCCGGTGCTCAAATGCCCGCGCACACCGCAGACCTGCGCCTGCACTCCAGACGTCATCAGGAAGGTCTTCAGCTTCTGCATCTTCTGTCGCGGGGCTACATGACCTTAGTGCGGTGGATAGAAGAGGAAGCTCAGGGAGACGCGCGGAGAACTACTTCATCAGATACTCCATTTCCAAGCGGGAAATCAAACACAATGGTGCAAAGCTTACCGTGGCGTGATGCCCTCCGGAGTGTTCGCAGTCGGCTGAGTCCGTTCTGCCTATGCGCGCTGCAACGCGCCTACGAATCGCCACCTGATCCCCCCATAGCTACCACGACCACCACGACAGAGCCATCCAACGTATCTCAAGGCTACGCGCTAGGCTTCGATATGCGTCTTGCCGCCGAAATTCTAGGGCTGTATCACTGCCTGAGCTATGTGTACTTGCTGTATCAGAAGTCTCCAGCGGCAGCGCAGCATGTGGTCTCCACGATGCAACCAGACTCTCGCTCTGTCGTCGACCTCATGGCGCGAATCACCGATCGTGGCAGTGTCTGCGACACAGAGCGATGGCACAAGGGCAACAAGGTGGCAGAAGGAGGAAGAGAAGAGGAGGAGTTCCTGCGGCGCTATCGCAGCGTGTTAGCCTGTGAAACCTTCTTTGGTGATCAGCAGACTCGCCCGCTGGCCCAGCAAACCTCTTCCCTCGTCGACACTGATATTGCATGCCGCGCCGTAGAGCACGCCAAGATCAACGCCTTTATCTTCGGCAAGTGGCACACGGACGACGCCGCCGTCGCGTCGACCTCGAGCTCCCCCGTGCTTTGCCGAGCAGACATCAAAAAGGAGATGCAAATCAAGACAGAGAGCGTTGAAGCCGATGAACACGGTGGTACAGCCCTTCAACGCACAGTGGCTCAGGCCGAGCGTCCTCCCACGTGGCGTGTGGCGACAGAAACCGCAGATAGCACTGCGCCCAGCACCACGCATGAAATATCTCTGTTGTGGTGCCTCGTCGAGTTGAGCTTGCGGGACAACTATCCCTTCGCCATAAGATTCCAGCGGGAGTCGACTGACGCCACGTCACCCCTCGCCGCGCCAGCGAAAATCCCCCACGCTGCGCAAGCGCCTGGGCAAGGCCTAACTGAGGCACCGGCTGCTCAGGCCCCGTTTTCTGGAAATTCTTCTGCAGATGAAATGAAATCGAGCAACTTCCCGGAGAAGCGTACGAGCCCTGATGACGCGTGCTGGTCGATGACTCGAAAGCGCAGTCGCTCATCGTCGCCGCCGCTGCAGCAAACCACGAAATTTGCCTCATCCTTTTTGCAGCCCCCGCCTTCGTGGAATTGGATCGATCCAGGCGTCCGCCATGTCTTTCGATTGTACTTGGATCTTGTGACGGTGGCTATGAGGACAGCTGCCACAGCGCAGGTCAGTGCATCAAACTCCTCCAGTGAGGCGGAGGTCCTGCAAAGTGCAGTAACGATATCCCCGGCGGCAGCATCGATGCCCCTCCCACGACTCGCTCTGCGACATGCAGAGCAACTCATGGCGCGGCTTCTCTTCCGTGTCGATGCAGAGATGGTACGCCTCGCTGGAAATACGTGGGGTATGTCACCCGCTGCTAGTGCGCGGGAGGGCGGAAGCGCACGCGCTGCAAACGTCGTTGATCGCCAAGACGGGAAGGGTACGAAGGTGATGAGCAGTGACCCCAGCCGAGCGCAGCTGAGCCGGCATCTTCTGGCCGATCAGCTGCAGTGCTCCGCCCCGACGCAGCTGCGTGCGTTGGTGCAGATCAAGGCGGCAGCGTTGGTCACCATGGCGCGTCACCACCTCACACAACTGTCCCTAGTTCGGGCGGCACATTACCTTCGGGAAGGGCAGCAATTTTCGCAAGTGTTTCATCGACAGGCAAAGCTAACACTATTACCTGAGATGCACATTCTTCTGGCGTGTATCGCCACCTGTATGAGCATGCGGAGACTCCCAGAGCTCGCGGAACCGGCGGCAAGGAAGGACACAGGAAGCGAAGGCAGGGGCCGCTCTGTGAGCAGCGGTGATGGGGATGCAGCCACTGATGGAACGTCTGGTACTCCCCACGACGCCCTGTTTTCCTTTGCTCAAGGGTGGCTCTCGACAGGGCGAGCAGAAGCCTCTGCTCACGAGCTCAACAGCAATGCAGAAGTGTCGCGACAGCTCCTCTCGCTGGGCGGGTCTCAGAACAGCCAGGTCATCGGCAATGAGGACTTCTCTATTCTACCCCAAGAAGAATCCACTGTGGCACAAGACGTTGGGCTACCCTATCTACACCTGCTCGCCGCTGAGCGTGCTTCCTGCACCAGCCTGCATACGCCACCCTCCCTCTCACTACTGCTTTACATTATGAAGGCGTGGACTGTCTTGCATCTTGTAACCGCGGGTGAAGAGCTGCTCTGGCAAGAAGGGGACGGCAACTCGGCCTCGCCGTTGTCGACGCCCATGCACACTTCCCAACAGCAGCGGTCAACGGGCAAAGCCAGTGAGTCTCCCTCACTGTCGACAGCGGCTCTGCGATCTCGCGGGCTGGCATCGGTGTCCCCATCACCGCCGCTTCTGCCGCTTCCCTCGCCATCGCATGCCACCACAACGCTGAACACCACTCTCGAAGATCAACAGCGTCGCGTAGCGCGACTTGACAGTCTGACGACGACACCAAGCAGCACCCCGACGCTGCGCAGTCGACACGCCACCGTGCCGATGGAGATGCACCGGATCCAGCTGGAGCCTCCCATAGCCGCCGCACACACGACAGCTGAAGTGGGGAGGGATGGAAAAGATGAAGATGGCGACACTGGCGTGGGACACCCTCCCAAGGACGAGGGGTGTATCAAAATAAAAGCAGTCAGCGACGCCAACATGAACGGGAATCTGGCGCACAGCCCTCAGAACCACAGCAATCTCGTAAAACAAGTACCAATCAAGACAGACGACGGCGGCATTGGCGATGCGCATACGCAAAGAAATCCCAGATATTTTCATGGCGCTTCATCCATGACAGCCACAGCGCCTTATCCCTCGGGTGCGTGTGTGAAAATGGTGCCGCAGACGCAGAGGCACCGCGCTCGTGACGTGCTGCAACGCATGATCTCCGTCCTCCTCCATCATTATGAAACACACACAGTCGACACAGCGTGTATGACACCGACAGCGTCCTCCGGTAACAGTGGAACGGACGCACGTGCCCCCCAGCGAGCCTCACTCGCTGCATGGACACCACAAAATATCGTTCTTTTCCGCCTTTTGCACGGGGCCCATCTTCTTCTTGTCGACAGGGACGAGCTGGCAGCTGCACGGATTATAAAAGAAGCCACACACTACGCGAAAGGGAATCTCGGCGTTCTTCACCCATATGTCGCCGATGGGCTGGCACTCTTGGCGAACGTGTACGCTTCGCTGGACGTGGACGCGGTGACTAGCGGCGATGGGCACACTCATTGCAAGTCCCCCGGTGCCGCCGCCTCCATGTCGCCAGAGGGGGCACTAGACAACGCAGCCCGAACCCGAAGAGTTGCCGTCCAGCTCGCCATGCGTTGTAGCTGTACGGCGCTGGCCTCCCTCCACATAAATTCAGCGGCCAGTGCGACGGCAGCTGCGACAGAGCATCCACACCAGGAGACAAGCTTGTGTTTCTCCACAGCCGCGCGTCTTCAGGAGTGGTGGAGTAACCAAGTTCTGCACGAATTGTGTGGCAACAACATTGGCGGGTATAGTAGGTCCGGAGGATACGATAGAAACGCTGTTCGGCGACTTCGGCTTTTGTTCAGCTGGCTTCCGGGATCAGTAGACTATCCTTCCTCGTGAAAGTCGAATATATAAATGTATACATCATAAAAGACAGCCATATTAGTATACATATAAACGCATAGACCACACGAAACGCTGGCCCATATCCCTCCAGGCTCGTTGTGACCGTCTGAGCGCGTTTGGATCAAGTGGTGGGCACGCGATACGTCTGAATGAAGGCGAACCGACGGCAATTTTTTTTTTTGCCTTCCCTCCCTTCCTCGCCTTGTTCCTCCTCCCCCCATTTGTTGTGGTTCCTTCGTCTATGCTGCTGTAGTGACCCCATGTGGCTTCACATTTCATATTGCAAAAGACGGTAGGAGGGCTGGATGCATCAGATGGAAATGTACAGACGCGGTAGGAAGCGGTCGTATCATATGCGCCCACTCGTTGTTGATACGCATTGTTTTTTTTTTTTTTACGTCGCGTCCGTGCGCGAGAGAAGTAAAGAGGGGAAGGGAGACCTGGGTGTGGCGTGGCGTGGCGTGGCGACCTCAACCGCCACGTCCCTGTTGTGTCTACTGTTACACAAGTGGGAGAGGAGGGAAACATCTCTTTGCGCAGAAAGCAGAGAAGCAAACTTGCTTGTATGGAGTGGGGAAAAAAAAAAAGAAGAAGAGAGAGTTGTCGGGGGCAGACAATAGTTCCAAGATAAAAAGGCATAACGGAATTGGCGGCATCCCGTCTCCCCCTGCTCTGAGGCCCAGGTCCGCTTACACCCGCCACCCCGCGACTATCAGAAACGAACAAGTGCACAGCACTGTGTGTTTCAACAGATATGCTTATCTATATATGCTGACAAGAGCAATGTCATGTGCGTTTTCTTCTCTCTACAGGGCCTTCCCATCGCCACCTGCATCTTAACGAACCAACATGCAAGCACATAATCAAACCCCCCGTTTGGATTCTTGACCATCGCCTCACCTTTTTTTTTTCTCCTCGTATTTACCGATACGCTCCTGCAGCCAGCAAATACGCACGCGCGCATTTCCCATCATAACTCCCCCACCCCACCCCCCATTGCTAGACTCTCCTCCCTCCCTTTTTGTTTTCCCCCTCTTCAAGGAAAAAAAAAAACAGAAAAAAAAAAAGAGGGAGGGAGAGAGGGGCAATATCGACGCCATGTTCGAGAGCAATCTCCTTTCCCAAGTGAACACCTCCTCACCTCTGCCAACAGTGGTGGAGGTACAGTTCACCACTAATATTAGTCAATCCCTCAGCAAATCTTTCCAGTTCGCACACACGCTGCTCGCGGAAAAAAGCGATTGGGCAGCCAAACTGCTGCCGTGGAGTGATGAATTATACTTGGCCCTCTCGGGGATGCTCGAGCGGCTGATGCTCGAACACGCTGATACAACCTTCTCCGAGATGATATTCGCCCTGCGTCGTGCTGAGATAGACGGCCCGCTGGCTTCCGCACCGCTCCTCTCATCCCTATCGTCGTCGTCGTCGTCGTCGTCGTCCCCAGCGGCGGTGACTGGCGTGTCGCCGCCACGGCTGCTTCCAAGTAAGTGCGCCAGATACCCTCGCTGGCTCCTGTTCGGGCCGCCACCGGCGATGACACCAGAAGAACGTGCGATGAATTTTATCAACGACGACACCTCTCCGCAGATACGCGCGTCTACGGGTGCTCCGGTAGACGCCACCGTCGCGGCAATCACCTCACCAGACATGGCAATACCCACTCCCCTCGTGGACCCCGTGGCTCCGGATACAAAAGGAACGATGGGGAGCGAGGTGGACGCCCTTGCGCTCACGGAGCTGAAGTCTGCCGAGCTGCTCAAAGCCGAGCACGCCCCTTACGGGTACCTGCGGTTTAAGCCACTAGGTCAACGCAATAAAATTATCTCGCTTTTCCTTGTTACGCTGAAGCCGTACCTGGAGAGAAAGGCGGAACAGTGGTACATGCACCACACCGATAACTCCGTAGACGCCGTTGCAATGCGGGACGCGTATGCCTTTAGGTATCCCCATCGAGCGGTGGTTTTGCGCCTTCTCGCGCGGTATGTGTACCCAGCCTACCACATCGCGAAGCAGGGATCTCGACTTCTGTACACAGTGTGCTTTCTTTTGGAAATGACGCCGTACACGTCGCCTCTGCATCGTCTTTTTGGCATCGCACTTCGTCGAAGTACCCACGAGGACTCGCTCTCAGTGAGACCCCGTGCACAGCGTGCGCTACTGGTTGCGCGGGTGGTATTGTTGCTTATTTTCTGTGGATTCCGGCTACTAGACTTCACAAGGAACGCAGATGGGGCATCCTCCGCCCGTGATATACGAGACGAGGGACTCCCAATTCCACCGCCACCAGTGCTGGGCTCTGACGTATCGTTTCCTGAAGACCGAAGCAACCTCCCAAAATCTGGCGAGTGCCCCGTCTGCCACAAGCACGTCACAAACGCGGCGGTTAGCCTCGTCAGCGGCATTGTAGGATGCTATCCGTGTCTGCAAGGGTACGTTGCAGAACACCATATGTGTCCCGTAACGCAGCAAGCCATGGGGGTGGCACAACTACGCCGCATTTTTGAATGCTAAGAAACGAAGCACCTCCGGAAAAGCAGGAGGGTATGACGGAAAGGGAAGGGGTTCAGTCGTGCACAGATGTGTGATGGTGATGATGTTCCGACCCCACCCCCCGATGGACATCTCAGGAGATTGCAGCCCCCTCCCCACCACCACCACCACCACCACACACACACACCCACTCCGGAATATATATGATTTTATACTTTTTCGGCTTGATGTAAGTC
Organism: Endotrypanum monterogeii; assembly: GCA_000333855.2. NCBI lineage: Eukaryota > Euglenozoa > Kinetoplastea > Trypanosomatida > Trypanosomatidae > Endotrypanum > Endotrypanum monterogeii. The sequence goes on from CM007339.1 coordinate 497,675, forward strand.
ACTTCTTTGTGACTTTATTAGTCCTCTCGTTTTTTCTTCTTTTTGTGTGTGATCAGTTGTTCTTTTTTCTGTTATGTCCTTCGAAAGGAGAGGGAAGCCCTCACAGTGAACACGTTGACAGCCCCTTGAGTCATCTTTTGCAGCTCGGCCGCACGTTCACGTCATGGGGGTGGTAGTTTTCTACATCTGTTTGCTGTTGCTGTTGTGTCGGTATGTAATACCTAAACAACAACACAAATATATATATACATATATATATATTTGTGTATCTGTATATGTGCGCAAGAAAATCTCTGAAGCGGTGCCACCTAGAAGAAGAAGAAAGGGTCTATGGGGGGAGAGAGGTACGCCGTGTGCCCGGCGTATCTGTGTCACCGAGGACGCGCCTGTTGCTCTTGAGCTGAGAAAACTCAGAGGGGGAAAAAAAAGAGACGAAGATCTCCCTTGCAGGTAAAAAAAAAAACAAGCCTCCTTTTTCAGTCGCAACCACCGTACCATGACAGACAAGACATACCCCTAGATATAAATAAGTGTACATCGATTTCGTTCATCGATAGACCCCTCCCTAAACACAACTAGCTGTGCGTGCGTACTTGGGGCAGAGTGGGTGCGTTGCGTACGCACAGCTTAGCTAGTCATCTGTGACACTGAGGAGAGAGGGGAGGAGGAGGCGGTGGATGACGTAGTGTCGAAACTCATGCAAGTCATCCACTTGTAAATTCGTTTCTCTGGTCCTGTTTCTGCTCAAGATGATCGCAGAGAGAGAGAGCCCACCACCACCTCTCCATCTTTCGCTCGCTCGCTCTGTGGCCCTAGAAATTTCTTCCTCTTCTCTACACGCCCTTGATTTTTTTTTTCGCGTCGATACATTGTCGGCACTTTAAAAAAAAACGACTTGAGGAAAAGAGAAAAAGCAACAAACAGAAGAACACGGAACGTGCGCACTGGGGGTGGGTCTGTGTCTTGCCGCAGGCAGCAATGGGCGGCATAAAAGGTGGCATCGGCAGCTTCCTTCTGCGCCGTACAGCAGCTAAGAGTATTCGGCAGAAGCACTTCACCGGACCACAGTTTTATAAGCGAAAAACGTTCAACTTCCCTAGAGGTCATCATCAACTTCACCGTCGCGTGGCTCCGGCGCTTCAAACAGGATCACCGACACATCAACGAGAGCATCAGCGGTATGCTCACCTCCCGGGAGATGCCCGTACGCGGCCGAGCGAAGACTTCACATTCTCCCACCCCACCTCCTCTGGCCACGATAGCCGTGCTGGGGAACGGGCAGACAAGGCCATGTATGCCTGGAGGAAGCGAGGCTCGTTACAGCTCTATCAAATGGGTGGGAAGCGCGAAATTTTTTGTTGCTACCGATGCGGCTATCCCGTGAAGAGTGCCCTCGTCGCCATCAAGGACGATAACTGGGATTACCGCATGTGCTACACCTGCTACACAAACACGGTGAACACAGGGATGGAGAACAACACATAGGATGTCCAGACGCCCCGCTTTGGGGGGGGGGGCCAAGGATAGAAATATCCTGCACTCATGAGGCCCCACCACCTCCACCTCCTCCAGGATACAGCCGAGCTACATCACGTACGCTGGTTGGGCACAGTTTCTGGTACTGCAGCTTAAAGGAAAGGTGAAGCAAAAAAAAAAAGGGGGGAAAGAATGAAAATGACCCGCACTTGATGCGCTGACCAGGCGCGCCCATCACAATTCTTCGTATCCTTTGAAGAAATGAGTACAGCGGGTGAACTCTCTTCCACTACATCTTCGCTCTGATAACCGCGTGCGGATTGTCTTTTTATCTCCCCCATCCTCCCTCCCCCACCCACTGAGGGAAGGGTAAGGGAGAGGGAAGATTGAAATGAAAAAAAAAAATCGACAACTGATGCCTGACACCAAAAATTAAAAAAAAAAACGTGGAGCTGAGAGGGGAGCGGCAATGGCATCGAACTGTTTTTTTCTGGGGCTGGACACCCCTCGCGATCAGTCTTCAGTCATCAAATACTCTCCAGAGAGAGCAGCACACACACACACACACACACAATCTTCTTCTGCCTCTTCCTCTCCTTTTTTTTTTCGTTCGTTCAAATCGATAATAGTCCCCTACACACATACGCACATATCTATATAAATATATCTTATATAGAGAGAGAAATAAAAAGGCTAGCACCCTTGAGTAGGCACGAGAGGGATTTGGGTGGAGGACCGACCGGTCGGTACTTCCTTTACGCTTGGAAGAAGAAACATTTTTTTTGTTTGTTTCAAGACGCAAGCGAGAGGCAGATAAACATCCGTATGATGGACTACAACGCAGCAGATGCCACAACGACGGTGGTGGACGATAACCTGCCACCAGGTATCACAGCGAAGCAGGACGAGATCATTCAGTATGTGGCCAAGTACGTGGTCGCATCCTGCGACGGCGCACGATACCAAGACAAGGTCCGCACACGCACGAAGCACAATCCGTACTTTGATTTCCTTAACGCCAAGCACCCTTACCATTCGTATTACCAGTACCTCTTGGAGTCCTACCGTCACTGGATGCGCAACAGCGAGGCAGTAGGATCCGGAGCGTGGGGCGGCGGCGCCGATGGCACGCAAGAGCAAGGGCAGCAGCAGTGGAGTGAGGAAGACTACTATCAGTACTACGGCGCATACGCTGGACAAGCAAGCGGCATCGATTTTCAGGGCAATGCTGTCGGTCAACCAGGCGAGCAAAGCGGCTATGCGGACGCGTCTAGCTCGGCGCATGTGCACAGCACGAACGGCGCTGTTGATCCCACCGCGTATATGTCGGAAGCAGCAACTGCAGCCAGCTACGGTGGGGGCTACGACGACCCCTCAGCCTCATTCACGGGTCAAGTTCAGGCGTCACCGACTGCCGTCGACGGCGAAGCTCAGGCCGAAGAGGACGACGGTGACGAGTACGAGCTGGTGATGGAAAATGGTCAGTGGGTCTCCCGCAAGCGAGCATAACCGTACCACCACCACCGTCACCACTTGTGTTCTCGATTCGGCTCTAGATGACGGAGCGTACAGACAGAGCGACACACACAAACACGGCCATCGCGAATACGCATGCTAAATGAATAGCGAGTGAGGAAAGAAAAAAGGAAGAGAGAGGAGGGAGGGGTCTCAATATGCAGCGCCGTGTTCCTTTTTTTGTTTGTTTGTTGTGAGTGTGAGGTAAGTGTAAAGCATGATATATATATATATATATATATATTATATATATATTATATATAAGGTGGTGGTGGTGGTGTCTCGAGCCGCCCCCCCCCCCCAACGGCCCAAAGAGGGGGCATCACCACCAGACGTTGGAATACTGTTTTCCCCCACCCACCCCTCCTGATGCATCTCTGCAACTGCAAACATGTATTCACCTTGTTGTTGTTTTCTTTTCCGGACACAATAGGTGGGATGACTCTTGCGGTGAACACAACTGACTCCTCCGAATACATCCCTCCTTCCCCAAAATACACTCCTTCGGCGCGCAATGAAAAGATTGTCCTGATACCTTCTATCGATCCAATAAGACATCCATCACTGTACACAAACACACACACACACGCATATATATATATATATATATATATAGGGGGGAGAGAGAGAAGAAAAAAGAAAGACCTCGCTCTACCCACCCCACCCCCGCGCGCGTGCCTCATTTCACCACGTCACCAATGGGTTGCTGCCACTCCATATCCCAGTCCAAGGCTGGCATAGTAGAAACCTGTGGTCGTTTTTCCTACATCGCGGACCCCGGCATTCACTGCTTCCTATGCGGCACCGTGTTGGTCAAGTGCATCTCTCTGCGTCTGATGGAGCAAACACTGTTTGTCAAGTCGAAAACAAAAGACAATGTTTTTGTCACGCTTAAACTGAGCGTGCAGTACCAGGTGGCCAGCGACAAAGTCGCTGAGGTCTATTATTCGTGCAACTCATCACTAGAGTGCATGAAAGACTACGTCCTGAACTCGATTCGCGCCAAAATACCTCTATACAAGCTGGAAGCACTGTACGTTGAGCGTGGCACCATCTCGCAGCAGCTGAAGGAAGAAGTGGACGCAGTCATCAGCAACTACGGAATCGAAATTGTATCTGCCCTCATCTCCGACATCGACCCCGGCAATGAAATCACGGAAGCGATGAACCAGGTCCAGACGCTCCAGCGACTGCGCGTCGCCGCTGTAGACGCCGCGGAAACCGAAAAAATGAAGCGAGTGTGCGCTGCTGAAGCGAAATGCGAAGCTCGTCGCCTCTCTGGAGAAGGTCTTGCAGAGCAACGCAAGGCGATTATCGCTGGTCTCATGCAGTCAATCGAAAGTGTGCACAGTAACGTTAACGATCTCACTGCTGAAGACGCGACGAACATGCTACTGATGAACCAGTACTACGACACAATACAATACATCGCTGCAAATAGCTCCTCTAGTGTTATTATGCTGGAATCAAATGGCGGACTGGAGAAAGTCGCGGCGCAGCTGAGCAAAGGTGTGACGCACATCATGCGCTGAGAGCTATAACTTGGGGGGCAGAAATAAGACTGTGGGCAAGACAGACACACGCGCTATATATATATATATATATATATATAACGTATGATATACAGATGAATATTTTATTTTTCTTTTCTTTTTTGTATTGCTTCTTCTCATATACACCCCCCAAACGCTTTGCACATTCGCGCTCTCCTCACCATCATAACGCCTTCTTTGAAAGATTGCGGTATTTTTTCTGTATGCCATACTCGATCATCTCCCGGGGGGGACTTCTAGCCTCTCTTTCATGCATCCAAACCCCTCCCCCCCCCTCCTCTCTCTCTCACTCCTTCCCTTCCCTCCAGTTTCATTTTTTTTTCCCCCAGTGTTTGGATATTTTTTGCATTTGAGTAGAACCCTCACCCCCCCCCCTCCTCCTCCTCCATCTCCCTCTTACCGAGGAAGGCTAATGATACATATCTTCATATGAAGCACGTATTCCCGGCATGATGTTACAATTCGGAGAGAAGCCGTTCTCACCTTTATCTTCCTGACTTCACCTCTCCACCTTCCTTCCCGTGTGTATTACCGTCATGGATTTATATTTTCCGGCACACACCTGCGACACGTTTAATGCACCTGGCACGCGCATCTTCCCGCCTCCACACAACTCCTCTTCGCCCCCCCCCTCCCACCACAGAACTCGACACGCTTCGTCGGAATATCGAATCACACTTTTTTTTTCGCTGTCGTTTTCTTTCTATCGTAGCGCCTCTTATTTCTTTGGTTCTCCTCATATCTATTCTTTGTGCAGACCACAACTTCCTCCTTTCTCCGCTTAACCCTTTGTGGCCTCCCCTCTTTCAGGTCAGCTGTTATTTCCGATATATATGTATCGGTCGGCGTGTCGTGATCTTCGATATACAAGCGAAACAAAAGAAAATGGCGTGTTGTGGCATGGGGTGCATCTCAACGTCGGAGGTGGGCGTTGTAGAGAACTGCGGCAAGTTTGATCACATTGTGAAACCAGGGTTCTTCTGTATTATCCCATGCGTCGAGTCTGTGCGTGGCGTCGTCTCGCTAAAGGTGGCCATCGCCACTGTCAACGTAGAAACAAAAACACGCGACAACGCTGTCGTGAATCTAGAAGCCCGACTCCACTTTAAAGTCCTCCCGGATCACGCCGAGACCGCCCTCTACCGATTTTCAAACCCCTCGTATCAGATTGCAAGCCTCGCCTCCAGCATGATCCGAGGCGAAGTGCCGAAATATACGCTGGATGAGTTGTTTCTCATGTCCGACGAGATCAAGGGGGTGGTCGCTGCTGAGCTGAGCGATAAGTTGCGATCCTACGGATTCTCACTCGAGAGCACACTTCTCACGCGCATTGAACCGAGCCAGGACGTAAAAATAGCGATTTCCCAGAAACAGATCAACGCC
>CM007339.1:506101-531387 GCA_000333855.2 Endotrypanum monterogeii
GCAGGTAGCTCTGGATACGATTATGTGCGTTTCACGTCATTGCACAACTCTACAGGAACAAAAAAAAAAAAAGAAAGTGACCTGCTGAGCATCATCAACGCTCACTCTGTCTAAGGTAGAGGGGCAATTTTTTTTTTTTAATTGTCCTTCAGCTGTTTCTGCTCGCACTGACAGTCGTCAGCACACACCTATCCTTGATGGCACCTTTTTTTTTTTTTTTTTCTTTCGCGAAACGGTGCTTCACCTAAGGGCAGAGTAATAAGAAGTCAAAAGAGGGAGAGGGGAAATACAAATAATTGTAGCTCGATGTGTCTGCTCGCTCGCTCGCGTTCCCGCTCTGTTTCTTTTTTTTCCAATCTTATCCTGGACATCGGCATTGCGCGCTTTGCTGCACTGCGTTGGCATTTGTCCCTCATCCCCCTTCTCGGCACACATTTCCGTCCACACACACACACACACACACACACACACACACATACATACACCGTTAACGGATGCCTTATCGGTAGGATATAGTGCCTCTTCCCCTCGGCACTATTTCTCTGTTAGGGCAGAAAGGTGATATCACCACAGAGCAATATCCACTATATAGTGACCACACGAAGACGAAAAAAAAAAAAAGTGGGGGAACGTCTAACACCTCGGTCACCCGATACACATCTCACTTCACGGTGTGGCCAATACACACACACACTTCTTATCCCAACTAGTTTCACGCACCACTGCTGCTCAGCGGAGAAAAGGGGAAGCTAGGGAATCGCTCAATAGCATCATATATATATATATATAGATATAGATATAGAATATTATTTATTTATCATATATCCACACAGAAACGCACAACGACTGAAACCATAGAATTGCCGATCGCATAGACAAATATACATACTTACATAAATATACAAAGAGAGGTACACACACACACACACACACACATACACAGGATACCAGCACTCATACATGAGGGAAACAAAGGGGGGCTTTTTCTCTTCCCCCCCCCTCTCCCTGTCACGTGGGTGGCCCATACAATGCATGAACCAAAGGTAAGATGCGATCACCACGTCAGTGGTGCCACCGACGCGGACAACACGCACCCGAAGTCCTGGCAAAGGCTGACGGCAAGAACCGTGAGGGCAGACCACACATCTCACGAAGAAGAGAAGAACAATCCTTTTCCCGCCCTGAGAGCCCCCAAACCCTCCCCGCCCCCAGAGAGAGGCACGCACCCAATGACACAAAAAAAAGCCGCAGCCTCCCTCGCACCACAGGCGACGCCAACCTCCCTGAAAGACATTACTGAGTACCGCCTAAATCTCTGCTTCACGCCCAGGGCCCACAAAACGGACAGCTCACCCCTGCAGCAACAGGGGCAAGATCCAACGTACCCGACGGAGGTGCCGAAGCACTCAGGGGAGGAACGAAGGTCAAGGTGGATCGAACAGGGGGCGCAAACACCCGCAGAAGTCGGCGCCATGGCTCTCAAACAACAGTCCTCTATGTCGTCAGTTGCAAGAATGTCTCCACCACCACTCGATATTGCATCCAGCTTCCGTGACGGGACCGCGAATATAATTAAAGCAGTACATACCATGGACGCGCACCTAAGACGCCCCGCCTCGTTCGAGACACTGACCTCGATGGAAGGAACCTTGTTGACTCTCCCCGTCAGCACGACCTCGAAACTGATGATGCACTCGTCGAGTGCGTACCCCCCTCTACTACAGCAAAGGGGGCATCTGATGAGTATGACTACTATTCCTATACGCCAGATGACCTCGTCGTAAAAGCTGCTCAGTGCTATGAGCAGTGGCGACAATGCATCATGTCGAACAGCCCAGACAGCAGTGTAGATGACGGTCACCTAACAGGGATATCTGCTTCAGACGACTGGGGGAGGCCAACCGCAGCGAATTCTGAGGCCGGTGCTGTTGTTCGTAGATCTCACTTAACTTCCGACACCGCGCTGCAGAGCACAGAGACCCCCTCCTCCTTGGCACGGAAATCCGTAGTCATTCATGTTCCGCACACACCTGCCCACGACACGCGAGGCTTTTCTATCTCCCACCGCGGCAGCGACCCTCCCCAAGAGAACTCATTTCTCTCACTCGCCAAGACCCGTAACAAATATGACTCCCGCTACGTTGACGGGACCCGTAGCCCTGCTCTGAGTGCGGAGACGGCGATGCACGGCCTGACGAGCGGAAGAAAAGAACGACACGGTGACACAGACTCAACTATAACCGTGGAAGTCCGGTCGCCATCTCTTTCTATGCGGTTGCATGCATCGCCAACTGTTCAGGACCCATCTCCACACGTGACACAACCGGCAACGACAGTATCCCGTAGTGCTCGACCGCTGGACGAGAAGGCTAGCAAGCAGCTGACTGTAGAAACTATAGCTGGGATGACTAGAAGTACGCAAGGAACACGCGCCTGGAGTACAACACTGCCGCTAACGCAACAGGGTCATCAACGATCTGAGACGCATTCATTACCAGCTACAAGTCCTCCACGCTCCGACAAGGCGCAGGGAAATTGTATGAAGGAAGATGCACAGATTCTTCATGCCTCTGCCGGCCCCCCGCCAAGCACCCCCATCCGAAATATAGACAACAATAATACACGCAGCACGGTCGCCCCTATTTTGGTGCATCGTCGTCTCTTCACCGACGAGAGCGAAGACAGCGAGGTCGAAGACGCTGACACAGCATGCCGTGATACATTTGATGCATCTCATATCAAGGAAGGCGGTGTAACTACCGCTGACAGTACACTCCTCGGGTCCGCATCTGATTTCGGTGAAGAAGCGGATGAACAGTCCTCACCTGCTTCACCTGCTCACACCTCCGAATGTCAGTGCGCAACGATGATAATGCCAACCAACGGTGGGGATTGCTTTCTCGAAACGCTTATTGAGCTCAGCAGCAGTAGCAGTAGCACTAGCAGCGAAGACTACAAGGATGAAGCCAAAGGTGTGGAGTTTGTGGGGGACGAGACTCCATGCCGAACTGAGGTGGATTACGATCAACCGGAATGCATCTCCTCTAACCGCGATGCTGCACCTTGTGACGCGATTCGAGAAAACTTAAGCGTACTGAGCGTCCCCTGTATTTGCCTCCAGCGCCGGGGAGTCTCTGTGGAGAAGGGTAGCGGCAATGTGGTCGACTGCAAATCTCTAATCGACGGCCAAGTAACTACTACGCCCGATATCGGCTCAGAGTCTTCCTTCTACCGTGACCACCCTCTATGGCGTAAGCACCACGCCTCTGTGACGATGCAGTACGCATCAAGACTTCTGCCAAGTGAGCAGACTCATGATGAACTGCAATTCTTTTTGTGCTGGGCGCAGGAGAAGGCCGAACGTCAAATTCGATTGCAGCAGCCACAACACGTAGATGACTCTGAGGATTCAAAGAGGACGGCCTCTGAAGCAAGCGAGCTGGTAGCTGGTCTGGGTCTCCCTGCTGCCGTCTCCAAAGTGTACAAGGTAGTCTACGCTGCAGCGCGGCACCGCAGGTCGGCCAGTGTCCCGGGGTTTCAGGTGCAAGGAAGTGATGACACCCGCAACAGCGAACGAAAAGAGACGTTCGCCGCCTCATCGAATGAATCCCCTCCCATCATGGCCACGCAATCGTCCTCTCAGCCGACCCGCAAAAAAACGCACCCGCCAGTGTTTGTAGCTGCTCCTCTGTCGAGTCGTGAATTGACGGTGTCACAGGTTCCATCGGCGGATGTGATGTGGACGCTGACGCCTTCTGCCGCGCCGTCTCGCTTTCTGGAGTGGATCGCGACAGAGGCGGACCCATACGAGAGTCTTCTCTTCTCGCCTCTCTAAGGTGCGTAGTCAGTCTGCGCCCCCACGATCTAAATATATTTATATATATTTATATATATTACACGTGCAAGAAGACAAGTGTTTCGATGAATATCAACAAAAGAAGGGAGTCTGAGGAGGAGGCGCCAACGCGATACTCTCACAGAGCGGTGCGGCGTCACGAATGTCGGAGAAAAAAAAAAGGAGCGTCTTTATGTGAATCCTCTAGACCTTCGGTGACACTCAGCGGCTAGCAGAGGTCGGGCCGCTGCTTACAGAAGCACTCTCGAGGATGCGTGTGGAAATCCGATGAGGGGTTCTCCGCTGGAAAAAAAAAACGATGTATCTGGTAGGCGAAGTTAGGTGACTCCTGAGGCATCAACACATGACCGAAAGTTAAGAGCCACCACTACATGAGGGGCAGCGGTAGCAACAGCTCCCACGCCCATGCGTGTCCACGCACGCGGAAGCCGCCGTGTGAGCACACGCCGACCTACTCAAAATGGGGGAGGTGGACAGAATCCATCTGACCAACAACGAGAGTGAGGGAAATCCGGAGGAAAAAAGGAAAGGCATGTCAAGGCGAAGCACACACACCGCACCTATTCATTTGTTTTTTTTTTGATGTTTTCATTCGTCCCCAGATAATCAAGAGAAACAAATCAAACATGGACGAGGGGGGGTATGTAAGAGAGTCCCTGCTCTGAAGAACCGCTTTGGCTTTTGAAGGGGGGCGCACATGGATACGGTCTCCTAACCACGACGAAGCATCTCCGGATGTGTTCGTCTGTTATGAAATAGTACATTTGCATGTGTTCTACATTGTGAGTGGCTTTGAATCGTTCTTCTCCTTTTTTTCGCCTTTGAACTTTTTTGCTCCCTTTACCTGGTAGAAATATATAGATATATATTTCTATATATATGTATTATACATTGGCGGGGGGGGATGAGCTGTGGAACGCTGAACCCTACGAGGCCATCCCCGACTCGAAAGGAAACGCGAAAAATACTTGTCTCTCCTGGCCTCCCATTCATTGCTATCTTTCCTAGATCGTGATCATTCCCCGGTCTTTCTCGGGGGATTTTTTTTTTCACAGCGGTCATCGTCACCACCGCCACCACCGCCGCCATGATCATCATCATCGGGCTTACCGAACTCCCTCCCTCCTCCCCCTCATTTTGTAGTTGTTGTTTTGATAGCTTCCAGCTTGCATAGAAGCGAGGAGGAGCACATTCCGCTTCCCGATCACACACACACACACACTGGCAAGTTCTACTGACGATCGCTAAGGGACTGAAGGGTATACACATCACCCCTTTTTTATCCTTTGCGCTCCTTTCTTGCTCCTTGACACATCTTCACAGAACCCGTATTTTCGAATATATATATATATATATATATACATGTTCGGCCGGCGTGTCTTTGCGAGTGCGCCTCTCCCACGTCATATGTGGGCGAAGATGCACATCCAAAGTGCCACCCAGGCGCAGCGCATGCTACCCTCCCTCGCCCCCCTTGCCGCGGTGGAGGGGAAGCACAGCGTTTTCTGCTCGGGGCTGGCCTTTAACGCGCTGTGCCGGAGTAGCGCAGCTCTAGGTGGCGAGGAAGGCCTGGTGAGTCAGGATGGGAAACTTGTATCGGCAGAGGTAGCGGCAGCGTCTGCAGAGTGGTGCGCCCAGGCGCTCCGGTCATCCATCCTACCCATCCAGCACTTGGGGCACAGCGCTCTTGTGGCAGTGTGCAACGTATGGCAAACGAAAATGGAGTAGACTTCCGGGAATATAGAACCATATCAGCAATGAGCGCACAGTCCCCGAAATTCCCCCTCTTTCTCTCCCTTCCCCCCACCCCCACACACACACACACAGATCATAAGCGGCAAGCACATCCTCAGGTGTTCTTCCCGTACCAGACCGAGCATTCGAGCGAGTGAAATAGAGAAAGGAAAAGGGATGAGGTGAAGACGCACGCACAGGGAGCATGCCGGCCTTTGCTGGGACGCCTTCACATCCTCTGTTTGCACTGTTCGCCCCCTTTTTTTTCCAGTCTCTGAGGCACGGGACGGTAAGGTAAGGGGTCTGCAGCTGTCGCCTCTTCATCCCCTCGTCGTCGCGACACCAGTGACTCTGCTCTTTGTTTGAGCTGTCATATTTATCATGCCTCAGCCATCACGATGCACCTGCGAGATCTCTGGAATTAAACGGAAAAAAAATAGCTGCTGGTGGCAAGGGGGGGGAGAGCGGCAGCGATTATCGCTGAGAAAAACTCAGCGGGATGAGAAGCGACTGGCTCCTCCTCCCCAGTATCCCTCGAGACACTGTGAACCTTATTTTGATTTTTTCATGGTGCTGGTGTATGTGTGTGTGTGTGTGTATTGACTTATCTTCTATGGGGTATATACGCGCTCGACGATTTATTGACTCCTGTGGGATACCTGTGCATCCTACATTGTACACCCTACAATGGCGAGCGCTTTCATTACATTCAGATGCCTTTAGAGAAGAAGCCGCTGCAGATACTTCTTCCCTTCGTCCGTCCTCCACCCGCACACCGTATGGAAGAGGATGAGTGGGGATGGAAGTACAGTAACAGCACATGTGAATAAAAAGTCTATCACCTGTCTTTGTGATACAACTCCCCACTTAGCCCCTTGCTGGGTGAAGCTTTGCCTCCGCCCCTCCCGTCATCAAGTGGGTATCTGAATGGAGATCTCCTCCTGCCATGATGAGCTTCTCTTCAAGTGTACATACATATATATATATATATATATATACATATATATATATATATACATATATACCTGCTCTCTTGCACTTCTCCTCCTTTATTTCTTGCCCCCCCCGCGCGCACACACACACGCAAACCTTCTCTCCCTACTCTCTAAGACACAAGACTACGAAAGTAAGCACACATACACACACACACACATATATATATATACAAGGAGTACACTTTATACGTTGTGGAAGTATTTAAAGTGTTTGTGAGCATAGCACTCCCTAATACAATATATAGTGCCCATCTTATTTTTCTTCTCTACAATCGTTTTGTGTGTAAGGAGGGAGGGTGGGGGATGGGAGGGAGGTTTCCTGCTACCTTTGGTACTTGCTGCTCTACACTTCCGTGCCCCCTCGCCCACGTACTCTAATTATAATAATAATATCCACGACCGCTGTCTCGACATCATCCGCGCATTTCTGTTATTACTATTAGTATTACTTAGTTATTGTTGATGCAACTTACTGACGTTGTATGAGATTAAGGCAAACAATTCGATAAATAGATCCACTGTTGTTCTCCCCCTTTTTTCCCTTCCCCCTCCCCTGTCTCTTGCCTTGCCTCGTCTCGGTGGTACATTTTCTTTTCAAAGATAGACTCACGTAAACATACTCATACGTGTGATCAGCCGTTGACTTGTCCTACTTAAGCCCCCAACACTTGACCGTCGGGGTGCATTCGTTTTTTTTTTTTTTGAATTTGTTGTTTTGTTTTTTCGTACGTTTTTTTTATTTTTCTAAGTTTCCCTCACCTTTCTGTTTCTTTTCGAGAATTTTTTTTTCTGCGATTGTCTTTCCTCAACGCCGATTGTTACATTGCCCTCTTCCCCCCCCCTCCCTTTTGTTCCTTCCTTCATTTTATACTCCGTCTTTACCACCACCACCACCACCACGACTCCGCACAGCTCGCGTTTTCTCGTTTTGTTTTTTTCCTGATCACGGGGGTAACATCTTGCACAAGCGAGGCGCCCCTGCACACTGTCTCCCACTGTCTTTCCGCCTCTCTACTACTACGAGCGCTGACTAGGGAGAGGGGGGGGGAGGGGAATATCCCAATATCAAAGACGACCTGCCGTGCTGAACTCTTATATACGTGGCTTCTCCTCGGTGTTCTGCGTGTCCTGCGAGTGTCTGCTTTGATAATTGAAGCGCTCCTTCTCCGAAGGTTCAGTGCAGCTGCACATTTGTGTGTCAACATCGTCGCAGGCCAACATGTCGAATAAGCAGTACTTGCCGGGCCTGCGTGCCTCCCCTCGCGCTCGAGAACTATGCACGGCGCCCCTCACCGCCCCTGCAGCCACGGCAGTTAACACAATCATCATCCCTGGTGAAAACGATGTAGACGATATGATGCACTTTAAAATACCCCCGAAGGTAACGCCTACGAACGCGGCGCCGCCATTATCACCGCCCGCCCCTGACTTAACAACGTCAAGGAGTTTCCGCCTTCATTTGTTGAGCCCTTCGATAGAAATAGACGTAAAGGCCGCCGACTACAGCACTGCTTACCCTCGCTTGTGCTCCATTGAGTATCTCACCGCAGCCGTGATATGTTTCTCGCTGCTAGTTTACGGGTTCACAATACTGATGAGGTTCTGCAACGAGAATTTCCGTGAGTACGAAGAGGACCTCCTAGTCGCGAACGGTTTTTTCGACGCGCTTGGATCCAAAGGCTACGACGATGTCTTGGACGCCCAGTGGACCGGGTTCATCACTCAGTACCCGTACTTTGCCCTGTTGGCTCTGATATTGGGTGCTTTCTCTAGGGTTTGTCGCAGGCTGTTTTCTCCCCTTGGCGCATCACCGCCCTTCTCCCCCGCTAACGCCGTCGCTCTCTCGCAGTTCGTCGACGGCGAGGAATTATCGGAGCTGCTTGAAAGCCACACACAACCGTCGGTACAAACGGGAGAGCCGCTCAGCCTTCGCCCCCTCACGCACACCCGAGAACCGCCCTCCCCCTCAAGGTGTTCTGTCGTTCTTCACGATCATCCTTGGGTTCTGCCTGCCTTCTACGCCATCGCCGGTGCAATCTTCCTGGGCATCGCACACGGCCCTCATTTTTTCTTGCCGCTGCTCATCATCACTGCAAACTACATCGTATTCACACGGCTTCAGCGCGTGTGCCCCTACTGGTTGTTCATGACCATCATGTGGGTCACACACGTCGGACTCCTGTACATTGTCTCCGTTAACAACGGCTTCGAACAGACATATTGGCTACAGTACTACTTCACCTCAGATATTAACAGCGCAAGGAAAGTCCTCGGCTACCCGGCTAGCCCTCGTTGGCGGCAGCGGATGCGGTGGAGCGTGGCGTTCCGCATGACCACGCTACGACTCATCGCCTTCAACTACGACCTCTGGGAGGCGACGCACGCCGCCTCGCGCGCGCGCGAGCGTGCCACGGTGAAGCATGACACCACGTGCGTGGAGTGTGCGCAGCTGCGCCAGCAGAACGCAGCGTCGCTGCCTGCCGAGGCATCGCGCTGCTACAAGTACCGTACCGAGTACTCACGCGACGTCGCCGACTACACCTTTGTGAACTACGCCGCGTATGTTCTTTTCCCACCTCTCTACATTGCCGGACCGATGTCGTCCTTCAATGCTTTTGTGTCGCACATGCGTGTGCCAAGCACGTCGATGCCACCGTGGAAGATGCTGGGGTATGCGTTCAGCATCCTCCGCATTTACGCTATAGAGTACTTCCTTCTCCACTTCATCCACGTGACATGTCTAGGCAAACATACGGCTTTGTTTTTCCGGATGAAGCTGGTAGTGCAGGGGCATTTCTTGATCTTCTCCCTCGCCTATCTGTGGTTGAAGTTCAGTTTTTTGTGGAAGTCGTCGCGTCTTTTTGCGATGCTGAGCGGCATCGAGGCACCCGAGGACATGCGCCGCTGCTTTGCTAACACACATACCGTGCGGGAATTCTGGCGTGACTGGCACGCCTCCTTCAATCTGTGGGTGGTACGATACATGTACATCCCGATGGGTGGCCGCAACCGCGTTGCGCTGTCGGTGTTGCCCATTTTTCTCTTCATCGCGATCTGGCACGACCCCATTCTACATCTGGTCAAGTGGGCGGTGTGTATTGCTCTGATGTTTGTGCTGGAGTTGGTGGTGAGCGGGTACTTTGAGAGAGTGGTAGCAGCGTTCCGCCGTGAGATGGCGGATGCTGCCGAGTCTTTGACGCCCACTGAAGGGAATAATGAAACGAAAAACGACAGACATATGGGCCACGCCCAAAGTCGTACTCCACTGGCACGCCTGGCGAGATTCTCCGCACACAACTTAACCCCGCGGGCACAATCGTGGATATACCGTCAACTTCGAGTGCTGGGAGGAATGTCCATCGTACTGGGGCTGATCTTCGCTAACGTGATGGGCTTCTCTGCCCAGAACGCCTTCTCTGTTGATAGAAATAAAGAGTCCCCGCTGGCGCCTGGGGTTGCGGAGTACTTCGTGAAGGATGTGCTGAGCGACGTCACACCTCTCTTCACCCTTGGGCTGATCGCCGGGTTCTACTGCTCCTCTACCATGGCTGTGATAGATCGTGACCTGTGTCAGCAGAAGACATCTTGGCTGAAGTCGCTATACCGACTGAGGTAGGGAAATCAAGGAGGGGGGAGAGTCCCCACCACCACCACCACCACCATCCCATCTATGTATAAATGTAGACATGGGCATAGCTGGAGAGTCCTCAGCAATAGAGTCGGTAGTGCTTTGTTGTATATATATATATATATATACTCACGCTTCCGGATCACGCGCGCCGAAACTCTTTGATTTTTTTTTCTGCAAGCATATACATATATATATATATATATATATATATATATAATGTGTATGTGTTTCTGCATGAAAGTCTACGTGCGAACATTAAAAGGTGACTTATCACCTGTGGGCTCTCTACTCAAACACACACATACGCACACACAGAGAGAGGGAGAGAGGGGGGACTTACCCAAACTCGCTCCAGAGCAAGGCGACCGCGAGGTGATCATTTGAGGCATCTCGTATTATTATATATTTCTCTATAAAACACGAAAAAAAAATTACATATAATCGCCAACACTTTTTTTTTCCCTGTTTGTGCATCCGAGTCGCATCTTCAATCCCCCTCCTAATCTTAACCCTTGCCCCCACCCATGTGCGTGTGTCATAGGATAATCTTTTTTTTTTTGCTTTTTTCCCTATCAATCACTTCAGCCTCGTATCACCACACACCCACTAGCCCCCGCGGGGAACTTCTAGCTCGAGTGTACACACCGAGACCGCGTTAGTCAGGGACGCGTAAGCCAAACACGTCTTTATGAGCCACTCAAATCGCTTCATTACCACCATTATCACCCTCGCACGACGAAAAAAAAAAAAAGCGAAAGCCAGAGACAAGACTTTTTTTTTTAATCCTCACTTACCAGCCCGCCCCCGCCTACCGAATCTCTCTTCCCCTCTCTTGTGTCTGAGTGTCTCTTCCTCGCCACCTTTTTTATGTTACTATTATTATTTAATATCCAGTGGGTAGTTTTTTAGACTCACACCCACCTCTTCCCGTCTATTGTCTCGCTCGCCTGTGTGGCCACGCTCTATTCGGTGGCTTGAGTGGTACTTCATGCCCTTTTTTGTCGTATTGAGGTGTACCCAGCTCCAGGGAAGAGCAAAACACACCTAGTCGCGCGCACACACACACACACACACACACACACATGCTTCATCCTTGCCTCTTTTCTCTCTCCCTCCTCAATTTCTTTGCTCCAGTTCATGTTAAGCCACAAGACGGCAAAACAAACATGTCTCTCACCGCACGGACGTCACCTGTACAGATCGCCTCTTCCACCAGCACCTCTTCGAGCCTCGCACATTCCTTGCGCGTGCCATCTTCGGTGGCCGAGAAGAACCGAAACCGATCCCCCTTCCGTAAGCCGAGCTCGGCTCTGCGAAGCACTTTAGCAGATCCATCTGACTCAATCCCATTTTGGCCATCAATTTTCGGAAGACTCATGTCCTCATATCCGTATGCGTCCTCCGCACTGCCAGCACCACCAGCAGCCTGCACGGCACCGTGGTTCTCCAAGCTCCATTCGCTCTTCCTGCGTACCACCCTGCAGGCGGACCTTGCGGTGCCTGACTTTGAGACGGTGTACCCGCGGATCTTCGTGATCGAGTACCTCATCTCTGTGTCCATGGTGACCTACATCTGCGTCTATGCATTCCACACGTTGCAAATGTTTTGCTTCAAAAACGTCAAGCACTACTCTGCGGACCTGTTATCCCCCTACAGCCTCCTCTCCCACTACGGAGGAACCGGTTACGATGGGCGTATTGACACTCAGTGGGCGGCTTTCTCGAACGAGTACGCTCTGATGATAAAGATTTTCTCCTCCATAGCTTTGATCACATTATTATGCCGCCGCGCCTCAGCCGCCTCTATGGTGGGCGCGTCCTCCCCAAAGGGCTCGACCTCACTGTCTATCATCGATGACGATGTGCCCTCCCTCGCCACATACGATGACTCGCTCAACAGTAACATGCCACGCACAACTCTCATGAAAAGCGGTATCGGTTACAAGATACTGTCCTCTGCGCACACCTCATCCGCGCGGCGTGTTGTGTATAAAATCGCCGGCCGACCATGCAGCCTCCCCGTGTTCTATTGCATCGCCGGTGCAATCTTCCTGGGCATCGCACACGGCCCTTATTTTGTCTTGCCGCTGCTCATCATCACTGCAAACTACATCGTATTCACACGGCTTCAGCGCGTGTGCCCCTACTGGTTGTTCATGACCATCATGTGGGTCACACACGTCGGACTCCTGTACATTGTCTCCGTTAACAACGGCTTCGAACAGACATATTGGGTGCAGCAACTCTTCACCTCACCGAAAACCAACGTAGGGAACTCAACAACGAAGGAGAGGATACCCCTGTGGAACAGCGCCATGCGCTGGAGCGTGGCGTTCCGCATGACCACGCTACGACTCATCGCCTTCAACTACGACCTCTGGGAGGCGACGCACGCCGCCTCGCGCGCGCGCGAGCGTGCCACGGTGAAGCATGACACCACGTGCGTGGAGTGTGCGCAGCTGCGCCAGCAGAACGCAGCGTCGCTGCCTGCCGAGGCATCGCGCTGCTACAAGTACCGTACCGAGTACTCACGCGACGTCGCCGACTACACCTTTGTGAACTACGCCGCGTATGTTCTTTTCCCACCTCTCTACATTGCCGGACCGATGTCGTCCTTCAATGCTTTTGTGTCGCACATGCGTGTGCCAAGCACGTCGATGCCACCGTGGAAGATGCTGGGGTATGCGTTCAGCATTCTGTGCACCTACGCTACGACCGTGGTACTTCTTCACTTCGTCCACATTCCAGCCCTCGCGAAGCACTCATACCTCATCGCTCGCATGTCGTTTGTGGAACAGTCGCATTACTTCTTCTTCTCCCTCGCCTATCTGTGGTTGAAGTTCAGTTTTTTGTGGAAGTCGTCGCGTCTTTTTGCGATGCTGAGCGGCATCGAGGCACCCGAGGACATGCGCCGCTGCTTCAACGCGGCGTTCACCGTGCGGGAATTCTGGCGTGACTGGCACGCCTCCTTCAATCTGTGGGTGGTACGATACATGTACATCCCGATGGGTGGCCGCAACCGCGTTGCGCTGTCGGTGTTGCCCATTTTTCTCTTCATCGCGATCTGGCACGACCCCATTCTACATCTGGTCAAGTGGGCGGTGTGTATTGCTCTGATGTTTGTGCTGGAGCTGGTGGTGAGCGGGTACTTTGAGAGAGTGGTAGCAGCGTTCCGCCGTGAGATGGCGGATGCTGCCGAATCGGCGCCCAACAAACTAGGTCAAACCTTGACGACCGACGACGAAGGCGTGGAACCTCAACCGCGCCGTCATCTCTCCAGGCGACTTGCAACACTTGTAGTACGCTTCTCAAGCCCAATGATTCGCGCCTGGTCGTATCGAGTGTTGCGCGTGTTGGGGGGCATCGGATCAATCTCAGGGCTGATCTTCGCCAATTTAATTGGCTTTTCCATGCAAAATGAACACTCCCAAATGGGGAAGGCGGGCCCTACGGACAAGTCGCTCGAGGCAGACACGGCATTCGTGAGGACGCTGCGCCAGATCACACCGCTTTTTTTCCTCGGATATTTTTTTTACCTTCACTGCACTGTCTCCATCAATCTTCTCACACGTGATGCAGAAGCGAACCAAATGCGAGCGTTGAAGAAACAGTATGGTTTGGAGTGAACCCCACACCCCGGCGCCCTCCCTCCTTCCTGTACAATCACGTGTCGGTGGCCCGGCACGGCTTCAAAGCCGACTCTTCAGTGGAGACTAGTAGATTCTTTGTTGTTTTTGTTGTTTTTTTTTTTACGCTTCATTCTGCGGAAATCTTTCGGCTCGCACTTTGTTTTTTTTTTTTTCAGGAAGGATCTCCCCTCTTTGTTTTTTTTTTTTTTTTATGGAGGGAAAGAGGAGAGAGGAAGACCAACTTCTCACCCTCACCCCCTCCCCACCACACATACGTACGCCACCCGCATTCATTCCTCCCTGTCCCCGTACCTCCCTGTCCCCGTACCTCCCTGTCCCCGTACCTCCCTGTCCCCGTACCTCCCTGTCCCCGTACCTCCCTGTCCCCGTACCTCCCTGTCCCCGTACCTCCCCTCCAGTTAAGTCCGTCTCTTTAACTTTTACTCCCTTGGAGTCAACAACACCTCCTGTGTGTGTGTGTGTGTGTGTGTGTGTGTGTGTGTGAATCTGTGCTGCGGCCGTGTGCCCCGATCCCCTACCCAAGTCTCTACTCGACAGAACCTTTTTTTGTTGTTTGTTTTACCTTGGTTGGTGCTCACCGTGTGAGTTACATATTTTGTCTCTCTCTTCATTTTCTTTTTTTTTATTGTTTTTATTTTTTTTCATTGCTCTTGAGTGACTGGTTCACCTGATCTCATCTCCGTGAAGCACTCACCCCACCACGGCCTTGTTATTATGATTATGATTGATGTTTTCCCATTTTTTTTTTACCACATTTCTTTCTCCGACCATTCTACACGATGTATTCGTTACCGAACAGCGCACCATCTTCAGTGTTGAGTATTCCATTTTTTTTTTTTGAGCCATGCATCATCCCCTGCCCTTGTTCCCTCACCCCCTCACTCCTTCGAATGGGGGAGGTGTGTGTGTGTGTGTGTGTGTGTGTGAGTGGAGGAGGGTGGCGTGGTGTGGTACGCCTATCGTATGGCATCTATCAGAGGTGAAGGTGTAGATTGTCCCCCCCCCCCCATCCCCCTTCCCGACCTTCCTCAGCCTTCTCATTTTTTTTTTTTACGGGTGTCTCTGTTTTCTAGGAAAGCAAACAGTGGCATGTAATTCTTGATGTTCATTTGTTTCTTCATTTTTTTTTTCTTAGTCGGAGACTTTAGGGAGTGTGAAGGAACGGCCGGGCGAGAGCATCCCTGAGCGACCACCGCACCGAACCGCCTCTGTACCTATCGATGTGCAAAAAGTCGACAAAATAGAGAGCAACGGAAAGAGGGGGGAGATATATATATTTTTATTTCTTGTCTGCGAAACGCACACCAGCAGTTGGTAAACCACACGTTTGTTTGTTCCTTTGTTGTTGTTGTTGCTGACTTTTTTTTTTTTCATGCTAAACGATTTTTCTTTTTTTTATCGTCTCCTCCGACTCGTATGTCAGCGTCTCGTGTATGCATCGGAGTACCTTGCGCAAATCGGTCTGTATGTGTTTTTTTCTGTGTGTGTTCATAGGTTTTTTTTTTTTTCTGTGGGAGAGAGGAGAGCGCTCAAGTGCACCCGATTGTTTTTGTTGCTTCTCATGAGGGGAGGGGCGTTACACGAGTCGGTAAATAAAAAATAAAGAAAGGTTTCCTGTCTGGCATATTGTGCACGCGCTCTGTTCGCCCCTCGGCTAATGTTTTTGTTTTTCCCCACCAACACTACCTACCACACACACACACACAGAGAGAGAGAGAGAGGGACATGTGCGTGTTTGTGTTTGTGTGTGCTCTGCCTACTAATTCACAGCTTCTATTACGGCAAGCCCTTAACGTTTCGCTGATTATTTCTTTATTTTCCCTGAAGCATCGCCCTCATTCGGTCCATTGCACTCACGATCCTTTTTTTGTAGTTTCCTTTCTTGTTCTTCTCTTCATTTCGACTGAGGAAGTTTGTGCGATTGCTTCCCTCTGCTTGCAGGAGACATCGGTATTGATACTCGAAAACGGTGTGTATATGTGTGATTGAATTTATTTCATGCAATCTGTACACGCACCGTTACCTCACCCCTTCCGTTGTCACTCCTCCCTTTCCCTGCCCCTTCTCGTGATGCAATTTATTTATTTATTTTTATCTCAACCATGCCGCCGATGTATGGGAAAAATCCGATAGTGAGAAGCGTGCTCACCCACCCCTGTATGAACGCGTGCATGTAAATCAATGAATATATATGCCTGTGTGTATTCATTTATATATATATTATAGATTATTTTTTTTTGGTTTAAAAATCATGTAATAAGATTTAAAAGGGACTTTCTCGTCCAGCATACCGGCTAGATCTCCCTACCGCGAACGAGGCTCATCGGTTTCGGAGGTATATGGCTACGATAAGTGTTTGCTGCTCGTTTGCTTATGCAAACTCCGCCTTTTATTTGATAAAAAAAGAGGGGGAATCTACTGTTGATATGACTCCTTCGCATCCCCATCTACCCACCCCGGATACGATCGAAAGCTGTGCGTGTGTATTCCTTCACAGTTTTCCCTGCATCCTCGTATACCATTCCTTTTGAGGGGAGACTGAGGTGAGGTGCAACCTCTCACCATACTCCGTACCGCTGTTCTCGCAACTCTCTGACCCTCCCTTCTTTTATCCCTCATCATTCCCGTTGTGGGTATGACTGGAACTATTTTCTCGATTCACACATGCACAAACTGCATCGGTGCTTACACAACCATCTTCACGGATGCTGAACGGTGTGGCACCTCTCTCCCCTGGTACCTCCGCCCGCCTTCCGACACACATACATACCCTGCGTACAGTGACGTCCAGGGACCTCTCAAGACCTGCCCTCATATACGCACGCGCCGCCTTCCATCAAATCCGTGCACCGGGTCCTTCCCTCGTGTGTTCTCTTCTATAGCGTTACAGGTGAATACATGCAGCGGTAAACAACGACACGAAGACACAACAAATAAAATTATTTCTCATTTCTATAAATGTATACATTTGTATCGATGCATAACTATACCCTCTGCTGACACCTAGCACATCGGTTCGAACACTATACGCTAAATACTTTTATATCATTTGTGGGGGAGGAAGGCTTTATGATTCTCCCCCCCCCCCTTTTTTTTTTTTATTTTTTACTCTCTTCCCTTCGCCCACATCCCGAATTTGGGTCTCTGAAACACACGAGCGGAAATATATTTATTCCGTTGTGTGTGTGTGTGTGTGTGTGTGTGTGTGTAGCGGTGGTGGTGTGCTGTGCTGTGCTGTGCTGTGTTCTGTGTTCTGTGTTTGTGCATTTATTTGTGTAAAGGATCATTATTGGCACTCGCATACATTTATACGCATGTATATGTAGACGCGTATACACGTACGCACACTGACTTACTCGTACACATCTGTGCACCGCGCTCAGACAGACACACACACACACGAGCCCACTTGAGAAAAGGGGAGAGGTGGTGAAGAAGTCGGAAAAAATATATACTCTAATTATATTTCGAGAAGAAATAACAACGTTTCTTTTTCATATTGGAGTGGGGGGGGCTGATTTTCTTTCTTGTAGCTTGGACTAACAATGGGATGTGATACCTCGTATACGGTGTCGCTTGTCCGCGCGCCGCGACTGTTGCGCTCTGCGTCGCAGATAGCGACAGCAGTGGCAGAAAGGCTTACTACCTCTATGAGAACCGCACCATCTATTTTCAGAGGATCCTCAGATGGCGGTGGAAACAAGAACGACGATATGGACAGCGTGCTTCCACTACTGTACACGGCAACAATGAATGCCGCACATACGGTGAAGCCTGCCAACCTTTTGTGCACCTCGCTGGAATACAGTGTCTGTGTCGTCTCTCTTGTCTCTGCTGTCTCCTATTTCTTATTCTACAGGATCATGTGTGTCGGTATTGCGCACTACGAGGTGTTGAAGAAAAATTACCATCCACCGTGGTTTCTGTACCGCTGGCTTGGTAGCAAAGGAGTGGATGTGACAGATAGGCAGTGGTACTACTTCGTGGTCATCATTCCCTCCGTCATGCCATACCTGATCCTCTTTCTTTACGTATCCCATCGACTACGCACCCGCGGCGCGTCGAACACGGCAAAGATTCCTGAAGACCCTTTGTCCAGCGTTACACTGATCGATGGCAAGGAGTGCATCATATCCACTGTGAACACTTCGTGCACAGATAGCAGCACAGACGAGGTCCGCGACATCAAATGGACTGCGAAAAACGTATTTCCCCTACATGTCTTTCATATCATCTCTGGCATGATTATTGCCTTGGGCCTCTGCGGACCGGGGTTTTTTTTTGGTGTGTTCTGGATGCTGCTCAACTTTTACCTGATCGTTCCCCTTCACAAGAAACTCTCCTTTCGTGTGTGCATGACGGTGATGTGGGTAACGCATGTAGTCGTCCTCTTTGTTAACTTCTACGCAGGCGGATACCGTTTTGCCTGGCTCGGACTGGGGTTTCTCGACAAACTGTGGACCCCGATCATCCCTTGGTCTACTCAATATAACATGTCAGTGCTGCGTATGATTTCCTTCAACAGCGATTTTTGGGAATCCGAAAGCGTTGGCGAGGAGCAGCGTCAAAAGTCACTGACGAAGCACGCATGCAGCTGCATTACATGTGCGGAAACACGTGAGAGACACCGCTACTCCTCCACTACACTACCACAGGAGGCGCTGTCGTGTTATAGGTGTCGCACCGAGTGCCCGAGATACCCGCAAGAGTACACAATCAGCTCCTACCTCGGCTACATATTTTATCTACCCCTTTTCATGGCGGGGCCGCTGTCATCCTTCAACGCATATGCTTCGTATCAGCAATACCCGGCACTGAGCGTTTCCAATAGGGGCGTCCTTTGGTATGGAATTCGTTTTGCGTGCCGCGCCATTGGACTGATAACGTTGATGCATTACCTACCCATTATTGCGATCCTCCAATCCCCTGCTCCGCCAATCGCAAATGCAACGGCTGGGATGACGCCTGTCAATTATGCGAGCGCAGCGGCCAATAAGACCGTGGGAGCCGACCTCGCAACACCGCTGTACAGCACTGCCATCATTTCTCGACAGAACATGACGAGCACAACGAACAGCACCACGGTGGCTGTTGCCGCCCTCTCTGTACTGCAGCAAATGGGAATTACAGACAAGGCCTCTCTGTTCCTCCTCACACTGGGCTTCCTGTGGGCCAAATTTGATATCATGTGGCGTTTCTTCCGCCTTTTTGCGCTACTGGACCACTTTGACCCGCCAGAGGACATGCCGCGCTTCTTCGCGAACACAGTGAGCATCCAGCGCTTCTGGCGAGACTGGCACGCCTCCTTCAATTTGTGGATCGTAAGGTACATGTACATCCCGATGGGTGGAAGTCGTACAAAGTTTATCTCCATATTTCCTATTTTTTTTTTCATCGCAATATGGCACGACATTGAACTGCGACTCGTCCTCTGGGCGCTTCTCATCTGCGTCGGCTTCGTTCCCGAGATCGCCGTGAAACTTTTCTTTTCGTCTAATAAAATCCCGCTGGTGGCGCGAATCAAACGCCGACCGCTTCTGTGGCGTTACCTGCGAGTGTTTGGCGTGCAGCTAGCGATGATGGAATTGATCATAGCCAATCTTGTCGGCTTCTCTGTCGGCACCACCGGCACACTGTCGGTGATTCGAGAGCTTCTTCACGAAATGACGTGGACATTCTTGATCCTCGTGCCATACCTCTTCCTGTGCGCAGCGAACCTCGCCCTGCGAGACCACGACAGGGAAATCGAAGAACAGCAACAAATGAAACTCAAATATTGCCCCTAGTACGAAGCGGTGGGGGTTGGCACATGTGTGTGGTGATGGTGGTGCAGGAAGAAAAAAAAAGAAAATGCAATTCCCGCCCCGAAAACACACAAACACACATACATACACATACACACACACACAAATATATATATATATATATATATGTATTTATCCCCACGTCTCCCTCTGTCTTTTGCTCAAGTAGCCATCGTTTTCGTTCTCTACATTTACTTCTTATTTAGCTTTGTATTTTACTGTCTACAGATATCTCTCTTTGTTGTTACTTGCCTTCTCCCTCGACTCGAATTGCAATCAAACTACATATATTTACATCACCACTGGCCTGTCTCCCCCCCCCCTCCCTCGTCCCTCCTATTTTGTTGTGATATCAAAAGGGGGGGGTGCAGAGAGGGTGGAGGGGAAAATACTACCTTCTCATTTTTTTTTGTTAAATCGAATTTTGCACCTTCGCATGTTCCTGATTGTGGACACGTATGGTCTAGATATACATGTATACATGTACATATGTGCGTGTGTGTGTGTCTCCCCCTCTCTTGTCTTTTTTGTCCAGTTATGTCAAGTGCTGTGTGTTGAGGAACCCACGGCACTGGTATGAGATATAAAGGTGAGTTGAACTACGTGCGGTGTATCGCAATTGGTGGCAACAAAGCAGATCCCTAGTGGGGGAAGGGGTTTGGGTCTGGCACGAGGGAGATTCCTTCGGGAGTGAGCCCGAGAGCACCCTGTATACACCAGAGTGCAGTCTCAATGAGTGACGAACACTGCCCGCTCGCTGATGCCCCTGATCTGCCCGCTGAGGTGTGCACGTGTGCTGTGGCTACCACGTCTTGTAAAGACTCACCATACAATGGAGGGGGGGAAATGTATGTCAAATTTAAAAAATGAAACTCTCTGGTGAGCGACTGTCTTGTTCAGAGTACGAGATTAAAAAACTGCGTCAAAGGAAGAAGTCTGCGATATCCCAGCGTGTGCCTACACTAAGCCGCCCTCTCGTATAGTGCGAGAGGGCGGTTTGAAAGAAAAAAAAAAAAGTAGAACATTCTATTCCTGTTGGGCGTATCTACAGGATTACACTCAGGTACAGAGGAAACGAAATATATTTATATATATTTATATATATTTATATATATTTATATTTATATATATATATATACGTACACGTTGAAATGAAATAGAAAAGTTTGGAGAAACGGACGGACGTCTCTGCGGTATGCATGGTCAACATCAACACGTGTTTCGATACCCCACCCACCCACAACCCACAAAACTCCCCAAGTGCTTCTCGGTGATCTGGCAACTTCCGAGACGCTCGCCCTCCGTATACACACTAAAAATACAGATGACACCCTCCAGTCTATCCGCTCACACCTTCCCTTCCACGTGCACCCCCGCTGCCCCTCTCCTCCAATGAGGTTCCATCGATCACCTATCGATCGATAGCTCTCTTTTTTTTTTTTTTTTGAATCATTTTAAATTTCCACGCCCCCCCCCCTTACCGTCTCCGTCTCACCCCTCTTTGCCGCTGACAAGTGCGTCTTGCCAAGGGTAAACCCTGCTCCCCACACACACACCGACACACACCCTCCATCCCACCCTCTTCTTCTCTCTCTCTCTCTCTCTCGCCCTCCTGCTATTCACCATGGAAAGGCTCGGTAGGAAAGAATTCTACCAGGTGTGGAATCAGTACCACCTGCTTGACTGGATAGCGCTGGGCACGATGCTCATCATCACCGCCATTGCTACGGCCTCTGTGAATCCGTTTTGTCGGTCGTTCTCTTGGAACGACGCAACCATCATGTACCCGAGCCGCGCAGACACGTTTCCCGACTACTCATTGGTGTTGATGCTACTTTTCTCCATCATTTTCTATTCTGGGTTTGTCCTATACCTCGCGCAGCCTCTGCAGAAACTCTGCGGTGAGCCGCTGGAATGGTATCGCATTGGTGACGACGTCCCCGTTGGATGTAACGAAGGCACCGCTTATGCAAACATCGGCACCCTGCACAACACCATAAGACCGCGAGTACGTGACATGCATACAGGTCGTGGTCATCTTTATCCCTGGCTGCGTGCGCAACTCTGGTCGGCAGGTCTTCAAATTGTCGTTGTGTCACTCCTAAAACTGTACGCGGGTCGCCTCCGGCCAGACTACTTGAGTCGACTCGAAACCGCCGGGTACAACAAAACGATGGGGATTCTGCCAAACCCGCAAACAGATCCCAACTTCTACTGTGCCCTCATGGATAAGAACGCAGATCTGAAGGAAGGTCGGCTGTCTTTCCCATCTGGGCACAGTAGCATGTCTTTTTCTGTCTTTACAATTCTCTCTCTCTTTCTAGTGGCGCACCTGCGGCCATTCGCACTTCATTCGAGCTTTATTCGAATCATCATATGTCTTTCACCCATTATGGTGGCAACGATATGTGCTGTGAGCCGCACACGCGATAATAAGCATCACTTCTCGGATATCCTCACCGGGTCGCTAATCGGGATCTCCTCTGCTCTTCTCGCCTTCCATGGCTGCTTCAGGCAGGTGGGCGGTGCAGTAGACATATATTTTGCTCGCACAGTGTCAGACGTCGAATATGATCAACTGCGCGAGTGGTCCGGTATAGACACTAGAGAATCTGGTGGTGCCGCCATGGAAACCGTGGTTGTCTGTAGCGGTAACAACTATCAATCGGCTGACTTCAAAGATGCCACCTCATATGTAAGCCCTGCGTCGCCGTCGGCGAGGGTCAGCGCCGCCTCGTCCAGTCTCAATGACTTGATGCGGAAGCGGCCACGACTTACAGAGCAGAGACTGAACGAAGATCCGGCCGCCGTCCCCTGGATTTGAGCGGCGCTCAGCTATGAGAAAAAAAAACTGA
The DNA here is from genome assembly GCA_000333855.2 of Endotrypanum monterogeii. Lineage (NCBI taxonomy): Eukaryota > Euglenozoa > Kinetoplastea > Trypanosomatida > Trypanosomatidae > Endotrypanum > Endotrypanum monterogeii. Next base: position 528,627 of record CM007339.1, read on the forward strand.
GCTGAGTGTGACCCACCCAACACACAAAGGCGTCTCTGCACCCACAGGGAAGAAAAAAAAAACTGAGTGTCTTGATATTGGACTACACCTCCTAAGTATTGCTTATCCTCTACCTCGCTTTCCGTCTCCGCGACAGAACTCCTTCGATCCCCTCCCTTCTGATGTGTTTCACAGCAATTGTAGATTACCCACTCTCCCTCTTGTTTTTTTTTCCCCGCTCCTACTTGGCTTGTCGCATCTTATGTATATATATATATATATATATATATTGTGTGTGTAAGTGCGTGTGTGCGGAGGGAGATGTGGGAGGTAGGGAAGAGGGAAAGACGAAATAGCTGTAGGTGTTTGCTTCCGAAGAAAAAATTTTTTCATCCACCGGGTAGACATGCTAAAAAAAAAAAGGATTTCAGTGGCACATTCGCCCATGTCCAAACCGATACACACAGAGATCGAGCACGACTGTTACGAATGTGTCCCTCAATATTCTGAAATATCCCTCCCTCCCTCCCTTCCTCCTTCCCAAGTGGCCATATGAGTTCTTTCTCGATCTCTTTTGCAGCAGCAGCAGCAGCACTGCCAAATCTGTGTGTAATTACAAGCTATATATTTTATAAATCTTAAAAGAATTGAACAGAAAAAGTGCCCAAAAGGCACCAAGCGCGCGCAGCCCAAATCAACCACCCATTCAGCGATCCACCACCACCACCCCACATGACACACACACACACACACACACACACCGAAAAATCTATACACCTCATCTCTTGTGTTGAGGTCGCGTCAGTGTGCATATACTGGAAAGAAGCACAGAGAGGCGCAGTGTGTCGAAGCAGCTCTTGTTATCTTTTTTTTCATTTTTCTTGGAGGTAAGTATTTCACGCTTTGCTGGATTGGTACTCATCTGCACATATCGCTCATACAAAGCCATCACCAATGACATGCCTCTGCGTGACACCCCGTACGTACCTTGCGCCTATGGTGTGCATGTCGGCAGTCATTGTGTTTTCTCTTCTTCTTCGCACGCAGACTGTGGTTGCACAAGTCAGCGACACCACATCCCCGGAGCAAGCGCCTGCACCTGAGGAGAACCAACATGTTCTCCGACTAGTGCTTATTGTGTTCCCGCTGCTGCTTTTGTTGTGGCTTGTTCTATCTGGCATCTTCGCATACCTCTTTATTTTTGTCTGTCCTGACCTTTACACCAAATAAAAGGCATCTAAAAGCAGTGTTAGGACTCCGTGCTGATGCCACTGTATCCAAGTCACCGTCCCCCCATACGATGCTTTTTGTGTTGAATGCGCACCAACTGTGTCATCCTCTCATGTTCGTTCTCAGCCCTATTTCCTTCCCCCACCTCCCTCGGGCTTCTGGTATGGGCAGGCGATGGGAATAGGAGTGTATCGTTTTTTTTTCTTAATTCAGTTATGTGCACACAATGTTTTTCCTGCTCGCTTGTTTCTCTTTTTTTTTTCGTTCTAGCTGCCCTCGCCTCATCCGCTACGATGTGTATGCCGCACTCTCCCTCGGCAATGGGTGCATGCGTCTGATGCCCCCCCCCTCCTCCTCTTTTTTTTTACCTTGGAGGTGCACTGCACGGGGTATTTTTTTCTTTTCTTTCTCCCCACCCCCTTCACTCATTGCCTTGCGTTACCTTGAACGTTTTTTTTTTTTAATCCATTCCTGCGAATCAGGGAAATGCAAGAGGATTCGAGGCACTGAACACTACTCCTTAAGCAGTCGCCTGTCTCTCTGTCTGTGTGTGTGTCTTTCGTTTTTATTTTTTTTCCCCAAGAAAAAATCAATTGGAGGTGAAGGAAGGACGCCTTGAGCGACCCACATGTGTACGGCAGGAGAGGGGGGATTGGGACTAGGGTGGTGAACAGTCTTGAGAGTGCTGCTCTCTCTGTGAAAAAAAAAAGGGGGGGTGTCATTGGTTGGCTGGGGGGATGAATGTCGATACTCGAAAACCTTATCGACGTGCCGAGACCTTCCTCTCTTTTTTTGCCTGATTTCCTCCGAGAAGTGAGCTTCACAGTCGTTCTCCATCCCCCACACACACACGCGCGCGCGCGTGTTGGCCTGTCCGTCAGCCCTTCCCCATCCCTCATTTCTTTTTTTTTTTTCTGTATACTACTGGTGGCTCCCTAATAGAGAAGAAAAGATCTTCAGCGTGGTGGCAGGGAGTCTCAGAGCACGCGCTCCCTATTTTGTTTTTTTTTGGAGGAGGGGTGGGGGGGGGGGGGGGGCGTTATAAAAGCATCCCTCATCCCCTCTGCACGTCTGTAGATGTGAATAGCAAGCGAATACTGGGGACCAGCGCCTTGGACGTGGGAACACCATTATTACTCCCTGCTACAGATGTCGGGCACTCCCACACAAAATGAAACTGTATCGATGGGTAATACTGTGCAGGACTGGAGTTACAACTTTTTTTTTTTTTGTAAATCTGAATGTCTTGAAGAAAAAACAAGGCACAACAAAGGCCACAAAAAAAAAAAAAAACGAATCATCACTACGTTTCACCTTTTGATCTAATATATTGATACACACCCATATACATATTTCACCACCACAGACACAGACACAGACGCAAACGAATTCCCCGACTTCACCCCATTACGTAAGATTCCGCAATAGCGAACATTTTATTCCTCCTGCATCTCTCTTCCTTTTACTTCTACCTGATGACTGACATTGATCCACCTCCGAACCCGGCACATGTTTCATTGTTCTTGCAATTCATTTATACTTACGTGGTGTG
>CM007339.1:532543-604951 GCA_000333855.2 Endotrypanum monterogeii
ATGTGTATATGTATATATATATATATATATATATATATATATTAACATGTACATTACGCCTCTAGATACCACACAAGGTCCTCTGACACGGACGGCAGGAGGAAGCACGGGGGGGAAGGGGGGGGGTTAGCACCTACTCATTGTGGAAGCCAAGCAGTCCTCGCCACCTCTCGTATTTGCAGAATATGCTGGCGTGTAGACCTTGGGATGCGTATGCCACTTGCCAACACGGGTATCGACAGTGGGTTCCTTAGTGGTGCCGCACCCGAGCGGCGGTATACTCTCTGGTGAATTAGTCTATAGGTTCCCCCCACCCCCCATGTGTGTCTGCAGCTGCCTTACACTATGCCAATGGCCTGTGAGCAGGCTGGAAAATGGGGAATGGGGAGCTCTAGTCACATATTTCAGGAATGAAGAATACAATTTGAAGGAACGCACACAACATTCTCGATGTCAAACGGTCGCCTCCCAGTGTCCCTCGAAGGGCGGTCCTCACTACCTCCCCATTGTCGGGACCACTCAGGCCCTGTAGCTCTCGCTACACAGCAGCAGAGTCCGTGGCACCGTAATTCACATATTGAGACTTCAAAGGAAACATAATATCCTACTTTATATATATATATATTCGGGGTGGTTCTGGGGCACACTGTGGTTGCTCGTAGCGCACACAGACACACACACGAACACATACATACAGGGCTAGACATCTATGGGTGTGTGAGTGAGCCTGTGTCCCTCCCCACGTATCATCTCTCGTTGACCCTTCATGCCTCGATCCTTCACTTCACAACTCCCCCTTCTTGTTTACTGCAAACTCCCCTTTATCCCCGTATATCAGTCTATGTATGCGTTTGTGTGTGTGTAGGTAGGTAGGTAGGTAGGTAAAGGGGGGTCAGTCTCACTGCCAGTGTTACAACACATTTTTTTTTGTTATCGGAAGAGGCATCTCGACTTCATAGCCTTCCCCTTCCCTACCCCTCGATCACATTTTTTTTTTCCTTTGCTTTCTTCTGTTAGCGTCCTTCGCAGGTAAATGCGCCGCCTTTTCTCCATGGCATCCCCTGTAGTACTCAAAGCCACCAGTGCTGGCGCCTCCGTCAGACAAGCACACAGTCACAGCCACAGTGCTCAAAGCCACGGTCACAGCCACGGTGCCATTGAGAAGAACGTATCAGGCAAGCACCTGCATCAGTGCCAAGTTGCCACCCTTGTGGGGGGGGCCACGAATGTGTTCTTCTGTGTGACAAAATTGTGGGTGGGCTCTGCTGGCGGCTCCGTCGCCCTCGTGGCTGACGGCTTCCACTCCCTCACGGATATTCTTGCCGACATCATCTCCTACGTTGCCATCTCGCTCTCCCGCAAGAAGCTGCCGCGATGCCGTTTTCCACTTGGCATCGGCCGTCTTGAGACTTCGGGTGCGGTCATTGTCGCCGCTATTCTGTTCTTTGGTGGTGTGGCTCTCCTTTTGCAGTCACTCCAGCAATGCTTCTCGGATACGGTAAGCTTTCTCATGGTGGCCACGTCCACAGGTGGCATCGCCTCCACGCTTCTCACGCGCATCAGCCCCACAGCGGTCACAGAGAGCAATGACTCTACCCCACCATGCTCCTCAGCAGAGCAAGCTGAGTCGCACAATCACAGTCACGGCAGTCCCGAGCACCACGGACACAGTCACTTCGAGGTGATGCAATACGATAAAACAGCTGGGAAGCACATTATTTTGTGGGGGATGGTGGGCATCGCTTCGGCGTCAGTGGTGTGTAAAGAACTTTTGTTTCAGTGGACACGACGCGTAGGGCAGCGAGCAGGGTCGCGGGTTGTAGTGGCCAACGCGTACCACCACCGTGCAGATGCGTGGAGCGGGAGTGTGGCCCTAGTGGGTGTCGCTGGGCAAGTGATGGGTATTCCCGGCATTGACGGACTTGCTGGCCTTGTCGTTTCGCTGTCCATCTGCAAGATCGGCTACGGCTTGTTCAAGGGTGCCGTGCTCGAGTTTTTTGATTACCAGAACGCCGAGGAAGTCAGTGCCATTCGAGAAGAGCTGCAGAAGTTCAACCTCCGAATCGTGCGTGGAACACAGGTGGCACCTCACCGCAGCTCCTGCACTGGGCTACATCTATCAGCCGCAGAAACAGAGCCCTCATCTTCCGATTCGTTCACCACTACATCCATCTCCGATAAGCTCGACGCGGTTCACTCCAGGCAGATTCGCTTCATGAATGTGTTTCTTGTGCGTCATGGCCACCAGTATGCTCTGCACGTTACGCTGCTCACGCACGAGCTTGTCCCTGCACAGCAAATCCAGGAAGCGATAGACTACATGACAGCTCTTGCTCGTCGCAGTCTGCCAGTACAAGATACCTTCATGGCACTACTTGTGTGCAGTAACTACACTGAGCAACGAGAGGTGTACCTCCGCCGCCTCAGTAAGGACGCTAAAAAAGGCCATGCGGTATGCACTGCTGACGCATCGGCGGAACCCGCCCCACCTGCTTGTCAGGACCAATCAAATGCAGGGGACAACAGTGCGCACTCGCGCCCAGACAATGGCGACGATAGCACCACTCCATCTCAGTCTATCGCTGCAACGGGCGACATCATCAACCCGTCACTGGAGCGGTGCATCGCATCCCTGCAAGACTTCCACATGTTCACAGCGCCGATTCGGTACAACTGGGAGGAGCGTACAGTCACTGCACCCTCGGCTGAATCGTGTGAGTGCATGCGCGACATCGAATCCGTTTCGGTAATGTTCAAGTGCCGCCTCCTATAGGCAACAAGCTCGTCTCTAGAGACAGAAATGCAGAGGATTTTCTCAGGGGAAACATGCCCCTGCTGTTTTTTTTTTTTTCCTTAAACCGCACACCCGAACTGGTCGCACTAGACTGCAAGACGAGACGCGGCGCACGTGCGTGCATTCTCTTTCCTAAATGTGTCTGTGTGTGTGTATATATATATATATATATATGTGTATATATATGTGTATATATGTGTGTATATGTGTGTATATATATATATATATATATATATTGTGTATATATATATTTAATATACATGTTTGTGAGTGTGTATTTGTGTGTTTTTTTCCTCATTATTTGTTCACCTTGGGATTGTGGAGAAGGTCATCTGGCTCAGCTGACCTCTTCACATCACACAACTATCACCCAAACAACCCACCTCCGCTCATCTCCAGGGCTATTAGGTAGCTCGACAATAAGGTCCAAAGTACCGATTAGGGTGGGTATTTCCCTTGAAGACAAAAAGGTAGAGTCTCTCTACGGTGCGGTCTGGTGCTCTCAAGAGATGGGAGGCTGGGGAAGGGGAGGGTTATGTTCGATCAGTCGCGGTGCAGTAAGCCTGTGGACAATTATCTCACGTGCGTTACCTTGTCACTGGTTAGACGGATATGAGTTAAGAATGATATAAACGATATCAAGTTACATGTGTATATCTTCCAAAGACGCACACACACACACACACACACACACACACACAAACACCGCTCGGTCACCATCACAGCAACATAAAACGAGCCGCGACAGACTTTCTTTGTCTCTCCTTTTTATGATAATGATATATCTTCACGCAGGATTCCCCCGCCCCCTCTCTCTTCTGTGAGAATGGATTGTAAAGCCCGAAAGGCACCTAGCGAAGCCCCATTATGCATCCATGGACACATACGTCATATTCCTTCCTTCAGAGCGCGTGTACGATATTACCTGGCGCCACCCTCCCTCTTCTCGCTCCCCTTCCCCTCGTATTTGGTGATACGGTACATAATTATATATATATATATATATATATGTATGTGTGTGTGTGTGTGTAAGGGAGTAGGGAATTCTCCGAGGCCTGTTAAAGTCCATCGTCTTGGATACGAAAAAGTGTATATGTGTGTATATATGGAAGCACTCCAAGACAGGTGCAGCGGTGAGGTGGGGGATACTGGGGAGGGGCGAGAGTCCCCGGCCACTGTCAACTTGAATCACACACATCTATCAGGCTGTGACCATCCAAGTGCGCCCTCCTATTATACATCACTTTCGTCTCGTTATGCGGTCAAGTTAAAACAGTCTGCCGGATGACTAGGATGTACTCGTGTGTCTTGGGAATGCACACACGTGAGACGCACCGAGAGCACAACGCTGAGGGGCGTGATATGTTGGAAGGACCCTCCCCCACTTGCCCCCCTCTCTCTCCCCTGAACGACAGATCATGTAGAAATGTGTGCATATATATATATATATATATATATATATATGTGTGTGTGTGTGTGTGTGTTTCTATATCTTTCTCACTTCCTCTCCTCCCTGCCGACTTGTATTAAATCTTTTTTTCGATTCGCATGCATGTATGTGTCTGTGTCTCCCCTGTAGTTTTTGGGTGTGGATCCAAGTCCATTACGAACCTCCCCCATTAGTCTAAGGTGCCTTCATACCCGCGCTTTAGAGAACATACGACTCTTAACTGCGACCTATACTGCTCTCCACCGCCCCCACCCCCACCCCCCATCGCGTCATGGATGACGACTACGACTTCTTTGAATCTGACAATGTAGTGGAGGAAGAGCTGCCGGTCATCGGCGGATTTCATGACACCATCGCGCAGTTTGGTGGCGTCGTCGTCGGACCCAACGGCACCATCGAGGATTTCTCTCTTACTGCAGACGGCCACGCCTCCACAGGCGGGTTCCATGGCGGCGATGGCTCTCCCGTTTATGTGGACACAGAAGAACTCCCTCCTCACATCGCAAATGTTCAGGAATTCCTTCCAAATGTGCGACCAGACGCCTTCCCCGTTGTCGTTGCCGTGCAAGCCCAGGCCAGCATCCCGGTTGGCATTGACCTTGCTGAGCTTAGCTGTGCCACACGCAACGTGGAGTACATGCCGAATAACCGAATCCCATCCGCGACGATGCGACTGCACGAACCAACTGCTGTGGTCATGATGCACAACTCCGGTGCACTCAGTATTATTGGGGCAGCTAGTGTCAGTGAAGCTCGTCAGGCGGCTGAGCTGGCTGCCCGCATCATCCGAAAAGCGCTCAACCTTGATTTCACATCTCTCAAGTTCCGTGTTCGCTCCATTGCAGCGCGCTTCAACGTATGCAGCCCTATACGTCTCGACAAGCTCGCCGCCTACAAGTTTGACCCTGCCATGTCGATCGGGGTTGCAAAGCTGCAGGTAAGCTACGAACCAGAGCGTTTCAATGGCTGCGTGCTTCGCATCGTCGGTAAGTCCTCGCGCGGAGACAACCAGTGGAGTGTTAGCTGCAGTGTCTTTGTCACCGGCAAGGTGCAGTTGATGGGCGCCCGAAGTATGGATGAGCTTCGGTTTGCCTTCAATGCATTTGTGCCCATCATTGCCAAGAATTTGGACGAGGTGAAGACAACCTAATATGGCGCCTGCGGCCAGGCAGACCCTCTGGAGTAGGGAGTGTCTGAAGAAGAAGACGAATGCAAAAACAGTTTTCCTTCCACTGCGTCCTCGGTGACACACCAAATGGGGAGATTTCCGCATAACTGCACTACCGGTGCGTTCACGGCAGGGAGGGTGACTTGAGATGATAAACAAGAGGGGGGGGGCTATGATACTGCCCACACTCTCCCCGATACCGTCCCCCTTCCCCTCTTTATCTTATTTTTCCTTCGTGCTGCACATCTGATGGATGCATATTTTCTTCCCTTGCCTGGTTTTCTGTTCTTGTACATTGTGCTCGCCACTCCTTGACTACAGTAGACCACTTCTGGTGAAGACAAACGAAACGTGATGCCACTGCCCTTGAGAAGGGGGGGAACGTGTACCTCGCTGCTTGCCAGACCCCCCTGTCCCCACCCTTCCCGAGAACTAACTTCTTTAACTTGTCTGGACCGTGCATGGAAACACTTCCTGCACTTCACCCTCCCCCTCTCACCCTTCCGTTTCTCGAGCACGTTTTTTTTTTTTCGGAATCGAGTATGAGTACTCAAGTCCACGTCCTTCATACATCCGTACCTGAGATCCCACCACACACACACACACACACACACACATTCTCTCTATTAAACAATGACTGACTGGCAGGCAATTGCGAAAGCGTCTGAAGAGGTGCTGGCGAAGACAGACATCCAAGGCTGCCACGATATCTTGATGAAGGAATACACAGCCGGCAACCACCACCCCGAGATTCTCTGGCGCCTCGGTCGGTCCTTTTATGAACTGGCAAATGAGAGCACCGATCCGAATGTGCGAGAGCCTCACCTGAAAGAGGGGATGGAGCTGTGCAGGAAATCGGTGGACGAGGACCCGAACAACTTCGCCTCACACAAATGGCTCGGTATTCTCATATCAGAGCAGAATGTAAGCACCAAGGAAAAGATAGCCAATGCGTACATTATCCGTGACCACTTCCTCAAGGCGATCGAACTGAAACCTGACGACGCCAACTCGCTGCACTGCATGGGCAACTGGTGCTTTAAGATTCTGCAAATTGGCTGGCTGGAGCGTAAGGCGGCATCGCTAATCCTTGGCGAGCCTCCGAGCTCGACCTACGAGGAGTGTCTTGGGTATCTGCTCCGTTCCGCAGAGGCAGGGAATACGATCCACAATTCTATATTGATCGGCGATGTGTATGCAAAGCAGAACAACAAGGATGAAGCACGCAAGTGGTACCAGAAAGCGATTGAAATGTCTGCCCACACAGAACTGCAGAAGCGGTACCACAATGATGCTGTAGAAAAGATAAAAAATATATAGGAGGAGAGGGACAATATTTGTAGACAGAGAGAGAGAGACACACACACACACACAGGGAAAGGTAGTGACTACGATGGGGTGCACATCATGAAAGGGAATAAATCGTCCCAATCAAGCGCGGCCCTTCGTCATCTCATCCGATCATGTCCCCAAACCTCTTAACTACCCAGCCCAGCCCTTTCCACATGCGGTGTAGCCAGAGCCAGAGCATGTACGTCTCTGCACGTGTAGGTGCGCATGAGACTTTCTGACCTTCCCGTATTTCTATTTGCACACCAATACACACGCTTTTTTTTTGTTGTTGTTGTTTCACCTCCCCCTCCCCCCTCTCCCCACTCCTCAGTCTCCCCTTATTACGATCAGTGCAGGAAGCAACAGGTACATCATCTCATGGGTGTCGTTCTTGCGTCTTATAAAATTATGCGGGATTTTCTTCCTTTTTTTATCGTTTTGATCTTACATGGTGACCGTGTGTGTGTGTGTTTGTTGGTGGTGGTGGTGTCGTTTTGGGGGGTGGGAGAGGGGGTATCCTTCCTTTCTCACTCCCCTCCCCCTTCGTACGAATATGTCTTTCACAGGAAGAACAGCACATATATTGTGTGTATATATGTGTGTGTGTGTCTCTGCTGGGAGGAAGGCGATGTGAGAGGTGTATTGTCTTTTCATATTTTTCTCTACTGGAAAACGGATGGGGAGGAGCAGAGAGAAAGCGCAGTGCAAAAACAATACACACACACACACACATATATATATATATATATACTTTTTATTATTATTATACGTGCAAAACCAAGGTCGTCAAACTAAAACCATCATCGGGCTCCTTACAACATCGGTTTTCCTCTGATCGGTGTACCCGCAAATGTGTGTGTGTGTGTGTGTGTGGCGATGGGGAGAAGAGAGAGGCAGGAAGATAGCCGCCCTTTCACCTCCCTCCCCGCCACCCCCGACTCATCATCGACAGTGGGGGGGAGGGGAGGGGTGCCTCCGTCCCGAAGATAAGCCTGTGGGACTCTCTATACCGTGCATCGGCAGGTGGCTGTGCTGTTCATCGCACGAGTCAGCGGGGCGGTTATACGTCCATGTCCTCTAGACTGCTGCAGCTGCCCACCCCCACCCCGCTATTCGACTGACAATTTCCCATGCCTGAGAAAAACATAAAGAATATTCTTTTTTCGTGAGCGAGTGATTGGGTGCGTACACAGACACATACATTCATACATACGCACATCGAATTTATCGACGTCCCCACAATGGCCGAGCCACAAAAAAGAGAACTAGACCCCTCAGAATCCCCCCCTCCACAGGCGAAGAACCAATCCCTTGGTTCTGCGGTTAGTAGCTACGAGAAATGCTCCCTCTGCAATAACATAATCAGGAGCGAGGCTCAGCACATGGCACGCGAGCATCCACATGTGCAGCATATTGACGACCTGTTAGAAAGGCCAATACCACCACCACCCCCACGAGAAAGCCTGGATGCCGCTGCGAGAGAAATTGGCTCATTTGTGATTGCAACATCGATCAAATCCGATCTTGGCGAAAGTGCTTTTGGTGTCTTGCAGCGCGCGCAGGCACAGCTGAGCTGCCTACTGGAGCAGATGGGCTATGAGAATCGCCATGTGTACCTGTTTGGCAGCTCTGTATCAATGGGCTCGTGGGACGGTCTCAGCGATGGCGATTTTTCTTTTGCGTCTTCCGATGGATGTAACGTATTGATGTCCAACGACAGGATCGTGACACAGAAAGAGGAGGCCGAAAATCCAGATGGCAACGAAGGCGTTGTGGTGGAGAGCGACGAGGACGACAGCTCTGAAAAACGCTTCTCGAGTGAGGAACCTAAGGTAATTCCTTTGGCCTCCGATGATACAGTGTCCCACATGGACCTCAATGAGATCGAGAGAGCACTCATGGAGGCTAATCCGTTCAAAGAGGAGAAACGTATGATTTGTAATATCGCGGCGCGGCTTCGATCCGCCGGATTTCTTTTCAGGGAGCTCGAACCCGTGCTGCACACCCGCATCCCTATTTTGCGGCGCAAGCAGGTTCGGCAGTGGCGTCCAGTGCACTTCACTTCAAAAACGGCTGCCATTTCTTTTCACTTTAACTCGAATCTCGCTGAGCGGGAGTTCCGCGAACACCAGCTGGAGGAATACATATCGACCTACAATGCCAAGAGGATGCCGAGTGCAAACTCTCACAAAATTCCCAAGCTCGTATTGCACGTTCCGGACTCCACCGACGCCATCCATCTCATGTCGCGGCATGAACGGATACGCGGTGTTCGAAAGGAGTGGCATGGTCACCAAAGAAATGCAGAAATCTTCTCGATTGACTTTGATATCTCCTGCCGTCACCACGGTATTCGTAACAGTTGGTTGCTGCGGCGGTATCTCAAACAGAACGAGGTGTTTCGCCTTGGCTACGTGTTCCTCAAAATGTGGAGCAAGGCGTGCGGAGTGAACAACCCCCGGATTGGCTTCCTGACTTCGTATGCGATCGCTGTATTGTGGATCTATTTCCTTCTACATCGTAACGAGGTGGTGTTTGTGGACCCTGCTGACATTCCCGTGTTGCCGAACCCCGAGACACAGACAACTGTGCCGTACATCCCTTTGTGGCCGCCGTTGGCAGATGACGAGGCTGACGCAAATCGGGTGGCGCGCCTCGGGCACCTGCTGCGGTGCTTCTTCTACTTTTACGGGGAATATTTCGACTGGGACACCCACGTTGTGACCATACGGCAGTCAATCAGCAGCGGCAGCGGCAGCAGCGGCAACGGCAGCGCCAAACCCCTCATGAAGAAAGACCTCGGCTGGGAAACCTCCAACACGTCCAGTCTGTTACTCCGAGACCGCTGCTACCACATCCTCTCCATCGAGGACGTCTATGAGGATAACCTCGACCTGGGCAGGCATCTCACACCAGAAAAGGCGGCCTGGACGCGTCTGCAGTTTCGCCTCGCCTATCAGCGTTGTTGCTTAGCCGCACGAACCCGCGAAGCTGGGGCGGAATCTCCGCTGTGGCTTTTACTCGACACACCGCATCATCGAGCAAAGGACGTCCTTCATACCCGCCTTTACAGGTACCTCTTGTGCAACACCGAAGACGCTGCAGCCTCTGCATCCGAGATTGTAGAGAACCTGGGCGTGAGGGGGGAATCCGAGACAGAATGTGCGGAGGAGGAGGAGGAGGACCCGATGTACCTTTTCTGTGCCTACGAGCTGCGCAGCCGGTTGTGCGACCTCTGGTTCGACCACTATCAAATCCTGGAGGACACCGAGTTGCACCTCAAGCACGACCGACGTAAGGAGGACTATACCCCGCCAACGAATCCCATACAAAAGGGAGACTGGGCGGCGGTATGCACCGATGATCTGCACGTGGACGACGACCCTTCAGTGGCATACCACCACCGCACTGTACGGTTGGTTCCACCAGTGAACTGTGAAGAACCCGCTTCTCCAAAAGGCGTATCGGTGCGGACACGAACTGTGCAACTCATCAAATCACGCCGTGAGTATGACCGATACGCGCAGATGTTTGGGGCCCATATGAGCCAGCGCTACAGCATCCCAGCGGTGGCGGCCGGTGTACTGCTTTCCAAAACGATCCGTGGCACGCTAATCCCTCACTGTTTCTATTCCCTCCGTGGACACCGAGTGTTCGGCACACATGCGGCTCGTGTAACGTTCACACGATGCGTAAAAGATGTGATATGGGCCCTGAAACGGTTGTATGACAGCAACGCCTCATCGCCATTAGGGAAAAAAAGCGATCCTCTGCCACACCACGAGAAATTGCTCAACCACCTCAAGGTGCAGCTCCACGCCACTACCATTTTCTCATCCCCAGCCTACCAGGAGGTGCTCAAGCTTTTGTGCCAATCATTGGAAATGTATATTTCCCCTTCCGCAGATGCATACAAGCACGGCAAGCTCAACCAACTCCGCCCTACGCCCCTGCTCCTCAGCCTCGCTGATGACGGTTGAGCAGCTGCTGTGCAGCCTGAACTAAAGGAGACACCCTCTACCCCGCACTCATCCTGCACCAGCGATTATAATCAACCACCGCGATATATGTAGGTGAGCGAACCAAGATATAAATATATATATATATAGATATATCTATATATCTTGGCGACTGTAACTAAGGAGCAGGCGACACCTCTCCTACATCAGTGACCCGGGCTAACCATATTTCAAGTGATTTCTTCCTTTCCCTCCTGAGAAGGCCAGAATGCAAAAGGGAGGGAAGATGAGGTAGAGGGGCGAGGAGACTCTTCTTCTAAAATCTCGCTGGTGACAGCAAACCCCCTTCGACACCGTCTTGCGTGTTCAATTGTGTGTGTGTGTGTGTGTGTGTGTGTGTGTGTGTCGTTTGGGTTGAACGGTCATTCCTGGCACATCAGTATTCCCTTAGATTAACATAGCAATGAGGCGTAATCTCAACTGTATCAACCACGAGTTAGCGGAAAGAGTTCGACGGAATTACAGTGTCATCTTGTGTAAGGCGCGATGGGTGCTCTGCATCACCTTCAATGGTGCACACTCAACAGGTCCCCATCTACATTTTCCTCGCCTCTCATCTCCCCACCTCCTCTTTTTTTTTTCCCCCAACTCCTAAACCTGGACTTGATGTGCACACACACACACACACGGGCAAGATCTAGAGATCATCCTTCGCACTGTGGAAGATCGCTCAACAGTTGTACTCCAACACCAATCCATTTTCATTACACAACTTTTCGTCTTTTTTACGGTGTATTTTTCCGTTTCGATTTCGTTTCTACTTTCTCCTCTTGCCAAACGAGGAGGCAACAGCTTCGAGCGCGCACTGCAGTTCACTTCAACAGCTAGCAACCTTATCTGTATATTCTTTCTGCTTCCGTTCAAGTCTCCGCCCCTTCCAGCTCACGCGCCTGCCCATCAGTGCCCGTCGCTTATTTTCCCCTTCAGACCTTGCAAAACACTCAAAGGAGAAGATGGCGCCCTTCAACTCGTTTCTGTTTGTAATGTTGGTGGCCGCTTTGCTTGTAGCGTGCTACTGTCCTGAGGCCATCGCCCATACACTCAACACCGATGACGACGGCGTTTCCTCCGCGCTCTACGGACGCTTCAAGAAGCGGCATGGCAAAGCCTTCGGCGAGGACGCTGTGGAGAGCCAGCGCTTCGACGCATTCCGAAGAAACATGCATACCGCTCTCTTCCTTAACTCCCAAAATCCGCACGCGCACTACGATGTCTCCAACGAGTTCGCAGACCTCACCCCCGAGGACTTCGCCAAGCAGTACCTAAACCCTGAATACCACACGCACTACCTCAAGGCTCACCAAGCGCGCAGACATGTCTTCAAGGGCGTCCGCGGTGCTCCGTTGGCGGTGGACTGGCGCGAGCGTGGTGCTGTGACGCCAGTGAAGAACCAGGGCAGCTGCGGCTCGTGCTGGGCTTTCTCCGCCATTGGTAACATTGAAGGTATCTGGGCCGCCAGTGGCCACTCGCTGGTAGCGATGTCTGAACAGATGCTCGTGTCGTGCGACACTGTTGATCAGGGGTGCAACGGGGGGTTGATGGACCAGGCCTGGGAATGGATCGTTGACAATCGCGGCGGCGAAGTGATCGAGGAAGAAAGTTACCCCTACACCTCTGGCGGTGGAAACACTGCGGAATGCCAGGAAACTGGAAAAGTTGCCGCCGTCATCGGTGGCCATGTCGATCTCGCCCAAGACGAGGAGGCGATTGCGGCCTGGTTAGCGGAGAACGGCCCTGTTTCCATTGCTGTCGACGCATCCACTTGGCAGCTGTACTTCGGCGGTGTTGTCTCAAACTGTGTCTCGCAACAGCTCAACCACGGTGTTCTCCTCGTCGGCTACAACGACAACGCAACCCAGCCGTACTGGATTGTCAAGAACTCGTGGGGCCCCTCGTGGGGTGAGAACGGGTACATCCGTCTTGCCAAGGGAAGTAACCAGTGCATGATGAAAGAGTATGCCATGTCAGCGACGCTTTCCGGCGCCACAACGCAGGCACCGACGACTACCCCTGAGCCGCAGCCAAGTAAGGCAACACTCGTGCAGAAAAGCTGCTTGACGAGCAACTGCGCATATTTGTGTACCCAAAAGACATATCCAACCGGCGTGTGTCTACCGCGTAGGAATGGCGGCTCCTCTACCATTACCTGTGGAAAGGATTCTGTCGTCGACGAAATTTTTTCTTCAAACAATTGCACAGGGAAAGGCACGAAGACCAGCATGCCATTGAACAAGTGCATGTCGAGCTACCCGGGGTATTTCCAGAACGTCTGCACAACGTCTGCCTCTCATAAGAACACCTACCAGGTCATCAGTGACTTGTTGAAGACGCAAATCCTTCGCCAGCCCTCTCCCCCGCGCCAGCACTATCTGGAAACTATCTAGTTCTAGGAAAATACCCTACCCATGATGGCCCTCTTCTTCTTCCACGCCACCGTGAGGTATCCAAGAGGACACCACTCGCAAATATATACGCAAGTGCTGACCCCTCGCTGAAATCCCATGAGACTTCTCAGGGTTCGTGACGGCTTGTAGTTACGTTTCATCCACATAGCACGAACTAAGCCACACTTTCTATTTAGTGCACAGGTTCTCCGTCAGCCGCACACGCATACACACTAGCTCGCTTCCCTCTCGATGCCTGCTTGTGACACCATTTGTATTTTTTTCCTCCTCTCGGAGCCTTTTGTTTTTTTTTTCTTGTGTTTGTACGTCGGGCCTCACTTGGTGCTTCGCAGACCAAAACTACTTTTCAACATATATATAATGCACGTGGTGTGCGTTCGAATCTGAGTTGTGACGACGACGACCCCTCGCTCTGTTATGATTGGCCCTCTGCCTTTTCACCCCCCCCCCTCCTCCCCTCATCCGGACAGCCATCGGCCAAGTGTTTCTCTCCATCCAGTAAAGATAGGAACTTGTTAAGCTCTCTGTCGTGTTTGTATATAGTTTCTTTTTTCTTTTTTGCCTCGCCCGCTTTGCTTGAGAGGTGGCGGTGCGACGGGGCCGGTGAATGGATCCTGACTGTGCGCCCCTGTACCCAATAACAGTAGCATCTCCCTCCTACAGAAAAGTGGTACGTCGAGCCGTCCCTTTCTCAAAGAAACGGGTTCCGTCCGCCCCGACAGGAACACAAACACGACATCATGCACGCGCATCGGGGCCCCCGTGTATCACACGGATTCGTGCCCTGCCGATGTAGACCTTTTGCAAGCAGCAGGGTGTGCCATGCACTACCCCACGCGCCCCCTCAGTCCTCGGCAAGAGAGGCGGAGGAAGGGTGCGATTTCCCCTCCATGTCACATCTCACGTTTCTTCCCATGTGCCGCTTTATGACTGTATGATGCTTTACCTAACCTCTCTCTTCGTGGGTACCTATCCTCCACCACGTTCCATTTGCCCTCGACCTCCAACCCCCCCCCCCCCACGCCGACACTCTCTACGTAAAATCACGCTGGATCAAAATAGCGTGCTCCCTCAGTATATTCCGGAGGAGGGAAGCGACCAGATGAGAAGCAAGGCCAAACGGCGCCCCACTACAACACACGTGTGTCACCACCACCCCCCTCCCGTCGCCTTTTATCTCTGGGTTTGTGGAATCTAGAAAATCGCAACCCTGACGCTGGCCTCTGCTGTTTTTCTTTTTCAACCTCCAGTGTCTCCGAACATGTTTTCGACTTCGGTGATCACGCTAATTCGCGGGGGGGGGGGCCTCTGGCTTGGCGGGTTCATCCCCCTCCTCTGGGCCCCAAAACCCCGGCTAGGCACCCAACCCACCAACCACCCCGGGCCGGGCCGGCACCTGCGCGGCCACGGGGACGGGGCCTATGCGCCCCTGGAGCCCGACATGGGCCCCACCCAGGGAACCCGCGGCAATTTTTTGCAAAGGACCACCAACCGGCCGCGCCCATTCCAAACCACCACCAAATCCCTGGAAGGCACCGCCCTGTGTGAGACGGGGTCTGCAGAAACCCTTGTATATATTGTGGTGGGATAATGGGGGGTGAAATGAGGAGGATTTGCAGAAGGTAGCAGAGCATGGGGAGAGTCTTCGCGACCCCATTGGGAAGCGGAAAGCCAGGCACACGACCGCGTCATGACCATGCCGCCGGCCCCCCCCACCGCGTTCGGCCGCGTGAGGGGCACGTCAAATCGTATTGGATTTCTTTTGTGTGCTTTTTCTTATGGCTTGGCACCGGTACCCGGGAACCCCCCCCCACCGGGCGCCCATTCATTAGCGCATGGCCGTTCGGGATGCAGCCCCCTGGCCGTAACCACAGAATCAAAAAAAGTTAAGTTAGCAAAAACTACAAAAATAATCAAGCTACGAAAACATCACCCGCAACGCCCGCAGGGAGGCACATAACACGAATCCCGGCGATACAGCATTATAGGGAGACTACAAAATCGGTGCTACAGAACCCGAAGGGAGCTACGAGGACACCTGAGCATCCGTGCCGTTCTGGGCAAACTGCAAATCTACACTAGTAAAAGAAATTTCAGCGAACATTTTTTTAGGGTGGGTCAGAAAAGAAAAACGTACTGGGTGGATGATGGGCGCGCCAACTCGTTGCCAGTCATGTTGCCCACGAGGGTCCACGCTGCCAACCACGGGCCCTGGCCCAGGCGAGCCCACGGCTCGCAACCCTGGTCGGGCACGAGTCCTTCGTGGATCGAATATTTTTACCTCGCAGACAGCGAGCCTCGAGTCGATTCCGGGTCCGAGAAATTTGGTTTACCCGGTCTCGACTCTCGACCTCGAAAGCGCCTCTTGAGCGCCGCTGCCGTCGCGCACCGTCGACGACGATAACAGCCAGGTGAAGACGATCCGAGTCAAACTTTCAGGAAAGAGGAAGACAGCATAGCGCCAGACTTCTGCCATCGAAAAAAACCATCACCATCCACCGGAGCGGTTGTTGTTGACATGCTATCACGGCTAAACAAGGAAAAAGGGGGGAAAGTGACCCTAAGGGGGGGGGTCGGCTGGGAAAAACTTATTTTTAGAAAAATTTAATGAAAATTTTTCTCATGAAATTTTTTTCAGCAGAACTGCCTTCGGTCCGTTTACAGGAAAAACCAAACGCACCTCCGGCGCTGTTACGTCCCACTTACGCTTCACCTACGCAGCTGTCGAGGCCTACACCCTCCCACGGTCGCCGGCATATACATCTCTCGGGTGTGGAAAATTGAGGGCGCCGTTCTGCGCCTTCCGGTCGTCCGGGGAATTCGTGTCCATGGTTGGGTGGGTGGGCGTTTTTTGCGCCGAGGGCGGGATAAACACCACTTGGAGTGATTATT
The DNA here is from genome assembly GCA_000333855.2 of Endotrypanum monterogeii. NCBI lineage: Eukaryota > Euglenozoa > Kinetoplastea > Trypanosomatida > Trypanosomatidae > Endotrypanum > Endotrypanum monterogeii. Next base: position 548,604 of record CM007339.1, read on the forward strand.
TCATTTATAAGTATCGGGAGATGATAGTCAAAACAAATGGAAAGTAAGAATCCGTGCAGGATACGGACAAATCATTGGAGTACATATTTTCCGACTTGGGACCATATTTTCCGCATCCGGAAAGCATCAGGCCACCCAAGCGGTCACACGTTACGGGCCACCGGTTCACACCGGTTCGGGCACCAGCACCGAGACCGGTCTCACCTCTTTCATGGTGACATTTATATAGCTCAATTATGCATTTTAGCATGGCGCATAGTTTTTTCGAATTTATTTCTTGACCTCCCTCACTGTGGGTCCGGTTTTCCCGCCTCAGCAACCCACGTGGTACCCGGACCCGCCTCCAGGGGAAAAATCCCAGCCGAGGTCACAAGTAGTTGGCTTCCAGGAAACATATATTTTCCCACAATTGGCCTTCAAACTGTAGCAGAAACGTCAATTCATGTATCGGTCAAAATTCCCAATTCCAGCCCCACCTACTCTCTTTTTCCCCCCTCGCGACAAAACCCCGGACAAGGTAAAGTGCCATTCGATTGCCTTCGTGTTTTTTCACGTCATCAATGGAACCCTGTCCACCCCCCCCCCCTCTAAAAAAAAAGAAAAACGTTGAATATTCAAAGCCACAAGTCACAGGATTAAAAAAAAAAAAAACTGGTATATTCCAGGCCCCCCTGAGGTGATCAATGGCTTCCCTGGGTTGAGAAATGGAAAAATTCCCCCATCACGAATCTCTCCCACTCCAAAGCTCCAGCCATCACAGCGCCAATAACCTTAAAAGTAAACCGAGAAATCATCGTTCCACACACCACCTATGGTAACATGGAAAAAGGCGCACAGTTTACCCACTTATGAAGTGCAGAAAAACACACACCAAAACCCAAACGTCTTCATATTTTAAAGCTGCTGTCAATAGTTTTTTTTCATCTTCCCTCGACCCCATTCGGTTCAATAGCACGGACGAAATCGTTAATCCCACCAACTTCAGCTAAAATGCTATGTTCTTCTGAATAACAATACCACGCATGCCCCCCATGTCTCCAAATAGGAGAGAACGCCCCCAGCCCCAGAGACACACCGCAGCATTGTATTTTTTCAATTCCACAAAAAGCCGTGCTACAGACTACTTTCGCGTACGGGCTATAGGTTTTTTAATCCTCAGCATCACCTACCACTGCGAGTTGAGCATCTCCACTCCTGTGGAAGAAGCCAGACAAAGAAAAAAAGTAGCCCTAGCTCACAAATTTACCGGACGATTGGGACACAGATGGCGAGGCCAGAACCCACCCACACACCTCATGACATCGGCGACCGCCACCATCACGCACCCAGTTAAGCAACCTGTGGGGGGACGTATTTACTGCGCTGCCATTCTCGAATTCACCTCGACTTTGATGACAGCACCGTTGTAGCGTTCTTAGATTTGGGAAAGAAGTTTCGACCTTCGGTGGGACAACGTGTTTCCAAATTCCGGGGGGACGTTTGCCGACCAATCTCCCAGACCAGTCCCCGGGAAGAAGCGTTGGACTTCCACCTTTAATGCAACATGCATATAAACATTCCGAAGCTTTTCTTTTGGCTGCTGTGGGCAAATTTCCACAACCCCTTTCGGCGTTACATATTTCCAAAACGAGAAGCGGCCCTCTCGGGCCCCGCCCCGAGCGTCGAAGCCCCACGCCCAATTAAATTTGCATGGAAAACCGGCGTCCTTTGTCCAAAAACAAAAATGTTCTCGTGTAATTCTTATCTCTCGTAAAGAAAAACCGTGAATTTGTCTCAAACTGTTGTCCGTTACATGCCGCTGATCGCTTCGCTTCCACTCTTGCAGGTCCACTAACGCACCGCTAATCTATTTCATCCGGCCTGCTTCCACATCCAAGGTGCCCCAAAAGGCATAAGTAATGGTTCTTTTTTTGCACCGGCCCTGCTCCCAAAAGTAAAAAATCAAGGGGTAACTGCGAAAGGAATGATCGTCACACATACACCTACAAATCCACAAACCCTGCACAAACCAGAAGGCGCCCCAGGAAAGTCTCTTTACCCTCTGCCGCTGATCGTTGGGGGGGGGGGCGGTTTCCACCCGGGGTTGTAAAGGCTGGCGGTGTGCGGGGGTGGGGCTCTTCTGCGGCGAACGCATTGCCACGGCAGGATGGCCACCGAGCCTATATGTGCCCAATCCTTCCGCTATTGATCGTTTCCCTGAACTATTTTTGGTAAGAATCCCTTTCACCACTCAAAGGACCGCCGGTTCTCCACGTACCCTTTTCGTTTCGGTGCGCAAAATCCAACCAGAAAAGCACAACAACCCAAAAGCGCAGCCAAGTTTCCCCTTCACTCCAAAACCCCGCTAGTTTACAACGTGCGGATTAATCTCGGTATGGGGTGGAAAATCGAACAGCCATGCGCTATCTTCTATCCAGAAAAGATTGACCACATTGTTGGCTGAAGCACTGCCCATTTTTTTTCCATAAGCATCGAAGGGTGCCCTTGCAGAAAACTATAAGGGAAAATCCAAAATTCTGAACCATTCGGGATTTCCCAAAATCTTGCCAAAAGCGCGCCATGTTCCAGAGTAATGTTGTTTCCGGTGAATCATCCATGTTTATGGTGTCCTTGGCGTGAACGGCCGCCACTACTAGTGGCGCTTGGTTTCCTTGTCCTATCTTCTGGTTCTTTTGTGTCCTTCTGAGGGGGGTGGCCGTCAGCCCATGGCGAAGAAAAGAAATAAGCCCCCCACGCCCCGCGAGGCCAGAACCCGCCGCGGGGGAAGGCACACACAGCCAACACGCCCTCGCCGAGATATATGTTTCTATTTATGTGTCCCGATCGCTGGTTGCTAGTGTTCTTATGATTGGCTAGCGGACGCGTCTCGAGCAACAGCACTTCACCGTTTTCTTACCATAGAATTCTCGAGTTCTCTACAGTCAACTTGTATAAGGTTAGTGTGTCTACAACGAATCTTGTAAACCACTTTCCCCGATTCAGAACATATGCTGTTTGTACACTTTTCAAGACCACCAGGAGACTGGATTTTTTTTTCCAGTATCCTGCTTTTTTTTTCGGAACAAACTGAGTCTTTCCGCCGCACCCCTTTTCACTTTTTTTCTACGGCATATCGACGATTTTCTCTTGCAGAAATATCACTTGCATTCAAAAGGGTGATCGCCAACACACGCTTCGTGTCGAAAATTTTGCAAATAAAGCGTGGAAAAATGACCTCATGAATTTTCTCTAGAGTTTTGCTCATGTCAAGGGTTTCCCCAGAAAGTCTTTGGGGGGGGGGCAGGGGGAATTTGGCATGGCCTAAGAGTTTTTTTTTCCAGGTCAATCCGCTGAGCGAGAGAAAACTGTAACTGATGCGAGGTGGGGAAGATCACGCAATTTGGAGCTTAGCAGAAACAACACTCGCGTCTAAATGTTCAAGAGCAGTCATGCCCACATGAAATGTGGGTTGGAAGAAAAATGTTTACTTGTCCGTTGTCCCGCCAGGCCTGCTAGAAGTGTCATTCGCATTTTGAGGGGGCATTTTTTTTTTCAAAGTTACTGTGTGACTGGTGCTTCGGCGTAAATATAACGTTGGCTGATCTTGTATATTTAAGTGCTGATTGCGAGTGTATTGGAATGAATGGTGCTTTTAACTCGCCAAAATAACAAAACCATCGCATGTATTTCCGTTTTGCGTTTTGTTTGTTTCCAGATTCCTCGCATATGGATGCTTCATTTTGTGGCATAAAAATGTGCTTTTCAGTGACTAAGCTGGCTTCTCTGGAAAAGTTTCGAGAAACTGCCCATGGCTTCGTGTGGGGCTATTTTCCTTTTTTTTTTTCTGCGGCTGGGGTGGGGGAAGGTTCTCTGGTTTTCTTCGCGTCTGGCGGGTTGGGGCGCCAAGTCGGCCCCGGGTCGCAAACCCGCACGCATCGCCCCTCCAGAAAACCCCAGCTAGCCCACTTATGTATTCTTATCATGCAAAATACATGAAAAGAGGAAGTCTTCTAGATTTTTTCGCTGGAAGTACATCCCTACAGTCTAGATGCGAGGTGGAAAGAAGCCATTTCTTGAATAATATTGATTTTTGGAAATAGGGGGGATGTCGGCATTTAGGTCTTCATTAAAAAAGGAAGTTTTTTTTGTTAATCAGACTTGCGTCGTTGCTTTTGCCGGGGCGAGGTTGCTCATTCCCCTTGGGGGTTGTGGGCTGACTTTTCAAATCTGGTATGGCGGGTTTTGGGTCGGTATAAAAGGGGGGGGGTTTCGTTTTCGGGGGGGGGGCGCCTTCTTGGCGGCGGTGTGGGGCGTGGGGTTTTCTAAAAGGGCGTTGGGTCGCTGCGCTTTTGTGGCCGTTGGTGCCGGGTCGCTTCGCTTGTCGTGCGTGGTGGGTGGGGTTCGCGGGGCCCTCGGCGCCTGGCCCCGAGAGCGCCAACCCGAAGCCGAAACCGGGGAGAGAGGCGCGCGGCCGCCAAGGGCCACGGGATTTCATGCCCCCCCCCAAAAAAAACGTTAAAGGATAAAAGGGTGAAATGCATGAAGGTTTGTCTACTTCGCTGGTGGTTGTTCATCTCCCATTTTGTTGCTTGTATTATTCGCAAAGGGATCACAGTTTTATAACCGCTAACGGGGGTTTTCCTCGTCGTTGGTTTGTGGTACTCCTGTCTTCTGTACATGGCTAATGCTTGCGATCTCCATCGTTGAGGGGACATGGTATACCTGCGTGGCTTCTCCCTCTGGCTAACATCTCTGAGTATCCCCTTTTGTGTTTATTGATGGCCCTTAGGGGGAGGGTGGGTGGGGATGGCTTACCGGACGATGACGACGAGGACCGGAGGCTTGCTGTCGTAAAACAGTCTTATCATATGTTTTTCACTAGGATCTGGATGTCACTTCAAATCAAAGAATAACCGAGTGACAAAAGCTTCGCAGCTCTGTTGTTCCTTTTCCATCGCCTCTTCACTTACTGAAAAAAAGATTCCGTTTTATTTATTTCACTTATTTTCAAGTAAATTATAATCCACTGATGTAACAAGGGTCCAGCAGAGGTGTGCGCCTCTCTGCCTCTTTCGCCTAACCTTTGATGCTTTTGTGGCAATGAGGATTCTTTGTTTTGAGATGAGATATCAGAAATCACGACGCAGCGAGGTAAGTGATATGTACTACTGCTGGTTTCAGTGCTGAAACCCAAGCAGGTGTTGCAACCCAGGGGGTGTGCTCAAATATTTAATCTGTTTTGCTGGAGCGTTTTTCAACGCGGGCCTCTTATTCTGCTATGGGCTTGTAAGGTCTAGGGGTCAAGTGTGACGCTGCACTCATGCAAACGACAAATGAAATGCAAAAAAATTCACTTAAAAGATCACTTTACTCATATCCCTGCTTCTTTCTTCCGCGCAAAGTATTCCTTTTTTTTTTACCTTGACAAAATCTCCAGATTGATATGCTGACGTCATCTGGTCTTCTAGTGGGCTTCGCATTCACGGCTAAAGTCGCTGATGAGTCTTCATCTTATGTGGTGAATGTGTGCGGCCACGATTCGGTGGGGCTTCCACTTGCCCGTTCTATGGATACAGTGGGCGATGAATATATAGAGCTCCACGGCGTTGATAACCTTATTATTCCCATCTCTGTGAGCGAACTCAAAAAGACAAAAGGTGGAGATTATGCATTCTGTGTGGATGTTGTCGTGCATACGATCTTGATTAAAAAGTGCTCTCCTAGTCATCATCTTTTCCAGCACCTGACGGAAAAACTTGTGGCTCTTTCGATTGAATGGATCCTAAGAGAGTGTGGTGTGCAACTGTTGCCAAGGACTTGTCGTATCGCTGGCAACCCCCTTTACTTTACCGACACAATCGACACTGCTAAATCCATGACGGAGATCATGAAGCATGCCGCTGAGCTTTTTCAGCAGAAGTCGAGTACTTCCGAGAGTCAGGAAGGGGAGAAAACCATAATCCCGGACGCTCTTAATATAGGAAAGGCAGAGGTGACCGCGGCGCGACAGCCATTGATTCGTGAGGTGGTATCAACTCCTGCTATCAAGAAGGGTTTCTTAGTAGATGGGCATGCACGACTTTACGGCCCTGATGGGACTCGTGAAGGTTCTGGTAAAGCACCAGATCCCCTGGCACATATACCAAAATCGCTGCGAGAGAAGTGTAAAATTATTGACACACGAGACATGGGGCAGCTGACTGGTCTAGCTACTGAAACACCCAAGTTGGACAGTACAGTGCAAAAACTGCATCCTTCCAGCAAACCTTTTGCACCCGTGGCAAAGTCTCCAAAAGCAGACGGGGATGCTTGGAGCAACTTTTCAATAGAGCGTACACAGGAAAAGATTGTGGTTAAATTTCCATTGCCCGACGGTGTATTGTCTCTTCGTGATATTGATCTCTCTGCAACAACGGACACCTTAGAGATTAATGGGAGTGTGGTGCAGTTGCCAGTACCTATCGTGACGGATGACGTTCGGGCTAAGCTTATTAAGGCCACTCGAATTTTGGTAGTTACATGTATGATAGATGTTTAAAAAAAAAATATGTATATGTATATTCATATCCATAAATAAATAAATATATATATCTATATATACAAGCGATGGAACTCAGCTTCCCACGACTAGCGAATGCACTGCTTTCGTTGAACTACATAAAGCATATTGCGAGATGTACAGCGGTCTCTTTTACAACCAAATGGAGACTCCACAAAGTTGTCAAACCGAAGGTCCTTATCGACACAAACATGTACAAAAAATAAATCAGAATGACTCCTTTCAAATTTATTTTTCCTCTTTCGAATGTTGCTGGGAAGGAAGCTGCATCGCCCAGAAAACGGCGAAAAGGAGCTTATATAAATATGTCTCAGCTTGTCCCCTTGGCTGAGCTACCTAGTGGTAAAAAAATATATAGTGTTCGAGGGGAGCGGTTCGAAGTTGACAAACAATATAATCTAGTTGAAGTTGTCGGATTTGGTGCACATGGAACCGTGTGCTCAGCAGTTGCGAACGGTTCAGGTGACCGGGTAGCGATCAAACGGTTGTCTCGTGTTTTTGGTGATCTCCGAGAAGGAAAGCGTATTTTACGTGAGATGGAGATAATGACGTCACTAAAACACAAAAATCTCATTCGACTTCACCATTTCATTAGGCCACAGTCAAAGGAAACGTTTGAGGACATATATTTGGTAATGGATCTCTACGACACCGACTTGAATTGCGTTATACGAAGTAGGCAGAAGCTCACTGATGAGCATCTGCAGTATTTCATGATCCAAGCGTTCCGCGGATTGCATTATCTCCATTCCGCCAAGGTGATGCATCGAGACCTAAAGCCGAGTAATTTGCTCGTAAATGCAGATTGTGCTCTGGCAATCTGCGATTTCGGGCTTGCTCGTGATGATCAAATCCTGAGCTCCTCGGATCTCACTCAATATGTTGTGACTAGGTGGTACAGACCTCCCGAGGTGCTTGGGATGGGATCCAACCAGTACACTAGCGCGGTAGATGTCTGGAGCCTTGGTCTGATTTTCGCTGAGCTGATGGTGGGGCGCACCTTGCTTCCGGGAACTGATTATATTGGGCAGCTGGTAATGATTGTAAATTTATTAGGGTCTCCATCTATCGAGGATATGGAGTTTCTGAGCTCTGAGGCGCAGTCATTCATTCTCTCTCAGCCCTATCGGTCGCCTCGTCCTTTCAGCGATCTTTTCCCTATGGCTACCAAGGAAGCTACTGATCTACTCTCAAAGCTGCTAGTTTTCCATCCTGCCAGGCGATTAACTCCGAAGCAAGTGATGGAACATCCATATTTCTCAAAATTCAGAGACGCCGCAGGAGAAGCCGCCGCTCCTAATCCGTTTGTGTGGAATCATAGTCATATCGAATCCAAGGAGCAACTCCGTGAGGACTTATGGCGTGTTGTTGTGGCCCATTCGAATTGTAACGAATAAGCAGTTTTTTTCTATCACTATCTTCATCTGCATTACCCAACCTTCTTCTAACGAACTTCCCCGCTTTGAGATAATCCGATGGCGGTGGATGATGACTGTCGTCCACTATGGAAGTGTGTCGAGATTGTTCACTGCGACTTAAATCTACTGCAATTTCTTTACTGCAAAGATTGCTGATTATACCATGAGAAAGTTCCTTGCACAAATGAAATGACTTTGCGCGCGTTACCGTCCAACTTATACCTCTTTTTTTATTTGTTTGCTTGTTAGCAGTACATGGGCCCGTGGATCGCTTTTTTATTTTTTGTCATTTAACCTGAGGTGGTTCTTAGGTTATCACCGTTTTCTCAGATACCAAGCAGTCGAGTCTCATGAGACGTCCGCGTGAACCGGCCCCCGGGGAGTGCTGCGGAAGTGGCTGTACTCGCTGCGTCTGGGATATCTACTACGATGAGCTCGCACGATTCGAGGAGTTTATAGCTGAAGGCGGTGTTGAAGAGGAAGGTACCCAATCGTCCGAAGAGGAGGCTATTAATTATATCGGATCAGTTGTGGTGAAGTATATCGATCAGTCAAGTTTGTCAGCGTCCACCATGGACTTTTCAGATGAGTGGGAAAGGGCCGAGATGCACGCGCGAGGTTTTTTTCCTGTGGAGAAAACGGAGCTAGTTAGCTCCAGCAAATTGTCGTTTTCTCCCACTGCTCCAGGTATCAACGTAGTCAACCTTTTTACATCTGCAAAAAGCAGGACGATGCTGCCCGGCGATGTTATAGAGGTGCTTGTGCCTAACAGTCGAGGTACTCATGCTGCCGATGATGTTGAGAGGCTCTGCAGCGCGCTTCATCTGAACTCTTGTGCATGGTGCGAGTTGCATCGTTCCCCGTTCGTGCCGGAGGACAACTTCCCTCCGTGGCTTCCCCTGCGAAAGCCGCTGACGCTCGGACAGCTTCTTTCGGTATACGTTGATGTAAGCAGTAGTAGCTATGTTCTGCATCAAAGCTTTTTTGAGAGTCTCTTGCGAATTTACGACGACTCCAAGGATTCTACAGCTTCTTTAGCTAAATCACCACCCGATCCAGAGAAGGTGCGACTTCTCGAGGCGTGTGCATCTCCTGAGACAGGTCCACAGCTTTTGCGCTGGTTGTCGAAAAGCAGTCCACCCCTTTGCTACCCTTCTCTAGCCGATGTTCTCGAGGCCTTTTCCTTTATTCATGTTCCCCTCGACCGTCTTCTTGAGATTACTGGACCACTACAGACGAGAAAATATAGCCTGGCTAATTGGATACCTGCACCACTTGCATCAAGTCCACTTCAGGTGTGCGTGAGGGAGGTCTGTGCTCGACGCTCTGCAGACATGCCGACACCTGCCGACATTAGCGCCGACTCTCAGCGTCTTGCAGACATGCTCAATGGGGTTGCCGAGGGTGCATCTAGAGAACACAGCAGATTCTTCTTTGGGCACACGTCTCACCCACTCTGTTGTACAGCGCGGTCCATGATGAGTACTGCTGCCGTGAGTCAGCGCGCTATCTACGTGAGCTTTTCTTTACTTGGAAGCTCTTTCTTTGCTCAGCAGCTTCAGTCAATGTGTGTATCCCTCTGCGACTCGGTGCATGCAAAGAGTTTGCGCAGTCCAGTTTTCCTTATCGGATGTGGCACAGGGATAGCACCTTTAATCGCAGCAGTTACGCAGCTGTTGTTTCATCGCACCTTCTCCGCTGCCGACAGCTCACCCTTTGCGTGCTGGGTGTTCTATGGAGCACGCACTAAGGCGGAGTTGCTGTACGATGATATCCTTAGAGAGGCGTTGAATAAAGGTGCGATTGCCCGATACGAATACGCGATTTCGCAGGAGGATGTCGAGGGGCAGCACGGCAGGCATGTGACGGACCTTATGAAGTACAACAGAGTAGTGATCACAGATGCCCTGCGAAGCACGGGCCAACTATTCTTTTGTGGTCCAGCAAAAGCAATGCATTCTGTGAGGCAGCTAATCAAGTCCGACCTGCTCTCTGAGCCCGACGACGACGACAGTGTCCAGGAGCAAAGGCTGATGTTTCTAAAGGAAAAAGGGCAGGTGAGTTTCGATATATGGAGCACCGGAAGTGCATTTGAGTGATCGTTGGCGCTCGCGATCGCATTGGACGGCGGCGTACAGGAATGGGCGTTTTCAGGAGACAACGCCGACAGAAGTAATGTGGCTCTCCGCGAATGAGCCCCTTCGTCCCTCCCCTGGTCCTTGACGCGCATTTTCTCCAGTCACTCGGCGCTGCGCTCTGGATGTTTGTTTCCACTTCTAGGCTAGTTGCCAGGGGATGTTCTATGTATCTGCTGCACGCGCTATATTCACCTGGTGGCCACACGCACCTTTTTCTCTGAAACGGCGCGCGCTCTTCGGTGGTGTGCGAGGTCCGACAGTTGCCTTGGTGAAGTCGATTTTGCTTGTGAATCCCGCATCCTCCATGGGAAGTAGCTCATCACTGTATAGATCATTTTTTTTTGACAGTGGCAAGCGACGTGAAAAATAAAAATAAATGAGCGACACCGCGGATCTGATTGATCAAAAGGGCATGAGGCCCGCTCCAACCGAAAGAGGCGGGTAATATATATATATATATTCCTCAATGTCATCGAGTGTCAAAGGGAAAAAGCCCCAGTCCTGAAAAGATCGCACTTCACCTACGTCAAGACCGTCTTTGACCAGTCTAAAGGGGTCATTCTTGCCATTAGATGCTCCTTTGTCGAGGAGCGTGTTATGACTTCCGCTGACTCACAGGCGTGGCTATCTGAATTGAGCGGTGTGTACAAGTCTCGTGCCGCAGAGAGGGAAGAGTTGCCTTGCCCGTACCGCATGAGGATGTGCGTCTACTCACGTCAGGAGGTTGGCTTCAGTGAAGCGATATGAGGGGGATCGGTTCAAGCGGACATCGGCTTCAGCGTTTCTTTCCCGCCAAGTCACCTCCGCGATCGCATTCTCTTCCCTCCGGTGAGCAGGGGCACATCACCCGAGTTTACTGTTTGCGTTTTTCTGTTGCTCTTCTCTGGTGGCATTGCCAATCAACATTTTAGTCTTTCATTTCCCTCGTTTTTCTTTCGTGCCGCACTTGACGCAGCCGCACACCCGGATAGATGAGAGAAGGGAGGGGAGGGGGGGGAGAGAGAGACGAAGGTTAAAGAAAAACAATAAGTAACGTCCACTAAACCTTTCACGGAACTTTCTGTTCTACGGGTTACGTTCATGAGATTTTGTGCATGTCAGCAGTAGAGCGTAATGGGCTGCTTGTGCTTTGTATCGTCAGTATCACGTATTGCTGCCGCCACCTAAAGGAGAAGGCTTATCAACTTCTCTGAGTTGTTTTTCTTAAAGTTTATTCCCACTGGCTCTTCCCACTGTGCTTCCGTCTTCGCATTTATTATTATTAAGTTTGAAACTGTGCGACGGTGCTGTCAGCAGTGACGCGACTCACATTTACAGACTCATTTCAGTCATTGAGGGATGCCGCAAGACACGTACTTCCGCCGTGCCATTAATTGGATGTACGGAGAGGATGCGTACCTTCAACGATTGCCATCGGAGGATCTGGGCGGCAAGCACATCAATGAGCTCCTTGGCCGGCACCCCTACCACCCATACGACCCCGATGTGAAGGCCGGCGAGCCTTGCTACGAATACAACCAACTCTTTTACGAATGCATGGAGGCGGAGCATGTGGAGGGGTACGAGCTGTATCAAAAACATGTAGCTTGCTACTACCCGTACAAAGTAGATTTAATGAAGTGTATCGCCACGGAAAAACGGCGCCAACGCATGGAGGGGGAGACTTCACGCTCCACAGATATGAACAGCTGAACTCTGACCGCTACATGCATTCTGAATCTTAACGTGTTTCATATTCACAAGTTTCACAACTCTCAAAACATCAACAAGCAGCCGCTCTACTGAAGATGTTCAGGGTGGCGGTGCCACACCATTGACCTCCCTTCATCTGGAAGGGAGCAGAGAGACGTTCCTCCAAAACCCATAACGAATGTTGGACTACTCCCTATTGTCGCTATGAGCGTTCCCGCGCCTTTATCCAACCCCACGCTGATGTGGGCGATGCGAGTGTCAACTCGGACAAAATGTGTAGATGTGCATGTCGCGAGGAGCCTTTGACTCCCACCTTGCCACCCGCCTCGTATGTACTTTTTACGGCGTCTTTGAATCCTTTTGTGTCTCCTTCCTATGTCTGCCTGGGCGATGCGGTGCACACCGTTTGCACGTGTCCTTTTACTTTCTCTGGATAGATAAAACAGCGGTTTTTGGAACACAGTCTGTAACCCACGATTTCCTTTTTGCTTTCTCCTCCTTTTTTATTGACACACGCACCCATATATATATATATATATATATATACTGTGGTGACGTGTGTGTGTGTGTGTGTGTTTGTGTGGGGAGGGGTTTCTGTTTCAAAGGGCTCTAATGCCTCATGGCAGCTTTCCGTTGTGCACCACGTCAACTCAAACCATCTCGTCTTCGCATCGTTTCTACCACAAAATTCTAGTGTTATCAAAAAGGTAAAGGGAATTGACTTGAGTGGACAGACGTTTACCTCCCCTTTCCTCCTTTTTTTTTCCTAGGACAGGAGTTTGGTGACCCCTGCCGCCACTCATTCGCTACATTGAGCAAGCCTCGAACGCGGATCGATCAGTTCCTTAGTGAATCTGTTTCACACACCTCAGTGGATAGGATGGGGGCACAGAACGGGAAAACTTTCTCCCCGACGGTGAATCGACCACACACATCGTGTAGTGTGTGTGGCGCAGCGCCGACGTACGAATCGCTGCAGCATACGGGCAGCAACCTTCTCTTTGAGGAATGTAACCGCTGTCATTGTCTCTGCTGCGCTGAGTGCTACGTGTGGCGCCGATACGGGTCTAGATGGTCAGTCGACGACGAGGAGAACGCTGTCCCCGAGTATGCCCCTGTTTGCTTGCGTTGCATAGCGAAGCCAAACCTGGTAGTTAGTGCACCGTGGTGTGCGTGGAAGCGGATATTTGAATACTGTGATGCAACAATGAAGCATCATTTGCTGCAGCTATGCCACGCAACGCAAATGGGTGTTCTCCTTCCATACCCCTACACGCGGTATGGCTGGAACACATTTTTCGAAGGAAAGCGTTTCATCTCGAAAGGGGCCAATGGTGAGGCCTATCAGACGACGGTGCACCGCGACATTACTAAGAGGGTCACTGGGCCTCTACTTGACGTCTTGGATACAAATATGCTAGCTAGTCTTGCGGGTCGCATGGTTGCTGTTAAGGCGATTCGGAAGTCGACTGTTTTCTCCCTGAGGAGATGGAAACACATTCAGCGGGAGGTGCAAGCACTGCATAAGTGCCGCCATCGACACGTTGTTCAGCTGCACTTTGTAGTCCAGGGCCCTAGTGAGGTGTATATTGTGCTTCAGTACGTCGCAGGCGGAGACTTGTTTGACTGGCTGGTCCACCAGCAAATTCCAATAGAGGATGACGTCCTCGTCATCGCGCGTCAACTTTTTGAAACGCTTCACTATTTGCACGAAGTGTGTGGCGTTGTGCATCGAGATATCAAGCCGGAGAACATCTTACTGGAATCCCCGGAAAATATAGATGCGCAACGGGGGATCGGTGGGTCTCTCAGCGAAGGCGACGAGTGTTCCGAAGGGAACGACAATGCTTGCGATAGCTTGTACATCCGTCTTGCCGACTTTGGGTACGCAAAAATTCTTTCGCAAAGCGAGGCAGGGGATGAATCCTCTTTGACAGAACAGTTCCCCGGTCATCTTCCATTTTGTCTGCCCTCCGATACCGATTCTGCCGTTAGTCCTAAGCGGGGAAATCAGCACGACGCCGAGTCTCTGGCGAACGCCCGCAGACCATTTCTCATTTCATCTACTCCGTGCGGAACGCTCGGCTTCGCCGCCCCTGAGATTCTCTCCGCCTACAACGCACAGAAGAGTGTTTCACAGCGTATTCGATCAAATCGACAGTCCGCCGAGCAGCTTGAGGATACTGTCAAGCCGCGAACACCAGTAGATTTAGTGAAGCGAATGGATATCTTTGCTGCTGGGGTGACGGTATGCATCCTGTTGACAGGGTGTGAGCCGTTTCCATGTTTGTCATCTAAAGAGCATATCGAGGCTGTTCAAGAAGGGGTGGACTTCAGCGGACCTCAGTGGTCCTACGTCTCTCGGTCTGCCAAGAACTTGCTACGCCGCATGCTTTCCCCAAAGGCGGCGAATCGACCATCTGCCCTTGAGTGCCTGAACTCATCTTGGATCAAGAACCAGGACCCCTACGCTGACACCGCAACTGGGGCAGGTGATGATGACGGGACTCTACTTCGGAAAGGTCTTAATCGCAGTGTGTCTATGTGGCAGCTCCTCTCAACTTCCTTCAAAAACTCGGTCCACTCGCTGCGGAAGAACGAGGGCTGGCTTTTCGTGCAGGATGCACAGGGGCTCGTCAAAGCGATTCCGCGTGAGCTTGTTAACGGCAAAGAGGACGGTGAGTCCTTTTCCGAGATACTCCATTCATCCAACGCTCGTGAGCAAACTTCCGCTGTCTATTAGAGACCGTTGGCTGCTCTTCTGTTGATTGTGTGCAGTGGCACTTCAGAGGGTCTGCGTTGAAGCTTTTCTTTTCCATCTTGTGAATTGTAGCGCATATGACATCATTTCTGCACATCTGACCCTTTGTAGAGGTACTAGAGCACAGCCCCCTTTTCCCCTTCAGTACCGAATATTGTTGTATTATCTTCCTCTTTTTTTCTTTTTTTCTGTCGAAATGTTTTATAATGTTTTTCAACTCTACCTTTTTTTTTTTCCGCGTGTATGTGTGTTCGTTCATCTCACTGAGCAGTGATGAGGTCGCATGGAGATCGCTTCCATACGCACTTTCAGCTCATCTCACGCAAATATTATATATTTTTGCTTCCATCGACGTTTACAGCGGTTCTGCCTTCCCATTTTTTTTTTCTTTTACACTTTACTATTTCCACCCTTTCCCTCTTTGATGTGTTTCAATGGTGTGCGACCGCTCGCTTTTCTGACTTCCCCTTTTTACCCCCTTTTGTTTGTCATGATCCCCCTTATCGCTTATATTTCCCTCACTGTTTATTATTATTGCGCTTTCTTTACATGTTCTGTGTCATCCAAGACTCGACATCAAATGCCTCGCTTACGGCTTTATAAAAATCGTATTGTTGAATTGTTCTACAACGCAGAGTGGTCCAGTGTTTTTTTTTTTTTTGAGGGGTGGTGGTCCTTCTTTTCGCTACTTCTATATATTCTGCTCGACTGGTTCTCTCTCGTTGCCTCAGTACTGTTCTGCAATTCTTTTATTTCTTCATTTTTCGTTGTTGTCTCTCCTCATCCCTTCAGAAGAAAGAAAAAAAATATAGAAGAGGTGGCGGCGTTGAGTATTCACACACACTCACACCTATATATATATATATATATATATATATATATATGCATACAAATGTATAGCGATGCTTTATGATCTGCCTGTCCCTCCCTCTTTTCTTCTCACTTCGATAATCACTTGACTCTTTTTGTTCTTTGCACATTCTCGTAATACAGTTTTCCCATCCATTTCTTTCCTTGCTTATCCTTTTCCCCTGTTGGGGGGGGGGGAGGGCAAACATTTCTCCAGTGTTGTATCGAGTATTGAGCATTCAGTAGGCGAAGGAGGTCAAGCAACCTCTACACATTGAGTGGTTCCGAGCCCCCCTTCCCCCCTGGTGTTTCCAATATTGAAGTGCCTACGGTGTTAGGGGGACCATAGTCATTTTTGCGTGACGCATGTCGGTCTACTGATCTCAGGCTGTGTTACATCTGTGCGACACGAGAAAAGGAGAGGATAAGTGGAGGTTAAACCAGGGACCATGCTCAGAGAGACAGGTTTGCGTTGCACTCACGTGTGTCTATACCGTAGTTTTAGCCCAACGCATTAAATCTGTAGACAAATCTGTGTGCGGCGTGACGAGTAGAGGTCACATGTGGAATGGTGGAATGTATATCGCAGGAAGGAGGGGGAAGAGGAGGAGGGGGAGTATGAAGTACTTGTTGATTCTCGAGTCATTTTGACAAGAAGACTTGTGAAAAATTTAAAGATTCCTTCCCTTTTCCCTCCTCCACATGAACAACTTGTTTGTTTGCTCGATTAACCCCCTTTATCTTCCCCCCCCAAAAACGGAATATAGCACATCCAAAACGGGTATCCGATTCGATGAAACAAAATGCGGAAAGGCGTGTGTTTGCTGGCATCAGGTGGAGGGCTAGATCCTCTCAGTCGTGAAACGAGTGACTTCCTGAGGGAAAACGAGAGAAAATCTCTGTTTTCATTCCCCAGCTTGCCGTTGAAGTGGAGCTCTCTCTCCACCCCTCTTTCCCCATCTAAATTCAAGATAAGCGCGTTCTTGTCAACAGCGATCGATTCCGTGAACTCTATTGCCGCGCTCATCTGAACTCTTTCCACCGCCGCGACTCTTTCTCATTTTCTGATGATAAGGCATTTTGCTTCTCCTTCGAAGGAGCTACTTGCTTAAAGGGGGAAAATACATGAGAGTTGAGCATAGAACGTACAGGTATTTCGTAGACACACTCAGGAAATCTCTTTAACTCATCAAGCGTCATTCCCTCCTTGCGCTGCAGTTAACGGAACAACTCTCATATTCATACGCACTTGATTCGATAGACATTACATTTGCTTTTTCTCTTATTTTTTATTTTTGTGAGGTGTTGTTCTCTTCCTTTCCTGCTTTTTCTATATCAACGTTATGGATCCGGATAGTTGTGTTGTGGAGAGCTCATCGACGAATGAGCATCCGCTCACTCTCCTTTGGGGGACCTGGGAGATGTGGTGTGACATTCCTCAGCGACAGAAAGGCTGCAACATAGAAAATTCGAATTGGCTCGAACAGGTTCGGAGCATTGGCTTGTTTGATAGTGCCGAGGGGTTCTGGGGAATTGTTGACTGCACCATCTTGCCATCACAGCTCCCCCCGAACGGCTCCTACTATTTATTTCGAAAACATATTGCCCCCATGTGGGAGCACGAGGCGAACCGAAGGGGTGGGAAGTGGGTCATACCTTTCACCGGCAAGGTGTCGCGGGATGGGGGAGATCTTCAGGCGGTCGATGTTGCTTGGCAGACGCTGTGCCTATCTGCGATTGGGGAGCTTTTCCCCGCGGACGAGGTGGAGATTTGTGGTGTCACTGTGAGTCGTGGGAGGCAACGCGCCTCACCCTCGGGCCACACCACGTCGGCGTTGAGTGAGTGGAAGCTTTGCCTGTGGACTCGCAGCGCCGATGACAAAGACTCGCAAATGCGCATCGCAGAGTACATTAGCGCACAGCTGCGCTTACGATTCCAGAAGGAGACGAACAGGAATCCTATAAGTCGTGAGCATGATGCCCTTTTGTCTGCGACACGGTTTCAGGACCGCTCTTCACCTGCAAAGACGCGAGAGGTGCTCGGGATTCCGCCTACGATAACGTATGTTTCACATCGGGAACTGATGGAGGCCAAGCAGGAGTTTGTCAAGGGTGGTAGCAGTGCAGCTCAAACGTTTAGACCCAAGTATACTCTGGTTTTGGATGCAAGGGCTGATGCCGTGTGATGCTGCGCCTCCATACATCGGTTCCAATTGATGCTGCCTGTCAGGCATACCTTTGTCATCAGGTTTTGAACTTCTCTTTTCTTTTTTCTGTGCATTTCACGATACTGACGAAGGTGTAACACATTTCGACAGAAGATCAATTCGCCTGCTGATTTTCGTTTGCCTACAAGTGGGAAGGGTGTGTCGCAGCGTTTTCTTCAACCTCTGACTGTTTAGATATGGAAGTATTTCTCTTACCAACTTCTGTAGTCGTTCATACTCAACCTCGAGCAAATTCTGAGAAGGCATGAAGGAGCTTTGCACACACACGCACTATATACGTATATATATATATATATATGTATGCGTGTGTCTCACGTGCGAGTGCGCTGCGGCCGTGTCTACTTTTAATGGAACGAATAGTCGTTGAAAGAATCAGTGTATTTCGTTGTCGAACCTGTGGATCTTTTTCCCAATTCCCATACATCTCCCTTACGTCATTGGTGGTGTACTCCTCCCTAATCCTGCCCGAAGTCTCTGTCTCACAGATGTGGTATACATACTCTTGTTTTTTTTTTTTTTGGATCTTTGGAACCTCCTATCCTTTCCTCCCTACTCTCCCCCTTTCCTTTGAACTTGTCTTCACAGTAGGAAACAATCAACCAACACAAAGGGGAAACTCTCATACACACACTTCCATCTCGGAGAATTTATATATATATATATATATATTATTTTTTTTTTTCCTCCTCACATCCCTACCGAGAAGATGTTTGGTCGCCGCGTCGCCAGTAGCTGTCGAATCCCAGCTAGCATGTACACTCGGTTGCACATCAGCTCCCCGCAGCAGGCGAATCGAATGCTCCCGTCATTAGTCCCAATCACGACCACAGTCTGCCGCAGCGTGAGCGGTGGTGCGGGGGCATTCACGTCTCTGGTCGCTGGGAGCGACGTGGTGCCGGCAGACTTGACGTCTCCAGCGAATCTGCTTTCTCTTCTCGGTGTGGCGCCGCAGGTGCTGCTGGGCACTATGAATGCCAATCCATTACTACTACGCATGATCTCCGATACAATGAGTACTTATAGTGTTATATTACTCCATGCCAGCAAGTGATGCTGCTATTATACATCTCCTCACCCGTTGCCTGGAGAGATGATGCACACCCGCCTAGTAATGCGGTCCATGGGTGGGAAAAGTGAGGCGCTCCCTGAGAAGAAAAGAAAAGATGACCAAAGGGGCAACGCGTTTTGTTTCTCTTTCCTGCTGATTCACCACTCAATTGTCAACCGTTCACAGGGTTTTTTTTTTTACCAAAGAGCTGGTGTTTTCCTTACGCTTTTCCTTTCACAGGTTGTTCACATCTTCTTTCAGCTTTCCGTGTTTCCGTGTTTGCGTGTGCTTCTGTGTGTAGGCGACCACGCCTGCGCGTCCGACGAAACAAAGGAAGCGAAAATCCGATTTGTCGTGTGGCTGTTTGAGTACTTTTTCTCATGTGCATATCCACACCTTTTTTTTTTTTACCCACATGACGCAAAAAAAAAAAAAGGAGAGGAGGATCATTTAAAAAGTTCTGTGGCTGTGTGGATGATGGGGCGGATGGCGCCGTCGGATATTTTTTCCACAGACGGGCTTTCATGAGAGGAAAAAAGCCCCCCGGCATTTTTTTCGGTGCGCTTACCTCATATACGCGCTCACTGAGAAACCGAGCTGATTCTCCACGTCTGTTCTTTGGCGGGTGGGTCTGCACCGGGCACTCAATAAAGCGGAAATCCTTTGCCTTCTGCGTTCAATACGTTGACTCCAAGTTGGGAATGTGGGTGTGCGGTGCTCAATGCACTCGTGTCGCTCTTCGGCGATTTTTATTTTTTTTCCGCCTCTTCCACTTCTTCTCAAACGAAGGGATGTCGGCAGTGGAGTCACGTTTGTGTGCTTATCGCTCATTTTTTGATGCTCTTGTTATCACTGTTTGTGTAACGTTTTCTTTTTTCCTCACACACCCAGGCACACCCATACACATGCATCCACCCACAGAACTGTTCATCTTGTTATCACCCCTTCAATTTTTTTTTTCTGTAGGTGAAACTCGTCCATAAAGCGTAAGTCAAAAGTGGAATGAAAAAAAAAGGTAAGAGAACAATCACGGGAAAAACATTAGAGAGAGAGAGGAGGCGGTAATACTCATCCTACTTCCAAGCTGGTGGTAAAGCAGAGGCTGTTTCCACCGCAGTGCGGCTGAAGTAGGCGATGTGTGCACGTGACGACATTTTGAAGTCTGTACGATTTGTCTGAGCACATGACACACATCAAACATCTTCAGTATGCTTTGAGGGCATGCTGACTAATAGATGGAATGACCTCCACCATCTTGTGAAATGGTAAGAATATCACACACACACATATATATATATATATGTACTATTTTCACACGCTTTCCCCTTGAGATTTTCAGTTGTGATAATTGTTTTCTTCTAATGTGAGATTTCGATCTGACAGGCAGGCACCTTAAAAAAAAAAAGAAACAAGACGTATACGTGTAACTCAAAGAAAAAAAATTGTGTTTGACCCACTTCATTCAACCTATTCATCTCCCCCTGGCCGCCCTTCTCCCTTCCATATCGGATCTACCTACTAGATAAATTACACATCCTCAATTATTTACCTAAAAAGGTGTAGCCTGCATGCAATGTTCTTCGGTCAAAATTTACCGACTATGATTTGGATGGTGCTGAACGCCACCAGCAGCATTCTTATCGTATACGTGAACAAAGTGATATTCCAAAATCATAGTTTCACATATGGTACTCTTCTCACCGCAATTCACTTCTTTATCACATCCATTGGGCTCTTCATCTGCCAAAAGGCCGGTGTGTTTGAGACGAAGCGCATCCCTATCCTCAAGATTTTGCCCCTTTGCATAAGCTTCTGCGGTTTTGTGACGCTGACTAACTTGTCACTCTTGCACAACAATGTTGGGTTTTATCAGCTCATGAAGGTGTTGACAACTCCCATGCTGGTTCTGATTCAAAGCACATTCTATGATAAGACGTTCTCCCTCAAGGTGAAGCTGTCTTTGACGCTGATCTGTGTGGGTGTGGTGCTGGCTACTTTCAACGATGCCTCAGCGAACCTATTAGGCACGATCATTGCACTTTCCGCTCTTCTTGTGACGTGTATGTACCAAATCTGGGTGGGTACAAAGCAGACGGAGTTTCACTGCGATCCTTTTCAACTCCTTTATAATCAGGCCCCCCTTTCAGCGATCATGCTTTTGCCGATTTCGTTCTTCTCTGACCATCTCAGCTCTTGTTTCTTGATGCCGTGCGGGCCCGCTGTCCTGCTGATCCTTCTCTCCGGACTCCTGGCGTTTGTTGTGAACATTTCCATCTTCTTTGTGATCGGCATGACTTCCCCCGTAACATACAATGTCTTGGGTCACTTCAAGCTCTGTGCCATTCTTTTTATCGGGTTTCTTTTTTTCTCTGATCCAATAAACAAACGCATTGTGATTGGAACTGCTATGGCGATTGGTGGGGTGTTTTGGTACACCCATGCGAGAGTGCAAGATAACAAGAAGGAGAGGAGTATCACCCGCGCCGATGGGATCTTGGAGGAGGATCACGGTGACGGCGATAGCGCTAGTAAAAATGTCTAAAACATCACCCATAACACTTTTTTTTTTTTTTTGGTGGGTTTGCGCACACTTACTCTTTTCTGATAACGAGGAAATTTTTCTCAATCGAGCAGGAGGAAACGCTCTCATACCATTTTTAAAGAAAAGCTGAAATCGGCGCAATCGAGATAGCAGGGAAATCAGACGACATGCGTACATATTTGTTGCCCGCGTCATTCCTCGACTTCCTGAATAGCGTCGAATGAACAGCGCATTCACCTGGCGCGTGCGCATGTACACACACGTGCAGTAGTTCTTTATATGCATTTAGTTTACTACGACGCGTGTGGGCACACGAAAGCAGTCTAGCCACCATGGTGAGTGCGCCATGTAACTTCGAGGAATCGCTTTTCTACTTTGTAGGTTTACGCTTGTACAGATGTTGGACGAGATGTGATTTAAATGAGTCGTTATATTCCGGCAAGTTGATCGCTTTCTGGCTCCGTTGCCTTGCTTCACCACTTCACGAGGTCCCTTTGAGCCGTAAAGTGCGAGCACGTATTCTATCATGGTGGCGGAGGTAGGGGGAGTACCTAGCAGTGCGTGATCATCCTGATACTGGTATCATGTTTAGAATCTTTTTTTGCCCAAGTCTTTATTACATCAGTGCATCTCCGTTGAGTCTCCACCCTTTCACCTGCTCACCTCTCTTCTTTTGGCGCAGAGGAGAAGGTGGCATGGGTGGGTGGGTGGGGTAATCCTAGCTTTATGAAAAAAAAAACATTTTTTTTTTTTCGTTGCAGCGTACTAATATTTTTACAATTGTGCTTTTACATTTTATCTCTGACGTGAGGGAACTGCCCAAGAAGTGGAGGTCGCATACGCACGTCAACACATCTGTGTGCTTTCATCGTCTCCTACTCCCTCTGTATAGAAGGAGGGGGGCGGCGAGAGACTGCAGCTTGTCCTCTGGGGGGTACCCGCTATGCAGGCTGTTGGGTGTCGGCAGAGAGGTCTGGGTCGCTCCTGTGTCGAGGGGACCTGGAAAAATCGTGGTTGACAGCTGTGCTGGCCGCTGTCGGAGGCTTGTGACTTCAATAGCGAGCGAGCGGGATATTTCCGCTCTCACACACCCACGAGCACGTCTTACCCTGCGGCGACACATGCGGGCAGGCGACCCGTGCATGAACTGAACCCTGCCCCCCCCCGTGGCAACGATGCTAAGAACAGCTTTAAGAAGGAAAGGGTCCCCCACCACTCGCCCACCTCAGCACAAGCATCGCCAGGAGGCAGCCTCCATGATGCGAAGGCGCGAGCGCTGTAGAAGCACCCCGTAAGGAATGGTCTTAATCGTGTGGCACATTGAGAAGAAAAAAAAGATGCAGGAAGTCAGAGAGCAAGGCTTGAGAGGATTACGAAAAAAATCAACGTTGACCTACTTCAGCATGCTTATCCTCAAACCACACAGCACTCCTTATATACGACCGTGGAGACGAATGTAAGGCGGATGCCAGAAACTTGGCTAGACTGCCCACAGCAGGGGGGGGGGCTTTGGAGAAAGCATAGCTCCTCACCGCCTCCCCCCTCCTATGCAACGCCATACTGCCCAGGCCATGTCTGTCTGACACGTGTCGGGCAGCAGGTATCGGGAGGAGGGTGGGAAAATGCCGAGGGGCTCTCTGTCAACTGTAGATCCACTCGACCACAGAAAACAGTGCGCGGTCGATGACCAAAGCGGCAGCCGTGTTGCAGTAGATGTCTGGTCAGCTGTTGCTATATATATATATATATATATATATGTATATGTTCGAACGCATTTTGTGAAACTGTTCATGACAGTAAACGGTGGAGCAAAAAGAAGTGAGGGGACAAAGTATACCGTGCTCCTTCATTTGAAGCTGATCACGGCTTGAGCGACTCGTAGTAGGCACTTTTTTTTTTTTTTCGTGAAGAGCTCTCGTTGAATCTCTGAGCATAGAACCTTCGAAGGGACTCTGAAAAAAGGTGGCAACATCGTTTGGGCCCGAGGTTTTCTTCTTCATTCTTGAGCAGAAGAAGATGGAGGTGTGGGGCAGAGGGGGTGTATAACAAGCTCGCAGTTCTCTAAAGAGGAATTGGCTGTTTCCAATTCAAAAGAAGGGTCAAGAGGGATTTTTTTCTGGATGGATGGCCCTGGTGTGTTTGTGTGTGTGTATCTTTTTTTTTTTTCAAATCTTTTTTTCTGCAATAATAGTGGAGACTAGCTTCCTCTGTGACAGTAGGCGCTGAAGGACTTCAGGTGTACTCCTCAAAAAAAAAAAACGACAAAGGTTGCATTCGTGATATATATTTTACGTGAAGGCGTGCGATGAGTCGAGGTAACTTAGCGAAAATAGGCACTCAGACTGCGATCTAAAGGGTACGTGATCTGTAGACTCTGTGTTAATTTCCGCACTGGGATCAGCATATTAGTGTGTATGGTGCATCTTATCAGTGACATTCTATCCGATCGAGTGGCAGTTGTTCTGCTCGCTTCTCATGAAGAGGACTGAAAAAGAGGAACGAGATTCTTTTCATGTCTTCACTTTAATACATCGGTGTATTACTTTCTACCGTTGATATGGGGAAGAGTCTAGTAGGTGAGATATTTTTTGGGACACTTCTTCGAGTTTTTAACAGCAGCAGAAAATAAATAAATCTTCGAGGGGCGGCCAAAGATTGAAGACGGAATTCTGAGCGTTTTAATAGTTACACCAGCCGTGTATGCATGTTGTGGTGCGAGGAGCGCGACGAGTGTGTCGAAGTGATCTCCCCTTTTTTGTTTATCCCAGCTCATAGGAGCTCCGCTGGTGTCAAAAAAATAATAAGATAACACCGCTGTTTCTCGTCGTTCCGCTGATTGAGCTGGAGTGCGCCTCAGCACGAGTGCTGTTATGGCCAAGCGATTTTGTTATTCATAAGTTGTATTGGTAGCACCCGTAGCAAGATACACCTACATTATGATCAGCTGACATGGAGGAATGGCAGAAATGATGGCTGCTTTGTGTCTTCCAGGGGTGGATCTCTCCATCTTTTAAGCCTTTCCCTCCGTTTTCGTGCATTTTTTCTCCATCCTCATCTCACATAGTGTACGTATCGAGGTCAGTGCGTCCCCCCCCCCTTCCTACTGGTGAGGTTGAAGGAGTGTGTTTACGTCTACGTATATGTGTGTGTTTGAGGTGGGTGGGTGGGTGGGAAAGGGTGTCTAGCACTTGTTTGGGCAGCGTGCACTGAGGGTCGCTGTCGTGTTTGTTTTCTGTGGTTGTCACAGGCGGTTGCACGAGTGTGCGCTAGTGCCTCGTGTCTAACCCGTTGCTCTTCCCCTGAGGACGTTCACATAGGTACCCTTTTTGTTTTGTATATCGGAAGAACTTTCCAACGCGGTCCCAAGAGTTGAAGTGACCACTCTTCTTGTGGCACCACGGCCTAGAGGGTTTTAAACAAGTGCGGCGTCTGCTCTCTTTAGACTCGCAGCCATCCCCACAACCCTTTTCGCTGGCCGTGAGGATGCGTCGTGCAGCAGGGAGTGTATCGCTGGAGGGCGGTTTTTCAGCCGCTTCTGTCGGCCCTCTGCTGTTTTTTTTCCCGTCTTTGCGGCAACAGAGGCACCAGCTGCATATGCCGCCCGGCGGCTTCGAGGAGGCGCTGCCGAAATCGTTTGGCAGACAAAGCGGAAAAGGGGAGCTGAGTAGCGTAAATTTGCGTACCAGGCAACAGAAAGCACACCGTGTGAAAAAGAATCGGCAGAAGCTACGGGTACCGCTGAGGGATTCTGTCCCGACGTTGGCCAAAGTGAAAGGTGAGCTGCTTCACCTCATACACCGGACGCGGGAGGCACGTGGGGGGTCCATGTTGAAGCTTGCAGAGGTGGAGGGTATATGCGCAACAGAATCTTTCTCCTCCCCGTCTGCTAGCCGCACCCTACCGACCGACATCGCCGATATTGTTTTCCACGAGACCAAGGGAGAGGGAACGTCCGTGCTTCCTTCACAACAACCCACCCCCTTCGTTGACGATTCTAGCGAATTCGCAGCAGCAATCGGGGCGGCGAGCGCAACGTCTTCGGTTTCTCTTCTTCCAGTGCCTTCGCCATCAGGGGAGGCGTGGACTTCGCATGAGGATGCCGTGGAGCGGGGCTACGCCATCAAGCCCACAAGCACTATCTTTGGGACTGATCTCGATCGACTCGAGCGTGACATGATGCGGGATCATCACCAGAGGGGTGCCAGGCTACCACCGCGTGATCGTGTGTACGCCGAGTTCGGTGCCAGTCAACTCGGCCGGCGCATGCAGTGGGAGCCGTCGTCGTCCTTTGATCATCTGGCTGCTTCTGCCTTTTGTTCCAATAAGCGGAGCAAGATGGTGGTGGGAGACGAAACGAATCGCAACTTGGCTCCTTACCATATGTATGCCGAGGCATATCAAACGCAACAGGAGGAGAAGGAGCGATCAAGGCGCGGCGAAGCCTCAAAGGCCATGGGTGTCAACCTTTGCCGCGCGGATCAAGGTGCTAGTAGCATCGCCGAGGCCGACCTGCCCGCGTGGGAAAATCCTCACTTTCCTGTTGTAGGCTCTGGCCACAGGGATTCCTCGGGGGCATCATCATCCACACACACCGGCGCACTCGACGAGGTGCTTCTCGACTGTGCAAGCGGCTCGCCAAAGGAGGTTGTAGTAAACGCTCGCACCGACTACAAAGCACGGATGTCCATCGTGCCGAGTCCACCCGGCGAGGGCGAGGATACAAACCGTATCGTTTACGATGCGTACCGGCAGAGGCCAGCCGACAACACACTT
The DNA here is from genome assembly GCA_000333855.2 of Endotrypanum monterogeii. NCBI lineage: Eukaryota > Euglenozoa > Kinetoplastea > Trypanosomatida > Trypanosomatidae > Endotrypanum > Endotrypanum monterogeii. Next base: position 574,591 of record CM007339.1, read on the forward strand.
CTCGAGGTCCGTGGTGCGGATTACTGGGGCGACTACGAGAGAAGACGTCGCGTGGAAGAGCGCAGTGTATATCGGCAAGCGGCAATCGCGAGAGAGGTGATGCAGGAAGGGGCAGTGGATACGAGTGAAGTGGAGTACAGCACGAACAGGGTGCGCAAGGAGACGTTGCTCTACTTTCAGGCACACCCAATCAACGAGATGATTCAAGAACCCTTTGTCCGTATTCGCGAGTTTATGCCCACCGGCGGCGGCGCGAGAGTTGCATTCAACCCCAACGATCCTCCACCGGTGCTGCCAAACAGCGACAGTGGAGATCGAAAGGTTGTTGAGTCGATCAACATGGACGTCGACATACCCGTTCAGGAAGCGCGGAGGATGGCTCAAGAGATTGGATTGGATTTAATACGCATTGGTGCCCTCTACTCGCAGAAGACGGATCGCCGCATCATCGCGCTCTGCATGATTGGTGACCACCGCGAGCATATGCGTGAAATGATCAAGTTCAAAATGCAGAAGCTTGGCGTGCAACCGCCACCGACCAAGGAGTGCGTGGAGGTGCCCTTCAAGGGCGGCACCCATCCACACGCGATACGTTTCAAGTGCGCGGGTGTGGCAAAGCACCTTCTTCACCGCCACGTCATCCGGATCAACTTGACCAAGTTCGGCACGCCACGTGAGGGGTTTCCTGTCTTGCAAACGATTTTAGACGAGCTCAAGCGGCAATGCATGCGGTTGAAGGCTTACCACACAGCTGGGCAGATCCAATCGAACTATGACGAAATTTTCTGTTACCTGTATCCTTCTACGGGACGATCTCCCAAGACGACTGTACTGCACCCCACTCCGCAGCAGGTTCTGGAAGCACGCGACGATCGAATTCTTGAAAATGAGAAGGAGATCTACTTCGACGATCTGCACGACAAAGGTACGCGAAAGGAGCGACTTCAGTACATGCTGAAGCTCGAGAATGGCACCGCCTGGGCGGAAAAGGATGAGGGTATGTCCCTGCAGCGGCAGCGTGCCATCAAGGTGATGCTCGGGTACCTCCCGAAAGGAAACCGGGAGTTATACGCTGCCCGTGGTGATGTAAACATTCCTGCACCGTTCCGTGCCAGTCACCCAACATCGGTCCACAAGTGGTCGTACCCGTCCGAGTCCAATTTGGAGCAGGCGAGTCGTGGCGCAGCTGCGTTGGGTAAGCGTGCTGCTATGCCAATCAGCGAAATGCACGACGCTGGGGAGACACCAGAGAACCCCACGCAGCTCGATCGCTTCTACTACACGGCGCAGGGGCCTGCCCTCGAAATGGGCGAGTTCAAGGAGGCGCTAGGTCTCAAAGACAACCGGGCGCGGCGTCCACCTGCAGGGCCCGGGTTCGCCACGCTGGGTGTCGAGGCTGCAGACAGCGAGGCTATGCGGTCGGGCTTTGCCACAAAGTAGAAAGCTTCAGGAGTTGGCTTACAGTCACGGATATCCCCCCTTTTTTAAAATGCTCGCACGACGTGGCCTATGCGAGGGAACGTGGAGACATTCGATTGTGAAGAGGAAAGGAGGGGGGGGGGGGGCGGTGTTTCAAACATTTCGGCTCGTTTGCTTGTTCTGCGGGTAACGGCTACGCTCGTGGCGCAAGTGAGGTGCAGACCGTGCGATGTCTGTTCTCTGCGCTACGGGTTGAGGGGTGGGTGAGTGGGTAGGGGAGGCAGCCATAGCTGCATACATAAACCTCTTTTTTCTCTTCCTTTTTGGCTTATCAATCTCTGCTGGTAGAGGAAGGATTCATGAGGAAGTAAAGCAGAGATGTGTGCAACTTCACAACTGATAACAGATGTCGCTGTGTCGTCAGAACGAGTAAGAAGTATTTGAGCGAGTGACAGTGTCCAATCATCGCATCGGTGGTCTCCTGAGCTTCCGCTGAGGGAAATGAAATGGAGTGCTGCGAACATCTTCCGCAATGAGGATGGCAAGCCCGCAGAGTGATCTGAGGTCGAAGTACGACAGCAATGCGTTTGTGGGACTGAAGCGTATCGCATGTTTGATGCATTTTCGGCTACCTGGTCTATCATCTTTATTACTTGTGTGTGCGTCACGACACATATTTTTCTCTTCCTTCGCTTGCATCTTCGCTGTTCTCATCTTTTTATTCGGCAAAAAAAAAAAATACCAACCCTTGACAGACTAAAAAGCTATCTCGCACTCACCTACTAGCTCATCTACACACACACACACACACACACACACACACACACACACACACACAATCGCGCACTCTCTCTCACGCGCTGTTCGAAAAACAGGGGAGAAGTAAGAAAAAAAAAAACGGGTCCTCGTTTCACGTTTTATCGGGCAGCAATATTGAGAGAAGAGGGATAGGAAGAGGCAGGTGCTGTTGAGATTTTTCCCAGCTTCCTCCTTTCCATATTTCAGTTTATATTTCGCTGTGTTCTTCTTTTTCATTCTATTCCACTTTTTTTTTTTTCGCGACGTAGACGACTGCCTCGCCTCAAATTGCTGTGCCGTTGTGTTGCGTTGCATTTCTTTTTCTTGTTTTCCTCCTTCCACGCACCCGCTCACACCGTCGTCGCCGCAGGAGGGCAGTGAAGGGGAAGAGAAGTTGATTCTAGACCAAAGGTCACTCTTTTTCACAATGGGGGATCAGCCGATCGATAGCTTGGAGAGCTCTCTGAGTGAAGACAGCCAGCCTCCGATGGAGGTGAATTTCCCTTTAAATGAGGAGGTGGAGGTGCCTGGGACGAATGGGGGATTGCACAAGACAGTGCTGGTGGAGGGTGCTGGGGCGCCACCAGTGAAGGGGGCCAAAGTAACGGTCCACTACGTTGGCACCTTGTTGGATGGCACCAAGTTCGACAGCAGCCGTGACAGGGGTGATTACTTTGAGTTTGATCTCGGCCGTGGTCAGGTAATCAAGGGCTGGGACAAGGGTGTCGCGACAATGCGGATTGGCGAGAAGGCGTTGCTGAAGTGCTCGCCGGAGTACGCCTATGGCGCTGCTGGCAGCCCGCCAACGATCCCTGCCAATGCGACGCTTCTTTTTGAAGTGGAGCTGTTTCATTGGACGCGCGAGGTGGATGTCTCCGCTGCGAAAGACAAGTCGCTTATGATGAACGTGCTGAAGGACGGTGTCGATTACGAAAACCCGAGCTTCGAGTCTGCCGTAACGATGGACCTCCTCATTTATCTTGGCGCCTTTGATCCAGCGGACAAGGAGAAGCAGACACCGGTGAAATCGATCAGTGACTGGAAGGTAATTGTTGGCGTCACGTCGCTGCCTCCACACTTGGAGACATTCCTATACAAGATGCGCAAGCATGAGGCTGCCGCGTGCCGGGTGCGCGGCGATCTGATCTCTGACGCAGTGCCTGAGTTTGCCATTCCCTCCAGCGCCGAACGGGACCACTGCGACGTCACATACGTGGTCGAGATCAGCGAGTTGAGTCGTGTGAAGACATACGACTTTTCTGGAGAGGCCAAAATCGCGGAGGGTGAGAAGCGCAAAAATAATGGCAACGACGCCTTCAAGGATGGTAAGCTGGACCTTGCAGAGCGCTTCTACCGTCGTGCAATGGAATTCATTGGGGAGGACTACGGTTTCGATGACGCACTCAAGACTGAATGCCACCGTGTGCGCATCAGCGTTATGGGGAACCTGGCGCAGGTGCTTCTGATGCGCAAGCAGTACACCGAGTCCGCAGACTTTTCACATAAGGTGCTGAAGCTGGACACCAAGAACACAAAGGCGCTATTTCGCCTGGCGAAGGCGCACGATGGCATGCAAAACTGGGAGGAGGCTGTGAAGTATGTCGATGAAATTCTCGTCATTGAGCCGGAAAACGTTGACGCGGTGACGTTGAAAGCACGCCTTCGACAGGAGCAGAAGGCGTTTGACCAAAAGCAGAAGTCTTTGTTCAAGAAGATGTTTGTCTAGAGGCTAGGGACGTTCCAGTGGCCTCCTTGTATATATATATATATATATATATATATAAATATAAGCACTCTTCGGTCTTCCTTTCCGTCCTCTTTTATTCTACCCGTGACAGAAAGGGAAGCGAGGGTGTCGGGTGACGATTGATTCCTCTGCTTCAGATTTCTTCTCGCCCGCCCCCCCTCCCCTCCCTCCTCCGTTTTTCACACCACTTTTTTTTTCTTCTGCCTAACATTTTCCCCTCCTTTGTCAAGGGTCTACCTGTGCTCTCTTCAGTGATTTGTCTGGTATTTCTCACCGGCACCTTTTGGGACAGTCGATCATAGCCGCAGAGATGAGCTGGTTGTTCACTATCACCACCGTCAGAGTTTTTTTTTTTTTCGCCCCTCCGTTTTCGACTTTACTTTCTGGTTCAGTAGGTGTGTTATTCTTCCATGAACAGTTTCACAAAATGCGTTCGAACATATACATATATATATATATATATATATATATAGCAACAGTTGACCAGACATCTACTGCAACACGGCTGCCGTTTTGGTCATCGACCGCGCACTGTTTGCTGTGGTCGAGTGGATCTACAGTTGACAGAGAGCCCCTCGGCATTTTCCCACCCTCCTCCCGATACCTGCTGCCCGACACGTGTCAGCCAGACATGGCCTGGGCAGTATGGCGTTGCATAGGAGGGGGGAGGCGGTGAGGAGCTATGCTTTCTCCAAAGCCCCCCCCCCCTGCTGTGGGCAGTCTAGCCAAGTTTCTGGCATCCGCCTTACATTCGTCTCCACGGTCGTATATAAGGAGTGCTGTGTGGTTTGAGGATAAGCATGCTGAAGTAGGTCAACGTTGATTTTTTTCGTAATCCTCTCAAGCCTTGCTCTCTGACTTCCTGCATCTTTTTTTTTCTTCTCAATGTGCCACACGATTAAGACCATTCCTTACGGGGTGCTTCTACAGCGCTCGCGCCTTCGCATCATGGAGGCTGCCTCCTGGCGATGCTTGTGCTGAGGTGGGCGAGTGGTGGGGGACCCTTTCCTTCTTAAAGCTGTTCTTAGCATCGTTGCCACGGGGGGGGGGCAGGGTTCAGTTCATGCACGGGTCGCCTGCCCGCATGTGTCGCCGCAGGGTAAGACGTGTTCGTGGGTGTGTGAGAGCGGAAATATCCCGCTCGCTCGCTATTGAAGTCACAAGCCTCCGACAGCGGCCAGCACAGCTGTCAACCACGATTTTTCCAGGTCCCCTCGACACAGGAGCGACCCAGACCTCTCTGCCGACACCCAACAGCCTGCATAGCGGGTACCCCCCAGAGGACAAGCTGCAGTCTCTCGCCGCCCCCCTCCTTCTATACAGAGGGAGTAGCAGATAATTTGATTGTAAGGTGCGAGATACCCATCGTGGACAGGCGTAGTCTAGAGTGCAGCAACAGATAATAATGAAAGCAAAGCAGTAAGTGGGGTTCACGAAGAGTTCTCACGTCCGCTCAGCTGAGCTGCACAGCTTGTCCGAAGTGAGAATTCTTCGTATGGGAGGCGGCCGTACCCGTTAGTTGCTGACAGTGGAAGGAAGTGCTCGGCTTATCGGCTGTCTCGAGGGAGATGGCTGCTGCACCCGTAGCCTCCTCACATACTGTCAGATGTTTTTATGTTGTCAATTGCAGGCCGCCATATGTGTTCAGATGCTTTGCCCCTGTAGAAGAGGAGGACAAAACGCGACGGATTGCTTCTTTCTAGTTTGCGCGGTCGACGGTGGAAGTGTGATGTAAATTCCACCCTCACTGGGCAACAAGAAATCCATTATCTGTTCACTACTCTCCCTCATCTTCATGCTCACTCGCTGCTTTGTGGATTTCCTTTCACACACACACACACACACACACACAAACGTACATACAGATTCTTAATCCCCCGTGCTTCGTTTATTATTTGCTCGAGGCTTGCAGCAAATTTCCTGTTAGCGTCTGATCCATTTGATTGCACGCAGACAATTTTACCGTCTCTCCACGCGGTCATGTGTCAGGCGTCATGGCTGAGGCGTTCTTGAGTCAGCAGCCGCACCCGGCCAAGCAGGCCCGGGAGGCGGGGCCGTCTGTGATGGAGATGCGAGTTTCGTGGACGAGTAATGGCCTGGATGTTCACATTCCGCCGCCGCGGTACATTTGGCGCGGCATACACCGCTCCATCGTGGACAACATCGACAAAGTGTCGGCCATGCTATACCCCGTTCCCTTCTCGTGTGTCGTCGCTTGCGCAGCTGGGTCGTGCTTCTGTGTATGGTATGTACCACAAACCTCTTGGCTTCACACGAATCCAGCGAGCAAGTGGCTGCGCTACGTCGACACCATCGTAACACCCTTTTCGCGTTACCTCCCCCCCGCCTCGCAGGCACCCGTGCTCTGCGCAAAGGTATGGGTCGTCGGGCTCGCTGCGGCAACGGTGCTACATCGCTTCTCTCTGCGGAGGCTGCTGCGGTACAAGGGATGGATTCTGGAGAGAGATCCCCAGAAGCCCTCGTGGCGCACGCGTGTGTGGTCGCTGGTCGTCCGCACTTTCTTTGTTAGTCCATCCATCCCAAAGATGGGGGTGTATGGGCGCTGTCTCCCCAGTGTGCCTCTGCCTTCGTTGCAACAGACGGTGAACGGCTACTTGTCTAGCATGCGTTCTATTTATCACCAAAGGGACAGTGACGTCAACGATTGGCTGGAGCTGCGCCGTTCCGCGGAGTCTTTTCTGCTCAATGAGGGGCCGTCACTGCAGATGTACCTGCGACTGCAGCGCGTGATGAGCCAAAACTATGTGTCGGAGTTGTGGACCCGTAACGTGTTTCTTGCTGCGCGAGACTCGCTGTGCCTGCACTCCAACTTTTACACTGTCCCCTTCGCAGAGCATTTACCAACAACTATCCCCGAGGCGCGCGCTGCCGTTCTTATTTATCTCCTCGCGCAGCTGAAGAGCCGAATTGAGTGTCGTACCTTGTGCCCCAACTTTACTGGTCCTCGACAATGCGTTCCGTTGTCCATGAATCAGTACTCGATGGCGTTCAACACAACTCGTATCCCAGGCCGTGAGATCGACGTCCTCGAGCACACCAGGGAGCGTGAGAATAATTACTTCGTGATTCTCTATCGAGGTCGAATTTATCAAATGACAGTCGTGGACCCGCAGACGGGGCGTCTGCTTACACCACACCAGTTGGAGGTGGTGCTGCACCAACTGCTTGTGGAGGTAGAGGAGGAAGTAAGCACTGGCCGCGACGAGTCTGAAGAGGATGACGCAGAAGACACACTCGAGACACTCGGAAAGAAGCGCTCGTATCGTATACTGGAGACACACCTCCCTGTGTTGACCACTGCGCCCCGTGCACAGTGGGCTGATGTTCGCAATAGCTACATGCTCCACGATTCCAGCAACAACATTCCTTTACGCATCATCGAGAAGGCGATGTTTGTTGTCAGCTTTGATGAGCGATGCGGGATGTCTAGACACCAAAAGCCAAGCTCATCCCTGCCGGATGGCAGGCCCCTCTCCACGGATTGCGCTCATTACCTCTGTGGCAACGGCTCTAACCTATGGTGCGACAAGAGCTTCAATCTTGTCATTCGGTCTGATGGCCACGTTGGGCTGCACGTGGAGCACTCGTGGTGTGACATGTCTACTTTTCTCGGCTTCTTCGAGCATGTTGCGGCGCAGGAGGAGTCTGCCGAGCTTTGGTATGATGTGGAAACCGGACACGCCAAGAAGCTGACGGAGGACAGGCGTCGTGCAAAGCTGTTTTCAGCGCCCGATATGGACGACCCGCTTTACCCAAAGCGGTTGCGTTTCGTTATCTACAAAAAGCTAGGTCTAGCGATTCGAGAGGCGCACACCGAGTTTCTATTCAACGTGGGCTCGCAGGTGGATCTGCATATCGTCCGGTACACCGGATATGGGCGTGAGGTACCCAAAGGCATGGGTTGCAGCCCAGACGCCTGGGTTCAAATAGCGATTCAGCTCGCTCACTACTATGATCAGGGTGGACATTTGAGTCTTGTGTACGAGTCAGTGCCGCAGCACACGTTTGCTAAGGGTAGAACGGAGGCGGTACGGAGTGTGACTGACGCGAGCACTGCTTTTGTAAAGGCGATGGCCTCGCCTGAGGGCGGCGATGCCGCCATGCCTGCGGAGGAGAAGTGCGCGTTATTGGTGGACGCCTGCGCCCATCATCAGCGCGCTGTGCAGGAGGCGGTGGCAGGGCGCGGAGTGGATCGGCATCTCTTCGCGTTATTCATGGCGAGTGTTAGTCAGGAAACACCTTCTGATTTTCTTACAACTGCTCTTCGCAAGACCGAGTGGAAGGTGAGCAGCGCTCAAGCGCATCAACGCACTCTGCTTGATCGACTCCATCCTGCAGATGGGGGGAAGGTGTATCACGAGACGCCAGGGTTCGGCTTCGGCCCTGTTTCTGCCGATGGCTACGGCATCTCCTACTGTTTTTGCGTCAACGGGGTACTCTACATCACCATTACATCTCACAAGAACTGCGATACCACTTCTTCACGCGCCTTAGGGAACCACATTGTGAAGGCACTCGATACTTTGGGCAATCTCAGCATGTCTTGTCGCCGCGCTTCAGCCCCGTTGTGAGGACTCGGGAGGGTGTAGCCCACTCACCTGCTGAAGTGGCCAATTCGCGGCGCGGCAATTTTTCCCTGCAGGTACAACGCTCGGCGCATGGGAAGACACCTGAGGAGGTCAGCAAAAATAAAGGGCAGCCTCGGCGGTGGTGGTGGTGGTGGCGGAGAGGGGGGATATGGGGTAAAGGCGACAGCCATTATGTTTTTCTTTTCGACAAAGGTATATATCTATATATATATATATATATATATTGATTTTTTCCCTTTTTTATCCCTCTCCCCATCTATACCTCTTCCTGTCGATGCGCTTTTTATCCTTGGCCAAATGACTATACATTCGTGCTGTTTCCCATCGAATACCTTGTTCTATTCGTTGGCGAACAACAGGGGGTGGGTGGGTGGGGGCATCACCTGCCACGCTCGTACATATTTGATCTGAGAATAAAGGGCGCCCGTGTGTGTGTAGAGTGAGAAGCGCTGCGGCACAGAATGAGTACAAGTCATTTTCCGACGATATATATGTGATTCCGCAGCGCACGTACTTTTGATCCGCACTCGAAAAGGCGTGCCCTCGCTCATGCACAGAAGAAGAAAAAAATGAAGAACACGAAGGTTTGAGTGCGCAACTATTTTCCACCTACCATTTTCTTAGAAGCACGAGGAAAGTCCCCCCTCCCCTCTTCTCCCTTCCCACCTCCTGCACCCCAAAACACACACATATATATATATATATATATATTGGCAAGGAGTGATTACATGCCCCTCTTGTGTTCTTGCCTAGTCTCGCGAAGGCACATATTCAGGCAGCAATACTTTTCTTCTGTGTCTCCCGTTATTCTCGATTCCCCTTTGCACTGGTGCCGCCCTCTACAGGAATACATCTGCAACAACAGTGTTTACTTGAATAACCTCGTGCTCTCTTCAAATATTCACACAGGTTCATACGTACTAGGGAAGGTGCATGGCTTATCTCAACGCACCTTACCGCCATATCTAGGAGTCCAGAGGAAGATTGTTTATTGTCAGTGACTTCGTTACACACACACACACACACGCACACACACAGACACACACATACGCCACCTCATCCCCACTCTAGAGATCGCGCCTGTGCTGTTTTTCGCATTTCCGCTTCCATCAGTAGAACTGCAGAGGGGGGCGTAGAGACAGGTCAACACCTGTGGGCGGTCAGATCACCCGGGGTGGGGGGGGCACACATTATTCATAATGGCCAACTCAGGCTCTGCGACGGGTGAGGACGGGGCGAAGCGCTTTAGCCGCCAGCAGATCATTCAGCACGTAAAAAAAAGTTTGCTTTATACGGCCTTTGACGTCAGGTGGGTGCCGCAGACAGCGTCCTTCGTGGTGGTCGGTCAGTACCCCAATAACCATGGCGCGCTTTCCCTGTACCAGCTGCACCACGGAGATCTAAATCCGACGGTAGAGGTGCGGCTTCCACACCCACTCAAATGCTGCACTTTTGGGCATAATGCGTCTTTTGGCAGCATCGGAAACGGAGGCGCGGGTACGAGCGGTAGCACTGCTCCTGCTGGCGTGACAGCAAATCAGATCGCGACGGGTGACTTTGCCGGCAGCTTACAGATATTCGATTTGAGTCGCCTCGGCTCGAGGAACGCGAACGCATCCAATGCCTTGAGCGATGTGACAGAGGCATCTGTGCTACACATCCCTCACGCGCACGAAAGCATAATCAACGCCATCGACGGTGCGCGCTACTCGGGGCCACCGGAGGTGGCAACAGGAAGCCGCGACGGTGCCGTCAAGGTGTGGGACACCCGTCAGTCTAACAAGCCTGTGGTTTCTCTGAACCCTGCCGATCCTGCCCGCGCCCGCGACTGCTGGACAGTGCGGCTAGGAAACAGTTTTGACGTGGATGAGCGCGTGGTGGCTGCAGGCTACGATAATGGTGACGTCAAAATATTCGACCTACGGACGCAAAAGATGTTACACGAGATGCACGTGAGCAATGGCGTGTGCGATTTGGAGTTTGATCGACCCGACATTCCCATGAACAAACTCTTCGTGTCATCCCTGGAGGGCCGTGTGCGGTGCTACGATATGCGTACGTTGCATCCTAAGCTGGGCTACGCGTATGTGGAGGAACGCGTATCTGAAGGCACCGTGTGGTGCTCGCGCGCGCTTCCACAGAATCGAGAAATATTCTTGAGTGGTGGTGGTGGCGAACTGGCACTGTCTCTCTACAAGTACCCCCCAGAGCGTACCCTGAAAGACGGTGATGGGCAGCAGCGCGGTGTACCTGGTGCGGTGGAGGCGCTGAACAAGGTGAAAATTGGCGATCAGCCGATCAACGCAGTGGATTGGAATCGCTCTAAGGAGGGCCTCGCCGTTTGCGCTTCTTTCGACCAGTGTGTTCGGGTCATGCTGGTCACGAAGCTCAGTTTGTTGCTATAGCGCCATGGCAAAGGGGTAAGTGGTAAAGTCACGGGGACAAGATGGATAGAGCTGTCATCGCCAATACATATTAGATGGGTGCAAGCGTGCATGCGAGGAACTCCCTCGTGGCCTGAGTCTCTCTTATTAGTTCTGTCGTAAACAGCGAACGAAACACATGTACTCTTCTGCATTCATGACTGCGACTCTGTACCCCCAACTCCCCTTTTTCGTTTTCTCCCTCGCACTTCTTGTTCTCACGCGACTTTTTTTTTTTCGTTTGCAATGTTTTCTTGGACTGCGCTTTAGTCCCGTGCGCGTGCGCGGTCTTCAGCAAAGAATACGTGACTGCCGTCCAAACGAAAGGTGATCATGTGGTTCTCCCCTGGACTTGGTTCCACTTGCTGTTGATGGGCAATGTTGCTGTCTGTCCTCGTTTCTCGTTGCCATTCCCGGGGTATTTGCATAGACCGCAGTCATTGTTGTCAGCGGTGCAGGTTTGAGTGTTCGTCTTTGTGTATGCATCGAGTGAGTTGAGGGTTCTGAGACCAGAGGGGGGGGGCGAGCACCAGGTGCATACTCTCTCAGTGTCACGGAGGGGGTACCACCCCTCTCGCTCCCCTCTTCCCTCTTTCTTCTCCTTCAGGCCTTTGGTATTTCTTTCGTTTTGCGTATTACCTTTTTTTGTTTCTCTTTCCCTTCCCTTCCGTGGGTGTCTTCAAATTACCACAGCAGGCGAGAGATCACTCTGCCGAATGATGTATCCAATACACCCCTACCCGAACCCACCGATGGACGGGACCAGCAGCCTCAGGAAAGGCTTCAGGTCGCTAAGGATAACCTGCATGTGCACAGACGCAAGGGGTCAACGACAAGCTCTACATGGCTGCTGTCCGCGTCGACATAACGTGAGGAGGATAGCCATCTTCACAATAGACGTGGGTCTTTGAACATCTTGCTTCTCACGCGTGTGCGTGTGCGGTGGGCGTTTATTTATTTTTTCCCCCAAAGTGAGGAAAGGATGCAGGTGGTGAGATATCAATATACATATATATCTATATATATATATATATCTATATATCTATATATGAGTATCGCTACTCTTCTGGATCCCCTCTCATTCCGCACATCGGTGAGGGATGCAAGAGAGATGGCATTCGGTGATATATATCGTCTGCTCTCGAGTGCTGTGAATCTTAATTTTGGATGCAGACGTCGGCCAAACTACTGTCATGCTTTTCTGATGCGCTTTTTTTTCTCACCTGTATTCTTGACCCATGTATTTACACCCTCGTCGCATCTCTGCGCGCACGCACGCATGTACACATACGCCAGTCCGCCTCGTGTCTTTCCTTCTTCCTGCGCAGATTTCTCTTAGCTTCACGCATATTCCCTCACCTGCTACCTTTACCTGTAGCACGTCAACGAGAAAACGCGTCGTCTTCCCCCCCCTTCTTCTTCTCCTCTCACTTATTTTTTTTCCCCGTAGTTGCTTCCCCTCCATCTCAGCAAGTTGCTACCGGACTTTCCATCGTCGTTGACTCCTTTCAGCTCACCTGATAAGGTGCACTCGTCGTCTTCTCTCGCCCTTGTTTCCCACCTGTTACCGTGGTGAATACCGTCAACAGAATGGCGTCCAATAACTCAAGCTACCGCATCAAGACTATCAAGGATGGCGTAACCGCCGAGGAGTTGTTCCGGGGTGATGGACTGACGTATAATGACTTCATTATTCTGCCAGGTTTTATTGACTTCAGTGCCTCTGATGTGAACATATCTGGTCAATTAACCAAGCGTATTCGTCTTCACATCCCGGTCGTATCATCGCCGATGGACACGATCACGGAAAGTGAGATGGCCAAGAAAATGGCGCTTATGGGTGGTGTCGGCGTGCTGCACAACAACTGCACGGTGGAGCGCCAAGTAGAGATGGTAAAGTCGGTGAAGTCGTACCGCAACGGGTTCATTTCTAAACCAAAGTCGGTGCCGCCCAACATCCCCATCAGTGATATTATCCGCATCAAGGAGGAGAAGGGTATCAGTGGCATCCTTGTGACAGAGAACGGCAACCCGCATGGAAAGCTTCTTGGAATTGTGTGTACCAAGGATATCGACTACGTTAAAAACAAAGACACGCCGGCTTCGGCGGTCATGACAAGACGGGAGGCGATGACAGTGGAGCGTGCGCCAATCCAACTGGAGGAGGCGATGGATGTGCTAAACCGAAGCCGCCACGGATATCTTCCCATCTTGAACGAGATGGGTGAAGTTGTCTACCTCTGCTCCCGTCGTGATGCTGTTCGCTCGCGCAAGTACCCGCACAGCACCTTAGATAAGACCGGTCGCCTCATCTGCGCTGCTGCTACCTCAACTCGCCCAGAAGACAAGCGACGTGTGTCAGCGTTGGCGGATGTGGGCGTGGATGTGCTGGTGCTAGACAGTTCTCAGGGAAACACGATTTATCAAATTGCCTTCATCAAGTGGATCAAGGCTACATACCCACACCTTGAGGTTGTTGGGGGCAACGTGGTGACACAGGATCAAGCCAAGAACCTCATTGACGCCGGCGCGGACGCTATTCGCATTGGTATGGGCAGTGGAAGCATTTGCATCACACAGGAGGTACTCGCATGCGGTCGCCCCCAGGGTACGGCTGTCTTTAAGGTGGCGCAGTACTGTGCGTCTCGCGGCGTCCCGTGCATTGCCGACGGCGGCTTGCGCCAGGTCGGCGACATATGTAAGGCTCTGGCGATCGGTGCCAACTGCGCGATGCTCGGTGGCATGTTGAGTGGCACGACGGAGACGCCTGGAGAGTACTTCTTCAAGGGTGGCGTTCGCCTGAAGGTGTACCGCGGCATGGGTAGCCTGGATGCGATGAGTCAAGGCAAGGAGTCTGGCAAGCGCTACCTTTCCGAGAACGAGGTGGTGCAGGTTGCACAAGGTGTATCCGGCAACGTTGTGGACAAGGGCTCTGCGACGAAGCTCGTCGAATACGTCGCAAAGGGACTTCAGCAGTCTGCGCAGGACATCGGCGAGACGAGCTTTGACGCGATTCGAGAGAAGATGTACGCCGGTCAGGTTCTCTTCAATCGCCGCTCTGCTACGGCACAGAACGAGGGTGGCGTGCATTCGCTTCACAGCTACGAGAAAAAGCTGTTTGCAGCGAAGCTTTAACGTGTCTTGACAGGTCGCCGTCAATACCATCCGGTTTCCCACCTCCTGCCTTCCTCTTTCTTTTGGTGGCACCGTGTTTCACCTCCCTTTTCTTTTTTTGCTGCTGTTGCTCCTCCAGGGACACAAGTACACACACACACACACACACACACACACACACACATATGCACACACATATCTGTTGAGTGACCAGTCGATGATTTTTATTTCTGTTTGCTTGCCTAGCACGCCCCTTCTTGTGTGCATTTCACTGAAGCGATACACGCCAGTCTCGAGCTCCTCCTTCATAAATGCTGTTCTGTGCTCCACTGACTTGCTCTGAGAAGGGCTTTGGTGACGAGGTTTTGCCACGTTCTTTCTCTTATTCCAGTTTTGTTCTAATTGCGTGTCGGAGCTCGCCATTTTTTTTTTTTCGCGTTTAGAGGCTTCAGGCACGTGCCGTGTGATGTGATGCAAGACGTCACCAAAAATGCTAGAGGGCTTTTTGGGGGAGTCGTGAAGACACTTGGAAGGGGTTGTGAAGAGCAGAGCACAGCGGCTCCCCCCTCTCGACCGCTTTTGCAGTGATGTTTTTTTTTGTTGCTCCAGAACAGAACATTATCCATTGTGTGTGTGTGTGTGTGGCTACATCAGCGCTAAGTAGGAAATCCTTTTCTTCTTCCCTTTTTTCTTTTCCCCGCTCTATTCTGAGAGAAAAAAAAATCAAGTTGGCGCTCATCAATATAAGGGATCACGCTGGCTGGCTGCTGAAGAAATGAAGCCCCACTCGTCTCCACTCCACTCCACTTCGCTTTTTGATTGATTTATTTATGCGCGTCTATATGTACGTCTGTATCCGTTTCTCTCTCTGTGTGTGTGTGTGTGTGTGTGTGTGTGTGTTTTGTCTTTTCTTTGCCTTTTGTCCCCCTCGTCTGTTCTATTTTCTAAACTGGGCCGCGTCACCGTTGCAATGAAAGACGTCTTGGTGTTTGTGCGTGGGTGAGTTCAAACTTAATCTTTTTAAGCGATTTAAACCCTACTTCACCCCCCTCCCCCCTCCCCCCTCTCCCCCACACACACAGACACAGACACAGAGAGAGAGCAACTCGCGCATTCTCACTCATGCATCCATCTTCAGGCCATCATCGCATTCCATCTCCTCCATACGGTAGCGGAGCAGCATGCCATCAATCGCCCCTCCCCTCTTTTTTCCCATCTGTCTCCGTCTCGCCCCATCATTGTGTGAGCATGTTTCTGTGCGCGTTTGTAAGTGGCGCATGCTTTCACTCGCTTTATAAATTTTGTGTGCTCTTGCTCTCCTCTATTCGATGCATTCAGAAAATGCGCGAAGTGCAAGGCAAAGAGCCGGAAAAAAGAGTTGCATATAGCAGGCCTGACGTGCACGAGCGAGTCCAGTGCCGTTGCCTTGATTTCCCCTGTTGCTGTTTTTCCCATGTTTTTTTTTTCGATCGAGAGTTTTTCCTTTTCTGCCCAACAGAAATGGAATGGGTTCTTGCTGTACCGCTTTCAATGAGGGGAGTACGTCGACACACCTTTCTCTACCCGCAGAGGGTGTGCATGAGGCAGGGGGGGGGTATGGATCTGATTTGATATATATATATATATATATATATATATGACTGCGGCTGCGGCTGCAACTGCGTGCGTGTTCGTACGTGATTTTTCTTCAATTTTTCTCATTTAGAGCTTTGTGAGTTCGTCCCTCTTTAATTTTTTTTTGTCGATACCAGCGTAATTTATCTCCAGTGATATTGGCGCGTCATTGCAGATTGCATTAATCGCACACTCGTGTGCCTAGCCATATTACAAAAAAAAAATGAACGGTAACACAGAGAGGTTTACGTATAGGATCGATGGTTAAAGGTTGTGGGGACTGACACAGCTCAGTCACATCACTTCCCCTACTCTCAATATTTCGAGATTCGTAAGTGTTTGCCATCCGTTCTCGTGGAGAGCATATGCGCGTCTTTTTTTTTTCATTGAATGTGCGTTGTCTCCAGAGAAAAGGGGGGGCGTAGTTGCATCCCGTTTTTCTGTGTTTCACTCACAGTTCCACCACCTTTTAAAGTGAAATTTCTTCCGCCCTACTCCTCTGTTTCTGGCGTGGTATTGTGCTACGGACTGCGCATCTGGCGTGTATCCAATGTGCGACTGTGCCACCACAGTTCCTTTATCCCCCACCACAAGGTGACTGAGCACACGTCGCAGTCAGTCGTCACCAGGAGGATTCAACACACACCAGGAGAAAAGGGGAGGAGGACTGCATACACGCTTTGACTGCTCACTCAAACTCCCTCATACACTCATTTTTTTTTTTTGCCAGCTAGACCCTCTGCGTTCCCTTCTCCGAAATTTCTGAGTTTTTTTTTTTTGTACCACAGGTATTCGAGTTACACGATGCGTCACCGCAACGGCAGGTCGCTCTCTGTAGCTACATCCACTTCTTCGATGCACGTCTCCGAACGCCATGGTACGTCTGACGCTGCCTGCTCAGCGCATCCGCAAGACACAACAGACCACCAGGGAGGCAGTTACCAAGATGACCTCTCAGTCACTGCGGGCACGGCCGCCAGCTTGGCTCAAGCACGCGCAAATCGACTGGAGGAGATGAACCGCTCCCTCTACTATTGGCCGCAGATGATGTTTCTGAATGTTATGGGTGTAATGCCCGTGGGCTTGACTAGCTGCTTAGTGCCTCCGCTCCTGCCTCAGTACGAGGTCATGCTGAACCACATCCGTGAACGTTACGGGTATCTGTACTCTGCAGAGAGAGAATTGGATGTGGAGCTGCTTGGCCGCTTGTGGAACGGTCACAGTCGAGTGATGTTTTTGCCGGACAACTTGATCTTCTCCCCGGAATCTCACTCGGTTAGCAATCGATGGAAAGAGATGGGCTTCCAAGGCACTGACCCATCGACAGACTTTCGTGGGGCCGGCGTTCTCGGTCTCGTGCAGCTCGTATACCTTGTGGAGCGTCACCCGCAGTACTGGAGCGAGATATTGACCGAAGACTTTTTGGCTGCTGCTGCTGGTCTTAATATAACGATGCGACTCTCGACACTGCTTGGCATTAACGCGTCACTCAACCAGTTCAGCCCAGCGATCCTCTCCACATATTTAGCTTGCGAGGCGCGGGTGCAGTTGTGTCGTTTCATTTTCGACCCGAACGTCGATGTTTCGGTTCAGCGACTCGGTGAGGTTTATTGCTTTGCCATGCGTCTGCTGCATTATCGATGGATGCGCTCGACGCGCAATATTATGGAGTTCAATCAGCTGCTCAACAAGGTTTACGAGGAGCTTGAAAAACTTCTTTTTTTCAGTACGACACTGGAGGATCTGTGCACCCGCCTCTGATAAAGCACACTGCATCTACCTTGTCGGAGACTTTGCCGGAGAGCAAGTGCCGGAGTCAGTGAGGATATGCAACGCCCCCGACTTCTAGGTCTGAGTGTGGGACGCTTTCTGTTATTCAGCTGCGAGTGGGTACAACGCTTTGCCCTGCTTCTCTTCGTTTTCTCCCGGTCATGCGGCTGTGTCTTGTGCACCCGAAAGTGCTTCTTCGTGTGCGTGTGGGATTGGAGTCTTCGAGCTTTTATTTTTACCGTGAATTTTTCTTATGTTGTGTAGTTATAAATTTTTTTTTTTTCTGCACGTGTGTGTGCGTGTGCGTTCTTTCCCCGGATGCATCCCTCTGGTGTGCGCCTACAATCACCTCCGTAGTCTTCGAAGGATGCATGAAGCAGGCAGGTGGTTTTATATTGTAATGCTGATTCCGCTCGTCTTGATTGCGAGGCGCCACTGTTGGGTAGTTGCCTGGAGGCAGCATTCTCCGGCCGCTGAGAAGATGCTGGCAGAGGAGTTGTATCGCTACTCCTCGCGGGGCTCTGCGGTATCGGCATTATAGGGAGGCCCCCTCGCACCTCTTCATGACACACTTACACACACACACACACACACGGAGAGATGCTGCTTCTTTCCATGAAGTCTTCACCCTAGTAGTCCTCTGCGTCGTCCAAGCGGTTGTCGTAGCAGTTTATATGCAATACCCTCTCCTCGCCCTTTTGTTTCAAGTGAGTCTCCCCTCCTCGGGCCGCTACACGCCCACTTCTCGTTCCTTTTTGCGTGTTTGTTTTATACGATTCGCCTTCACCCAATTCTTTTCCCAAGAGATGAATGGGTAGACTTCCCTGAGATTCCGCGTAGATGTGTATCTTTTCGATCCGCACACCCCCTTTTTATTTCCTTGTGGCGACGGTTCAGACGTAGCTGCACACCAGAATTCTTAGCTCACACTCGGTGCGCACAATAGATATCCAGAAAACTAGCTGCTCAGCGCTTCAAATGTGCTGTGGGGCGTATAGTGTAATCGCCTCAGTTACTGTCCCCCCCCCCCGAACTGTACTTCCCTAGGCAACAGAGGACGGGGGTGGTCAACTATGAAACGTGCGCGCCGCGTGGATTCTGAGAGTCGTGAGAAGAAAAGAATGCGAATGAACTCGATGCCCCTCATTCGTGAATGCGAACGCCAGCTAGCGGAGAAGATGAGGGCTTGCGACCGGGTCATCGCTGTGGACTCACTGGCGTGTGTCAAGCTTTATGAGGATGCTGCCGCATGCACCCCCCTCGAGGCTCTCTCGTTGCTCCTGTTGGAGAAATTCAGTGACCGGCGCGCGGAGGGTATGTCTGCGCATCGTCAGACATGGTGGGGCGTTGGTGTTCTGCGAGGGCGCCAAGGTGACGTGAGCATCGATTCTGGAGACGGTGCAGGAGTTCTCTGGAGAATTGTCCCTCTTGCACTTTCTGTGGTCCCATGGCAGGTGCAACTCCCACAACCACTCCAGGATCTGGTTCTGCGCCACGGACAATTCGTATCCATCACAGAGTGTGACATCAGTGGAAGCGATGTTCGCTGTTTCCCGGATATCTGCATTGCGCGCGAGGCGTTGGCTTTGCTGCGTCGGCTGCCGCGCTGCTACATTCAAGCGATCTCTGGTCGTTTTCCCCTTTTCCGTCGAGTGACGCCTGTCAGCCGCCCCCCCTCTTCGGTGGTAAGGCGTGCTGTGGCAAATGATGCTACCTTGTCTTTGGTTGCGTTGGAAGAGGTGTCTCCTGCTCAATGCGCAGCAGCTGCACACCGTCACGTACGTCGGTTGATACCCTATTCAGTGGGTGGTCTGTCGTCTTTGATGGACTCGCTTGTAGCACAGAGTCCGACGTCCACACAAAATTGCTGGGTTGTTGTTTCCTATCCAGATGGAGCCCCGTCCGCAGCGTTGGCGTGTGAAGCGGCTGATCGATTGTCTGGTGATGATAGCATCACCGTAGGAGACGTCCCCGGAGTTCAACAGGGTGCGCGGGGTATGTCTGTGGAGCAGTCTGAATGTTCCTGTGAGGCAGCACCATTTTTTATTCTGCCCTCTCACCTGCTCTGCCAATCACTTCGCGTTGCGGTTGGCTGGCGGCAGATCCCGCCCTCCTCTCGCTCCGTAGCTGAGGAGGTTCTGGAGGGTATGTGTGACATCGTGAAAAGCGTCACACTCTACACAGACCAAGGCGTGCAGCTCACATGCAGGACAGCCTGGGACCTCCCCTCAGAGAAACATTCCGTGGCCATGAATATCCAGAGGGCGTCGAGCATGTGAATGTGTTGTGCGATGCTATGTCCGGTCTTTGGTTAATACCGCATCTGAAAGGGTTCTTGACTCGTTCTATGGCCTTGTGCACCCCTGCCTCAGGTTTTCGCACCTTGAAAAAAAAAAAAAGTGATGAGCTTCCGCTCTCCTCCCTTATCCTCCTCATGTTTTGACCGTGCCATGTGCGTGTGTGCTGCACACCACACCACGGAGTGAGGATTCTTTCAACTTCTGCTTACATCTCTTTTTCAGTTACTTCCGAAAGAAGAAAAAAGGCAAAATAAAACTTAACGGTGGACGAGTGCGTCATGTCCCCCCCCCTCCCGGCAACACACACACACACACACAGAGGCGCGCCTCGATGTAGAGCCCTTTCTTTTTCCCTCATTATGGGGACTGGTTGCTGTCTCTGTGCATTTTGGGACGGGTGCATTCAGATCGCGCACATCGCAGTGAAGGAATAGGAGGGATTCAGCGTGTGTCCCGTGTGTGCATGTTTTCATCTTTTCGATACTGTTCCCACCGAACATTCTTTTTGTTTCGGGGTAGGTGGAAGAGGGTCACACACCGGCACACACGCTCAGGCACTTGCGCGTCGCAGCTCCTCTGCCCGGCTTTGTTTTCTCCAATCTTTTCTGTCTTTGCGGTCTACTCGCGTCCTTCTGACACTTGCAATCATCTAATTACACCATCGCTTTGCTAGGTGACGCCTCTACCTTTGCATCTGTGAGCGCAGTTTTGCATTCATCTTGAACTTCAAAGGCATTTCTTCGTTCCGGCCACAGTTGCATCAGCCAGGAAGCAGCATCAGCATCGATAGGGGAAGGGTCGCACATCGCATTCCTCTGTTTTGATTTCTATCTTTGATCTTCACACATTTATATCGCTGTAGCTCGAGGCCACCCGCTTCAATCTCTCTCTCCTTCTCTTCGGTTTCCGAAGAATGGATCCCCTGCAACGGAGGGTCTCCGAGAAGGATGCCGCGGAGTCGTCGGAGAGGAGACCCCCGGCTTACTTCCGTGGGTTCTTCGACGCACAGAAGCGCCGCAAAGTAGTGAACCACGACCCGACCGTAGGCCAGGCCATCGGGGGTGCCGTTTTATTAGCGCTTCCTGTGGCACTCATCATTACCTTGGTCATGCGTCGACGTACTAGACTCGCCACGGAGGCGGCCTCCGGGGCTGCGGCGAAGGAGGGCACCTTTTTTGGGGAGATGCAGAAGGCAATGCGGCAGGCCATGAACCCAATGGGGGAAAAAAATTTCAAGGTTTCCGTGAAGGGAACCAAATTCAGCGACGTCGTCGGTGTTCCAGAGGCGCTGGCGGAGGTGCAGCAGTACGTCAACTTTCTCAAGACGCCGCAAGCCTTCACACGGCTTGGTGGCCGCCTGCCGAAGGGCTGCATCCTCACAGGGGAGCCTGGCACTGGAAAGACGCTGCTGGCGAAGGCGGTTGCTGGTGAAGCGGGCGTCCCCTTTCACAGCTGCAGTGGCGCTGACTTCATCGAGGTATACGCAGGCTCTGGACCAAAGCGTGTGCGCGAGCTCTTCGCGGCAGCCAAGAAAGACGCCCCTTCTGTCATCTTCATTGATGAAGTAGATGCTGTTGGCTCGCGCAGCAGCGGCAACGGTGCGATGGGCCTCAGCAGCGAGGAGAACCGTACCATCAATCAGTTGCTGGCTGAGCTCGACGGGCTGCAGTCGAACGAGGCGGTTATCGTCTTCGCTGCTACAAACTTCATAGAGAGCCTGGACAAGGCCCTCCTGCGCGAGGGCCGCTTCGACCGGAAGGTTGAGGTCCCCATGCCCGATAAGGAGGCTCGTCAGGACCTCTTCCGTCACTACCTTGCTCGTGTCACCTGCGAGGATGCCGCAGCACTCTCAAGTAAGCTAGCTGAGCTAACCCCTGGCGTCTCACCAGCCACCATCGCAGCCATCGTCAACGAGGGTGCTCTCAGCGCAGCTGTCAATGACAAAGCTGCCGTAACCGCCGTAGACCTCTTCCCTGCAATCGACGATGTACTCGTCGGCAAGAAGCACCGCAATCGCATGAGTAACGATGCCGCGAGAAGGGTGGCACTCCACGAGAGTGGGCACACGCTTGTGGCGTGGCTTCTGCCAGAGCAGCCAGACGTGGTGAAAGTCTCCATCACGCCACGCGGCCAGGCTAGTGGATTCACTCAACAGATGGGTCGTGAGGTGCTCGACATGCCAACCGAGTTTTCTCTTTTCACAGACGTTTGTGTGATGCTAGGTGGGCGGCTGGCTGAGATGACGCAGCACGAGTCCCTCACCACCGGTGCACAAGACGACTACCAGCGTGCGACTCAGACAGCCATTCGTGAGTTCCTCGCGTTTGGCATGTCGCGCCAAGTCGGTCTCCTATCGTACAGGCCGCAGCGACTCAGTGAGGGCCGCATGCACCAGGAATACTCGGAGGTGGCACAAAAGACGGCTGAAGAAGAGGCGTCCCGCCTGGTCGCTACCGCCTCTGAGCACGTTAAAGCACTTTTACGTGCACATGATGGAGTGCTGCAGAAGCTGGCGGACTCGCTTTTTGAAAAGAAAGAGCTGCTGCGCGAGGACATCGAGGCTATCGTGGGGCCGCGCCCTGGAGCCAGCTCAATTGTTTCGGAGCAGACGCGGGCGGCGCTGCACCGGTTCTTCGACACGTCTGAGGCTGCGGCGCTGCAACGCCAAACCTCGAGGGAGGCGATGCTTGGCACCGCATCTGTTGCATAGGGCAGAGAGGGGTGGTGGGTGGGAGATGATCCTACACACAAAGCACTACGCATTCTTGCGGCCGTTCTTCCTTTGGACCTTCCTTTGCTGTGGAGGTGCGCATGTTCTTTCTTCGGTGCTGCGCAAGCGGTGTCACTGCTGAGTCAGGCGAAGGTGTTGCTTGCACGCTACTCGGATCTCCGTTCATCACAAGGCTGGCTGGGGGTTAGCACTGGTAGTGTGAGCTCGTTGCGCTGTGTTCACATGTAGGATGCTCAATCCCCAATGACTATAGCTGCTCGCATCCTTCTAGTTTCGCTTGAGACACCCAAGCAATATTATCTATAGGGATCCTGCCCCCTACACCGTTCCATTGTCAGGTACACAGATGCGGTCCTTCTCTAACTTTCCGAGAGAAGGTGTGGTCAGTAACTGTGCAGCCGTGTGCACAAATGCAGCAGCTGCAGATTTGTGGACTTGCTCTTTTCATTAAGAGTGATACCCTCTCCGCCCCATAGGGTCGAGTAACTGGAGGCTTTCATTGTAACCCCCCTTGCACAGGGTGGTGCACACAGGGCTTTCACCGTTACCCGAGCGCGATTCTGTTGATTAGGTTCGCCGTCAACTGTGTCGACACGTTGGCTCCGTGCGATGATTGCAGATCGGCTTTGGATGGTTTGGAGCTCCTCTTTTTTTTTTTTTGTGCTACACTGACACACACCTACACATTATTTATTCGCTTTCTTCACTCTCGGAGGGGTGTTTTTATCGTCTCCCCTTGAACATCGGGGTTGCGACGCAGCGGATTGGGAGGAGGGGGGGGGTGAGGCGAACCGATACACACACACAGACAGACAGACAGACAGATGGTCTTCTATTTCAGCCATGTATTCATCGTTTTGCCTCTCCCTTGTGCCCCTGATGATTTCGTGGATGCGCGTATCCGTTAGGCACGTGCTGCTGTTCAATGTTATTTCTATAAATGCATATTCCCCCCTCACGCTCTACGGCACGTTTGCACGCGTTTTTCTTTCTCCCTTCATCTCTGGTGCATTCATGCTCCCTTTTCTGTAGTTGATACCCCCCGCCTAGTAGCCATGCAGCAGCCAGCTCCTGGGCTAGCCCAGGCGGCGCCGCACTCCTATGACAAGAAGGCGTACCAGACCATCTACCCGCAATACATCGACTCCTACCTGACACCCAACGAAGGCCGTCGTATCACCAAGTCTCAAGGCGTCGCGCACCCAACGATGGACGAGATGCTTCTCGCACTACGGGTTCTGGGCTACAAGGACGTCGTTGTAGACCGGGCTCATTCATATCCACGCAGCCAGAGCACCCGTAAATTTCCGATGGTGCCGCGCGGCTGCATCAAAGTCGCCATCAAGACCCCTGTAGACGAGCATTATATCAAGAAGAGCGACTTTGATACGCAGACGCGCAACGCTGTGGTGGCCGACATCGAATCTAAGCAGGAGCTCCTTCGACGCGTTGCAGTGCTGATCAAGGAGAAGGTGCCGAATCGGCCGCAACTCGCAACAGTGGAAGAAATTGTAACGGCGCTCAACCCCACGGCGCACCCAAAAGGTAGGAGGTAGCTGATTGGCCTCCCTTGCGAGAGAGAGAGAGAGAGAGTGTGTGTGTGTGTGTGTGTGTGTGTGTGTGCGGAGTGGAGTGGAGTGCACCTGCTATGGTACCGTGCAGACTTTTGAAAACGCAAGATGAGCCCTTTTGTTCACCTCCATCTGGGTTTTTGTGTAGGTGGTTGCGTGTGCCGGCACACAAAGGTAAACACACAAACATATCTATATATATCTATACATATATAGTCGTATTTTATATTATAAAAACGATGCGCATCATCACTACATGATCATCCAAAGGCCGTGTAAAGATGTGAAAGGAGGGGTCCGGGAGATAAACGCAAAGTGGTCGAGATAACAACATGCAAGTGCACGTCAAACGCTGGGGCTCGTGAAGTGTTGCTTGACGATCTGGCGGGACTTGACATCTCCGTTCCTCTCTTCACAGACTCTTCTGTACAGGAGGCTGATCATAGGAAGAGGGAGTGGTGGAGCACAGGGTGAGACACCAACGTGTAACTGCGCGCCTCTGTAGGTCTTCACCTCACTCAAGTGGGCAGCTGTCTGTGGCGGCAGCACTTTTTGTTTGACCCCTCCCCTTTGTTATATCACGTTAGGTGGTAGTCTCGTGTTTCTTCTTGCAGACGGCGACAGAGGCTGCTTTCTGTATCCTTTCCCTTTCTCCTTCCTTACACACATAAACACAAAATGCACACACACACACACACACACACACACACACACACACCACAATGAACCCATACTGAGTTTTGTAGATTGACTCTGCATCCACTTTCTCCAGTTTATTGATCACTCTCTCTCGCTTGTTTCTTGCCCATCTTTCTGCTGTTTCTCGTGCTTCATTTCTTCACATCAGGAAAGGGAGGGAGGGTGCGGCGGCGCCTCCCTTCAGCTTTCCGTGACTCCTTTTCACGTGCGTCAAATACCTTATGGATATACCTTGCTACTGCTTGACATTTCAGTGCAATGCAAGCGTCTTCGCACGTGCACCGTAGATGGTATGAGTAGCTTTGCTTCCTTTTCGCTATACGATGTCTGTGACCTCGAGGAGAGTCAGCACGGCGGTAGTGTGTCGCGCTTGACTAGAGACAGGACCACAGACACACGTCGCAGCCGACTGTGTCGCGTTTGGTGGACACCGCACCAGCGAGTTGTGGTGCTGAAAGAAGTGCACTTATGCGCTGAGGACTGCGTAACCGAGAGCGTCCACACTGTTGCGGAGCGAATATGGAAGGTGCGCGAGGATGCGTATAGCACCGACCGAGCGCAGTACTTGGCTGAGTATCTCGCTCTTCATGTCGACTCCCCATTTCATTATCAATGGCTGCTGACCAGCTATGGTCCTTCACTGCGGGACTTGCTGCTCACTTCCTCCATTACTCCGTTCACAGAGGAGCGCACCAGAGGCGTATTGCGGTGCGTTCTCCTGGCGCTAGATCAGCTGCACCGAGTGTCTTCCTACGTGCACGCCGACGTCAGTCTCGGTAATATCTTGACCTCTTCGTCTGTCTGCGGCGAAGTTGTGTTGGCAGACTTGGAGAGCCTGAGTCCGATGGGTGCGGTGCCGAATGGATGCCTCGGGTCGTACCTCTTCATGCCTCCGGAGAGATTGGTGGATGGCGCCGCGCCCCTCGCTTTTCACGACGACGTGTGGGCATTGGGGGTTGTTTCATACAACCTGCTGACCTGGGACGTGGCGCATCCGTGGTGCGCTCTGTCGACCGGGTCTGATTACCCCAATAATTTCTGGGCCTTCTTGGATCTCATGTCGAAAGCGAAGGTCGTGCCAACAGCTCAGCTTCTGCTGCAGTCGCGACTGTCACGGTGCTCCCACAAGGCGCTAGATTTTATTGGACGATGTTTGAGTTGGGATCCAGTATGCCGCCCTTCTGCAGCGGAGCTGCTGCAGCACAGCTGGATGCGTCCCTGATGCGGCTGGAGCGAGGGGGAGAGGTCCTGGGCTCGCTGGTGTGTGTGGCTTCCTCACCCGTGACAACTAGCGCGGACACCGACGAGGCGTTGATGCAGCTACTTGTGTCGCGTATATAATTTTTTTATACGGGACCGCTGCGCAGCTCCGCACTTTATGTGTTTCACGATGAGGAGAAAATTTTTTCTCCTATTTCCACACCATGCTTCGCCTTTTCAGATGGGTGGGGTATTACGTGTTCATGTGTGTGTACATCGATGTTTTCGTGTGCTTTAGAGTTGATGTGCACTTTGGGTTCGTGAGCGCTGTCATTTGTCTCCGATCTTTAATGTCTTTCCCTCCTCTCGTCTTTCCTTTTGTTTCTCATTGTACTGCCAATTTTACTCGGCAGTGTAGTCTTGCTCCTCCTCCCCCCCCCTCCTCCTCCTTTTTTTTTTTTGGCGGTGCACAAGTCTGTGTGTTTTCGCCGAATTCAAAGTATAGCGCAAATGAATCGGATCGTCACTGTTAACGTTGGAGGGCGTTTCTTTCAAACACGTCTTTCCACGCTGCTCCGCTTCCCCGGAACGTCATTCGCGAAGATGTTCGAGGGACTGGCACCGACGAGTGTCTCACCATCCACTTCTTTGCAGCCGCCGCCACTGTCGTCGTCGTCTTCGTCGTCGAGGGGGAGCGAGGATGTTTTCTTGGATGTGGATCCTGACGTGTTCGACAGGGTGCTGAGGTTTTTACGAACAAATCACATGGTGCTTCCCGTGGACAATGAGGGGCTGCGTGCGGAGATGGTTCACCACCTCAACAATTGGGACCTGATGCCGCATGCTTTCCCTGCGTCTGGAGCAGAAGGTTCTGATGTGGGGGCGAAGGGTGACCTGGTCGAGCTTCCCGACGTGTGCGTTGTGCAGCTGTGCGATCACATGCAGCACGACCAAGGAGTGAAGCGCCACGCCATGACCATCACCTACGGTGCCGACGGATTTCAGCTCCGTAAATTGGCGCAGATGATACGCCGAGACTTGAACGTACAACTCTCCTCCACATATTGGCAGTGCTATCAAACAGGTGAGCGGGCAGCATTTTTCGCGACTACAAAGGTGGCCAACGGTGCCGCAGACATTCTTACGACTTCCATCACACAGCAAGTAGTTCAGCACACGGAAAGGCTTGGCTATCACTTGGCCTCTTCTTATGTAACTCTAAGCCCCGATGTGGTGCACACGAGTTTGCGCATGCTCATTCATAACTTAATCTTTCGACGAGTGCGACTTCCGGCTTTGGAGGCGGCAGATGAGGCGGCTCTGCTCAGTGATGAGGATGTGGAGGTGGAGACGTACCAGAACTTTGAGCCTCGCCCCGTAGGCCCGAAGAAAGTGCAATGGGAGGACTCGCCATCGAGGCCGCCCGCACAGGATGTCTCCGCTGATATATGGAATGATGCAAAGTCTATGTGATGACTATGCGTGGGTGCCCGCCTTCAGCGAGCAGCTTTTTTTTTTTTCCACAGTTTTTGTACACTTGTCTGTAGGTGAAGTAAAAAAAAAAAAGATAATACAGATGAAGCTCTCTGCAGGCGTGCGCTGTTGAGGACTTCCTTGGCTAGTAGGACAGCTAATGGGTTGCACATCTTCGCATGTAGCGCCCTTCCTCCATGGGAAGGTGCCGACGCGTATTTTTTTATGATCTGTTTTTCTCAGTCCTCCCATACTCCTCTTTCTCTTCCTCCTTCATTTGACACTGCTTTATCCCTCCTTCCTGTCGTGCGCCTACGAAGAAGCAAACCCGCGGGATCAAACCACAACTACACGCGTCGTTATCAGTATTGTGTAACGCCTTTTTTTTTTCTTGCCGTACCTAAATTGGCGCCTGCTAGCGCAACTATTTCTCTTTTTCAACACAGACTATAACAAAAAGAAAAAGAGCGCGAGTGTGTGATTCGTACGCGTACGATCTCTTCTGTTTCCCCTCACCCTTCTTTCCCGATTTCTTTTCTTCCTTTTCCCGCTGTTCTCTGCACACACACCATTTTTTTTTTTTTTTTACGAGCGCGTCATCATGTCTTCCAGGGTAGCGGGGTCGTTCAAGAAGGCACACACGCTGGAAGCACGCCTCCGAGATGCGGAAAGAGTGCGTGAGCGTGCGCCCGATCGCATTCTTGTGATTTGTGAGAAGGCAGAGAACTCCCCTGTTCCCGAATTGGATAAGAGCAAATTTTTGGTGCCGCCGGATGCGACCGTTGGCGGCTTTCTTGTAAGTATTCGTCGTCGCATAACCATGGAGGCGGAGAAGGCGCTTTTTCTCTTTGTGGGAGACAGCGTCCCAGCAAACAGTACCCTGATGAGCGACCTGTTCAACCGCTACAAGGATGAGGATGGATTTTTGTACGTGACATACTCTGGAGAGAACACGTACGGATAGTGACAGCGTCTACAGAAGGCACTGTGACTGCTCGCTGCCCTTCCTGGCTTCTAAGGCACGCTTTCTCGGTGCACGTGTGCATGCGTTCGTGTACCCGCAGCTCGTCGTTTCCCACGCAGGCAGGTAGGGGGAAGGGAGGGCGCACTCTCCCCCCTTTTCAGTTTTTCATCAGCGTACTTGAGCTTTGCCAATTCTTTTTGATGTGAGAGGGCGTACAGCTCAGCGTTCTTTTCCACCCTGATGGGCTTCTCTCTTTCGCGCACCCGAAGATCGCCACGCCTTCATCTCCTATAGCACAAAGGGCAAGGCATGCTCACTCGACATATACAGACGATAGTGCGTAGATGTCTGCCCGCTCGCTGTGTGATTCACTTCGACTTGATTTCAGCTTTCTTTACCTTTTACCTTTTCGCATTTCAATACATTTCTTCGTCTCCCCTCTCTCCCACCTTCGCCCAGGAAACATCATCATCATCTGTTTTTTTTTTTCTTTTCCTCTGTGCTGATGTGTGTGTGTGTGTGTGTGTTTAGTGGCTGCATCTTTAACGTGTCCCGCTGTGCGGGTGCGTTCCCCGCCACCTCTCCTCCTCCTTCCCTCGAACGAAGGTGCCAAGGCAGCATGATCGAGGGGAGCGGTGGGGGAGGGGGGGAGGGCGGCTGTATGTCTTGAAGTGTTCTGCTGTAGCGTATTATTCTGTACGTCAATGTATGTCTTCTCGAGAACTCGAGTTTTTTTTTTTTTGTACGAAGCGGATATTTTCGATGTGGACGATGCTTAAGTGCTCGAATGTCAGAGCGCACGGAGGCACTCGTTCGCAGGCACTTAGAAGAGCGTGCATCATTTGTTCCCGTCATCCGTACCGCTACCTAGGGCCTGCGCGATGAGGTAGCTCAGTAAGCGCGAGGGGGAGGGGGGGGAAGGCGTACTGGCAGACAAGGTGGTGAACATATTTTTCCCAGATGCTCTCGGAGAACGAATACATTCGCGCTTCGCTCCACCTCTTCTGCATTCTTCACGTCTTTATTGTTCTGTTTGATCATTTCGTGTGCTCCCCTCTCGCCGCTTTCCTCGCATCGCCATTTGTCCACTCATCGTGCTTGCTTGCTGAACTGTTTTTCTTTTCTTTTGGTATTGTCTTCGTGGTTGGATACTCACTCGTGGTCAGACTCTGGTCATCTTCATTTGCCCATTTTTTTTTTTGTGTTTCACGCGTGCTGCAAACCCCAGGAACGAAACATGATATGCTGTTGTGTGTGTAGTTGTGTGTCACCAGGCGACGTGTTCGCATTCTCCCCTCCCCCCTGGGGCTCTCGCGTGTGACCTTGTTCTCTCGGGTCACTGCTGCCATCGAGACAGCTGTAGTGGCTTCCACGTGGAATTCTCTCGTGTCGCACGGTCAGGTGGACTTGGGCGGGGCTGCATTGCCCTAGAGATGACTTTTGAATGACGCAGTGGAGAAACTCCCTCCGACTCCTCCCGATAAAAGGGGTAAGCATTTCCCTGTACGTTGGGGATCGTTGGACTCGCATGTACAGTCTGAACAACTCCTTTCTGGGCTCTAGTGCGTTTTTGCCGAGGCCATGCCTTCATTCTACCTATCTCATTTACTCGTCTCCGGATGTATCCCCATTTGATTGCACTGCACGTGCTCGTACACGCGGCCCGCGGTCGTTAGCGCCACCTTGAGCCTCTGTGCTCCCATTTTTCAGCCCCCCTATACACACACACACACACACACACACACACACACACACACACACACACACACACACACACACACACACACACACACACACACTACTCGTACGACGACCGTACCGACGACGACGGACGGGAGGAGAGTAAGAGTAGAGACGTACTCTTCGTTCGTTCGTTCGTTCGTCGTACGTCGTCGCGTACGTACGTCGGTACGGTACGGACGACGACG
>CM007339.1:604971-615776 GCA_000333855.2 Endotrypanum monterogeii
CTACGACGACGTCGTCGTCGTACGTACGACCGCCGGCCGGTCCGGTACGGTCGTACCGTACCGTACGTACGTCGTCTCGTCGTCGTCCTTCTTACTACCTACCTACCTACACACACACACACACACACACACACACACACACACACACACACACACACACACACACACACACACACACACAGACACATCTTGAGCGTCCCCGAGAATCACGGGGAGGAGATAGAATGAGAGACTCTCTGTTCTTGTTCGGTCACTGTGCGCATCGTCTGGGGACAGAGACGCCGTTTGGCAGCCGCAGTTGCTGCGTGAAGCACGACGGAAGACTGGACCAGAAGTGCTTCCCTGCGGTGTTTATGTGCCCGTGCGCTGTTTGAAATCGATCACCACCATAACCACTTTGTCATGGTTTTCGTCGCCATAATTGTCACTGAACACACAATTCAAATTGCAAAGAAAAAACGGAGAAAATTGTATGTGCGTCTTCATACGCACCGTGAACTCATCACCAGCCCCCCCTTCCCACCTTCTACGCTGCCGTCAAAGCATCTGGGTGGAGTCTTCTATCGAGGGTCGCCGTCACCAGCTCGAGAGGTTTTATTTTCTCGCATTCTTTGCCTCGTTAATATCGAACCTCAACGCTTCTTTAATTTTACACATACATACATACATACATACATACATACATACATATATGTGTATATGTATGTATATCGCACGCTCTCTCTTGAAGTGTACAGATGCGTGACGTCTGTTGTGGAAAAACTCGAGAGGATTTCGCTGCACTTGAACGGATGGGTGGGTTCGGTGCAGAGAGAAGGATTTTCGATCCCATCGCTGTTGCGAAGTTCTCCTGTGTGTGTGTGTGCCTTTTCAGTGTTTTATCCACCACTTGTTATGTGGTGGAGGTGCGCTCTCGCTATCGCTCCCTTTCTAGAGACTACGATTTGATCGCTCCCACTGCACGCAAGCTAGCAACATCACAGCGACGCTCGGGCTATTGGGCAGATCCGTTGACCTTTGGAGGCGTGCTCATGCATCGCGGTTTTGATGCGCAGCGGCTGAACACGACCACAGCGCGCCCGCGCACATTGGCTGCGGCTCCTCTCTATGGATTACAGCAGATTGATTGCTCTTGGTTTCCCCCTATCAGCCCTACATTGCCACTGCCTGCCGCAGTGGAGAATATATCGCTGCTTCTCTTCTTCATTCATGGAAATGCTGGTGGTGCTAGCCAAGCGAACTACTGGAGCTGTGCGGCACAGTACGTCAGTAAGGCCTTGGGCGTGCAGGCCGAAACGTTTTCCTTTGAGTTCTCTGAGCAGGCGAATGTGCACCGCGGTCACTTGGTCTCGACACAAGCCGAATACATAGGGGACGTGGTAGAGGCAATGGTGCGCGAGAAGCGGAGCGCTGTCTCTGCCGGCGTGCGTCTTCATGTATGGCTTGTTGCACACTCTATGGGAGGGATTGTCGCTCGTATGGCAGCGCAGTTGCTGAGCCCCACCGTGACGTTGGCGGGCATCATTACATTCAACGCGCCACTACTGTTCCCGCCGCTCTTGTTGGATGCACCCATGGCCGATGTGTATTGCGCCCTCAGTGTGGCTGAGCAGCAACCGCCGGTACATTTGTGTGACTTGCCCTATGATGTTTCGCCCACCAGACTGACCAGCAGCGAATTGCTTCGCTCCTGCACATTGGGTAACTGCTCCGTGCGACGTTCCTGTCGTCGCGACAAAACTATTCTTATTTCTATAACATCTGGGGAGATGGACTTGATGATCGAGCCGTCCACGACACATATGTCGGCGTGGCGCAGCGCTTATATCGTTACTTCATTGAATACGCTCCATCCCGAAGTTTGTGGTCATTCCAGTCCACACAACGAGGTGTTACACGACCCTTGCACGACTGTGTCGGCTGCTTTCTTGCTTGTATCTTCCTCGCTGAATATTTCAGATGACATGCGGGATGTGACGAATTTGCTGCTGAACACCACAGGTGCTCGTAACGGCGATGTCGCGCCTGAAATTCCCTTGAGTCCTGCGATTTCGGTGATGGGATACGTCGGTCGGGAGCTGCGGAAGCGGCAGGTGTGGCCGTGCGCGGCAGCTGCCCTGTACAGCCACATACTTTTATCTGGCCTACACACCTACATGGGAAGTATGGTGCAGGCAGCGCAGTTACAAAAAAAGGGGTTCCGGCGCATT
Organism: Endotrypanum monterogeii; assembly: GCA_000333855.2. NCBI lineage: Eukaryota > Euglenozoa > Kinetoplastea > Trypanosomatida > Trypanosomatidae > Endotrypanum > Endotrypanum monterogeii. The sequence goes on from CM007339.1 coordinate 607,182, forward strand.
GCTCGACCGGTTTCTCACGCGCTCGCCGCGCCTTCTTTCCCTCCTGCTATCACCGTGGGCTTCTTCTACACCTGCGCGCTTTCCTACACCACTGTGACCGCTACTGTTTTTTGGCTTTTTGGCGGGTGGGAGTCGCACTCTGCCCGTGCTCCTTGGAGTTGGGCATGCTACCCACAACTCCACGCGTCATCTGCCGGCGCCATTGCACCAGTGTATTTGATCTTCGATACTGCCGTTTTCGTTTTAGTTTCAATCGGCCCTGTTGTGCTCGGAGCCCTAGTGGGGGTGGCAGTGGTGCGGGCGATCGAGTCGACCCATCGCTTCGCACGTCTCCTGACTTACATGTACCCGAGGTCTGTACATTGGCAAACAAATCGATTTCGATGTGCTTTCGCGCCCTTGCTCGTGCTTGTATTTGTAGGTGCTCTTCGAGCACTTGGTGCAACTCTCACGACGCGTGCTCTTGTATGGCTTGCTCTGCTTCTTCTCATGCCATCTCCACACCACCTACCTGCAGAGAAGCGTGTGCGAGATGAGGACATAGATGCCATCTTGGTCAGTGTCGCGCCAAGCAACGAGGTGGTGATTTCCGACGTAACACACAAAGGACATGAAAGCGGATCAAATCGATGCCTTGCGGGTCAGCTGTACGGTGTCGTCTACGTACTGCAATTAAGTCCCTTCTTCACAATCCGAAACACCCTTTTATCTCACACCGTTGAAGACGCCAGTACAGTGGACTGGCGCAACTACGCTGCCGAGTGTGGCGTTCTCGGGTTGTTGTGTGCTACTGCTGTTTCACGGCGGTTTGACTGTGGGGGTATGCCTTTTCTCGGAGCTCTCCACGTCGCATGCGTCTTGTTGGCATTGACGGGGGTGGGGATGGTTACATCACACCCAATCGAGTCTTTTCGAGTGCTTCCAGCGTTGCTCTGCTGCCTTCCTGTGTATTTGTACAAAGCTTTTAGTGTCTGAGCCCCACATGAAAGACGATGTGCTGAATATGAGGCAGTTCTGCTTGTACGCGACTTATAGCGTGACATCCGTCGATGTTTGTTGTGTTTCCATCCACTCCCTTCCTCTACCGGCTCTCCCACCATGATCGAGAGCAGGAAGAGTGGGGGCAGGAGGGGGCAGGGGTAGAAGAGGTAATCGCTTTTCCTCGCTTGGCCTTCGATTTGTTAGTGTCTCCTCATCGATCTCTCTGTCACCACCTGCCAGGCCTCAACCGCACACGCATATCTATCTATTTGCCGCGTACACTCGATACCTACCGTGTGTGTCTTTGTTGACTTTCGCAGGAACGACGACAAACATGCAGACGTGTGCCGATAGGCAGAGTTTTGGGGTCTCGCGAAAGCCCCTCGTGAGGTGACCACTCTCTGAAGGATTCTGAATCATGCCTCAGAGAAAGTACTTTCAAAGATGAGAACAAAGAAGGGTTACAACAACAAAAAAAAACAACCCTTGCATCTGAATCTCAGTGGCTCTGCAAAAACAAAAAAAAACGAAATATACGTATATATATGCAAAACACACTGGGGACAATGCGTGCTTCTAGCGTGCCCTCCGTTGGATTAGGCTCATGAGTGCTGTGAGACAGCTGCTGATATGCTTTCAATGATGTATACCCTCACATGCACTGGTCTTTGCAGGCGCAGTCACCACTGGCCAGGCGTCCGCCACCGGCTTTGCAGCGCAGAAGCCATCATCGATTAAGAAACATTGCCGCCAACGGCAACTTTATTCCGGGGACCATTTCTCTCTTGTGTGGCGTGTGTCGCCGTGCCGCAACAGGCCACGGCAGCACCCTCCTGCATTCCTGTGACTTCCCCATTTTGCGCGGTTGTGTGTGTGCGCGTACGTTCTCCTCACCCGTGTGCACGGTGCCTGTCGAATGGGTGCTGTGGTGCTTCGCGTGTGAGGCCGTGTGCTCGAGGGTGAGTGCAGGAGGCGGTATGTTCACAGAACATGTCTCCCTCTCTTCTCCCTCGTAGCGTCGGCTTTTCCCATCCAACGCGTGGGCGTCTCGCTGTCAGAGCCGCCCACCGCTCGCCGCCACCCTCTGTTTCGCGTGGGGTTCCTGTCAGCGAGTGGCAGCCCGGGGTGTCCACCGCGCGGGGGTTGCGGAATCACTCGGCGTTGCCTCCCTGCAAGAGGGGAGGGGGTGAGAGCACCAGGGAGTGGCGCCCACGCCGCACCACGGGAAAATCTCCGTTGCACAAGGACAGGAGGAGGAAGGACATGGTAACCTGAAAGGGGAGCGTGTTGCCCCTCCCCCCCCTCCTCCGCAGACACACACACACACACAGAGAGAGAGAGACAGACGACGAGTGTTCGTCCCGGTCCACCTCCATGAGGAAAAACATAAATCAGGACTGTGGTGCCCCAGTGCGCGACACCGCCTAATGTGACATGACGCAGGCATGACATGGTGCTTTCCTACCCAGCTGGTTGCTTCGGCCTTCCACTGCAACCCCCCTCTTCTCCATTTCTCTTCCCCCCTTCGTCGGACGCACACGGTTGATCGACGACAGGAGTCTCATATTGTGCCATACGCGCCTTTCTCTCCATCCCCCCTTTCAGAACACACGCATTTTGTGTTTTCGCTTTCCAGACTAGCTGCTGCTGTTGTGGTGTACTTCCCCCTGAGCATCTCGCGCGTTTGTGTGTGCCATTCCATTATTTGTTCCTCTCTTTTTCTGTTTTAAAACTTTTCTTCTCAGACCCCCTCCCCCCGGCACGTCTCTCCCCCATTTGATTTGCACCGCATAGCACCGCTGTCCTGCAATCACACAGAGCACTTCCTCAGTTCATCCTGACGTATACGCACCCATTGTGTATATATATATATATATATATATACACTTCAGCTCATCCAAACAGACACGAAATTGTATATCACCCCTTTCAGACTTCTTGTTCTCTCTTTTTTAAACGAGCTTATTTCTTTCCCCTCCTCCTGCACGCACACCCTTCTGTACGACAGTCTACCGGTCACCTCCCCTTGCTTGGCCGTCACTGTGTCGTATTGCACGGAGTCGTCGCGCTGTGCGTGCAATCGAGCGTTGCACGCATTTGTGTGTAGGTGGCTTGTTGTGTTTTGTTTTTTTATTCTGTTCTTCGCGTCTTATTTCGTTTTTTTTTGTGTTCTATATCTTTCTCGGTTGCCTCGCTTTCTCTCTTTTCTTGTTTTCCTCTTTCACGCGAATCCCATCAAGCCGCCGAGTGCGGACAGGAGCGCGTCAAGACAGACTTGTTTCCCTCAACCTGCCCCGTGCAGCTCTGATCCTTTCTCCCCCCCTCCCCCGTACTCGACCCCGCACACCGCACTTCCTCCGTTACCACCTCGAGACCTCGTCAGACAAACCAACAAACCAACCAAAAGAAACAAAACAAAACAAACAAAAACAAAGAAAAATAAAGAAAAACAAACAAAAACAAACAAACAAACAAAACAAAAACAAACAAACAAACAAACAGAGTCTTCAACAGAAATACCAGCATAGGTCGCTGAGAGGATTGTTCGAGGGTGCATTGGTGTGTGTTCGTCAGTAATATCCAGATATTTTTTATTTTTTATTCATACGCGAATTAATATATATTTTCTCAACTGTCAAGCAGACGGGTTTGTTCAACTTCCCCCCCTTTTTTTTTGCGTGTTCAACTCAGGGCCCACTCGTGCACACAGATTTCTTTGTTATCTTCGTATCATCCCAGCTCCCGTCTCGTCTCCTACACCCCCGCACCATTCACAGAAACTCGCTTCCTTTTTTTTTTCGTTGCCTCGCCGCACCAGCAGAGACGTAGCAAGAAAATAAAAGCAGTTCAAAAAGCGAATCTCCAGAAGCACAAAAAAAAAACAGATCGTACCCAGAAGGCCAAACAAAAAAGCTTCCAAACACGTAACTCGCAAAGATTAACCGCGGCAGAAGAAAAAATGAGCGCAGCGATCATACAAGCGGTAGGAGCGAATGGGTGCTCGTCCGTGATGCTGTGGAGGCTTTATTTTGTTCTTTTTTTTGTGGCGGGTGTGTACTCAGCGCTGACGCGAAACCTTTTGTTCGTCGCTCCCTTCCTTGGTAAGCTGGTTTACGATACGGGCATTTTTGACACGGTGCTGTGGTTGTTGAAGGGGGCGGTGTTGGAAGCGCCGCGGCATTTCCAGATCTCACTGTTTTTGTTTGTTCTTTGTCTCCCAGTGGTGCTGGCGTTCCTGAGTCTTTTTCTGCTGTTGTTGGTTGCTCTTTTCGCCCTGTCAGCGACTCTTTTTCTGACCTCCATGCTACTTGAAGTGGTAACAAGCGTCTGCGCACTACTGAGCGATTATGGTATAGCGTGCTTCAGATACCTCGGTTCTTGCTTCCTCGCCGTATGCTCGACCTGCTTACGACTCGTAGTCGATAAGGTCAGCGAGTACGTGTCATGGCTACAGGGCTGGGAGAGCAGCACCAGATGCAGCAACGTTTTGCCCCGTCGAACAGACTCGGCTACAGATGAATACACGATCTTCAGTGAATGTCCGTGTCCTGCACCTGTGCCGAGTAGCAGTGCGTGTGGGACCCCCTACTGTGCACCCACGCAGAGCACGAGCGCCACCGCGCCCTATGGCGGGAATACGTCCAGCAGCAGTGCGTGTGGGACCCCCTACTGTGCACCCACGCAGAGCACGAGCGCCACCTCGTCCTATCGCCGGAATACGTCCAGCAGCAGTGCGTTTGGTACCCCCTACTGTGCACCCACGCAGAGCACAAGCTCCACCGCGCCCTATGGCGGGAATACGTCCAGCAGCAGACTGTTTGGGACCCCCTACTGTGCACCCACGCAGAGCATTACCGTGAACACGTACTACACGCTAAACACGTCCAGCAGCACTCTGTTTAGGACCCCCTACTATGTACCCACGTACAGCAGGAGCGCCACCGCGCCCTATGGCGGGAATACGTTGAGCAGCAGTGCGTTTGGGATCCCCCGCCGTCCATACGTGCGCAGCGCTAGGGTCACCACGCCTTGTGGCGGGAATACGTTGAGCAGCAGTGTGTCTGGGACCCCCCACGACACTCCGAAGCACCGGGCGAGCGACACAGCGCATCCACGGTCTGATGAGGCGAGCCCGGCGGCGCCAGCATCGCCCCAGCGAGCTCGCATTGTCACTTTCCGCGACCCTCTAGAGCGAGACGCCTCTCCCTTGAACAAGACGGCCGATTTTCCTCTCCGCGGAATCCTCCGAACGCTCCATTAATCGGTGTCTGGCGCTGCCTCTGGGGCCTGCAGCCTACTCGCTGTTCGACGTCTTTTCTACATGCCGCACTAATATGGCTGACGGCGCGATGCTGAGCGTTCCTTTTCTGGTGGGAATAAACAGCGACCGATCGTTCCCGGCCCGTGGTGCCGCGCCTCTGGTGCGCTTCTTCTTAGCCAATAGTGTGTCCTGGGACTTGTGTTTCGTTCGCTTGCGTACGGACCATCAATCCCATGTGCAATGAAGGCACGAGGGTGCGGTCGAGCGATGGCTGTAGTCAGGCGCGGTTGAGGGAGAAGGATGGCAATCCGGGGGCTGTTGCTGTGTAGCGCGGGTACATCGGCGGCCGTGGATGGGTCGGTGGCCCCGTGGTGCGCAAATGTAGCGTCGGCAGATTACGCCCAAAGCGCACGGCTACAAGGGCAGCGGGCGCGAGAGCGCTTGCGGCAGGGCAGCTGTTTCTGTATCGGCGGTGCTGGGCAGCGGGCATGGGTCGTGTCGGCAAGGTGCACTTGTGTGGTCGCGGTGTGCCTCCGTGTGGTGTTGTCGAGTGTGACAGCCACATTGGGGGTGTTGCGGGCGCAGGTGTGTGTAGCGATTCGCCGATGCCGTGTGCCCGTAACGCCGCCGGTCACAGCGCGTTGCCTTTGCTGCGCAGCTCGTGCCTTCGCTGACTGGGGCCATCGAGGGAGCTGCATTTCGCTGTGGTGGCGCAGTGGAGTGTTGGGGTGTAGTGGCGCAGAGGAGTGTTGAGGTGTGGTGGCGCGGTAGAGTGTTGTGGTGTGGTGGCGTAGTGGAGAGTTGGGGTGTGGTGGCGTAGTGGAGTGTTGTGGTGTGGTGGCGCGGTAGAGTGTTGTGGTGTGGTGGCGCAGTGGAGAGTTGGGGTGTGGTGGCGTAGTGGAGTGTTGTGGTGTGGCGGCGCAGTGGAGAGTTGGGGTGTGGCGGCGTAGTGGAGTGTTGTGGTGTGGTGGCGCAGTGGAGAGTTGGGGTGTGGTGGCGTAGTGGGGTGTTGTGGTGTGGTGGCGTAGTGGAGTGTTGGGGTGTCGCGGCGCAAATCGGTGTGGTGGCGTAGTTTTGTTTTTTTCTCCTTTTCCATTTTTTTTCGAATGTGTATATTTTCCTTTTTTTCTTTTTTGTGTGTTTTTTTTTCCACTTTTTATTTTGTGCTTTCTTTTGCGTGTTCCTTTATTTTTACCTTGTGTGTTCATTTGTGTGTTTTTATTTCTTCTACGTGTGTTCTTTTGTGTGCTATTTTCTTTTTTTTTCTACTTTGTGTGATAGTTTGTGTGTTTCTTTATTTTATTTTCTACTTTGTGTTTTCTTTTGTGTGTTCCTTTATTTTTTTTTCTACTTTGTGTGATAGTTTGTGTGTTCCTTTATTTTATTTTCTACCTTGTGTTTTCTTTTGTGTGTTATTTTTCTTCTACGTGTGTTCTTTTGTTTCAAATTGTTTTGTTTACTTTGTGTTTTCTTTTCAATTATTTATTTGTTGTGGTTGTAAAAATTCTTTTCAATAATCATAATAACACTAATAATAACACTTATGATAACAATAATAATAATAATATTGTTTATTTTTGTCTACTTTGTGTCTTTCTATATTATATATTTATTTTTACATTTGTGGTTGTCATGTTTCTTGTGTTTTCGCGTGTTTGTTTATGTTGTGATGTTTGTTTTTCCGCTCGTGTATGCTTGTATGTGTATGTATGTGTGTGTATGTGTGTGTGGTATATGTATATGTATGTCCATATGATGGTCTTCTGCTTTGGTCATTGTATATATATTTCCTTTTAATAACGTGTCTGAGCAGCATCGGTGCTATGCAGTCGAGATGAACAAAAACAACAACGAAGGCTGCCGGCAGTCGTCTCGCCTTCCCTGGCCGATCCACTCGAGGAGGACGGTGGCGGCTGCTGCCGGTGGTCCCCTCAAAGGCGGTGCTCTCTCGCTTTCTCTCTTTTCTCGTGCCCCCGACTCCCCCCACAGTCGCTACTCGCCGCCGCTGGCCTACGGGGAGGCGTACGGCGCGTGTGAGCGGAGGGGGGGCTCTTTTCCTTTGACGCGCTCCGATGCACTGACGCGCGAATGCGTCTCGTGGTGCGCGCATTCACACACACACACACACACACGTGTCGGCACACACCCGCCGACATACACATAGCTTCACACACGCGCGGTGACACGCAACCGCTGATCGAAACACACGCATACACACAGCGACGCACGGTCAGGCCGACGCACAACACCGCCGCCTCCGTGGGCGTGTGTACACTGTCACTTGCTCGATCGCGCAGTGTATCTGCCTCTTCTGCGGCCGGTATGAAGCGAGGCGGGATGGACCATAGAATGCCGCACGCATCGCCTACGCTCGCACCGGTAGAGTCCGTGCAAGTGCCTCGCGCTCCGCTCCCCTCGCCAGCCCTGTGGCGGGGCGCTTTCTCGCATGCGTCGTGCGCATGTGTGCGTGTCTGTGTGCTCGTCCCCAGCTGTTGCATTCGAGCGGCGATACGCAGCGATCCTGTTTCCATTAATATTGTTGCTGTGTGCCCGCGAAGGGCGTGACGCGTTGTCGCGCGGGCACGCTCTGCAGCGGTAAGTATGAGCCGCATTCGCACGCAGCTTATGCGATCTGTGCTGTAGCGCGACGGGCGCATGCAGCCCGATACACTGTTCGGTGTGCCGGCGGAGAGAGCAGGGACAGCGGCGCTGTTCAGTGCGCACACAGCGTTCCTGTGTCCATTGCGCACCGGTGGATGACCGGCAGTGTGCCGATGGTGGTGCGGCTGGCGTGCTGTGCCCACGATTGCTTCCGTGCCCTTCCGCGGCGCCGTTGTCGCAGTGTCGGGCAGAAATGTTGAGCGAGCAGCTGTTGCGGCAGCGGCTGAGTTGTTGCGGCCCATGCCCGTGCTCACGCTTGTACATGTTGGCATGTGGTTTTCCTAGATGTTAACGTTTTGCCGAGCGCGCCGGCACATTCCAGCACGGGTTCGCGCATTATCTGGACCGGCGTCGATAGGCTGTGTGCCACCTATCCCCATTCCACTGCACCGGTGCGCTGTGCTGCGTGGACGTCACGTTGCTAGTGTGCGTCTGTATCCCCGACAACGGCGTCGACATCACCGTAAACGCTCGCCGGCGCACACGTCGGCTTGTGTGCACTTTCAGTATTTTCGAGGTCATGCACACATGCGTTTGCCTGAGAAGCCTTTTGTATGTGTATCCAATGTGTGTGTGTGTGTGCTGCGACCGGTATCCTTATCAATGTGTGTGTGTGTGCTGCGACCGGTGTCCTTATCAATGTGTGTGTGTGTGCTGCGACCGGTATCCTTATCAATGTATGTGTGTGTGCT
>CM007340.1:0-10736 GCA_000333855.2 Endotrypanum monterogeii
CAAAGGGTTGGTATGCTGGAGACCATGAAATATGCGGCGGAAAGTTCCACCAAGGTCACTGATGTTCATCATCATCCTTGGTAAACCCCAACTAGGTTTGCCATTACTCAAAGTTAACATGTCCAGTGAAAATCGGCTTCGCTGCAGTCACCCAAGTGGAAAAAAAAAAAAGTGGCAGCTTCCTCGTGTGAAACGGCTGCAGAACGGCAAGAAAGAAAGAAAGAGAGATCATGCTGCTTGCAGAGCTGTATCTCCGCCAAATTCAAGACCGCATCGGGTGGAGTAGCAACTGCAGAGTCAGCCACATTCTCAGTCGACTTCAGCAGTGGTACCCCTTTTTTTTTTTTGCCAGGAAAGAAGGCAAGGTAGTCAGAACCAGGGTCTGCGGGAGCCCTATACTTTCTACTTTCGCAGCAAGCGACACCCAGCCCAGTCGCCAACCTCTGAATTCCAATATTATTCCAGAGCTGTTTTGTGTGTGTGGTAAAAAAAATAGGGGTCATGTGTGTGACCTATTCCCTCTTCCCCTGTATCAAAAAAAAAAGCGATAACTGGGGACGATCCCAGTGTCACAGCTCATCTCGCCATCTCTCAATACAACGCAATGGAGAGGGGGGGCACCGCAGCATTTCTAGAGAGAGAAACCGCCGGGTTCCGTAAAGAATAAAGAAAAGGGCTGCTGTTGCAATCACATTACAGTTTGTTCAATGATACAACTCACTTGCATTCCATATTGCTCCTTGGCGCATGCATTTTCACGAAATACTCTTTTGTGTGGTTGCCAGCAACTCGGTACACAGCACGAGCCGTGTGTGTGTGTGTGTTTGTTAATTAAACGGCGCCACGTTTGCCTTCAACCTATGGAAACGAAGCTGTGTACGTTGAGGTAGTGAGTGCAACTCAGCCAACGTCGATGCAGAGGGTGACAATGTACAAGAGTGTGGCTAGATGCTGCAAAAATATACGCAGAAGTCCGCGGGTGAAGTATGCAGCGTTTTGAGCACCCCATTCATTACCGTATGTGCACAATAGATGTTCTTTCTTACCCCCCCATGGTTGTATGAGCTCTCTTTTTCACGTTCCTCTCGATAATCAAACGGGGGTCGGGTCAGGGGATAGTCGTAAAATCGAAGAAAAAACGCTGGCACTCGGTAAGGCGCCTACAGTCAGTTTGAGTGAGCACAGAAAAATGTGGTTGACCATGAACGGGCACAAACACACACTTACATATATACGTACAGATTTCCCGGCCGCTTGTTGCTTAAGCCGTTGTGTAAGCAAGAAACCAGCGACAGGAAGCGGAGGAATACGTGTTGGCGCGTAGCCGAAGAAAATGCGGATCTGCTTTCGAAAGGTTTTACAAATCGAGAAACCGTTAGGGTATTCCAGTGCCCGTATGCAGCGTGGGTTGCCCTGGAACTAGCGACTTGCTCCCCAGCATCTTCAGCAGGCAGCGCACATTCACCGAGATGTGACTTGAAATACGTTTCACGTCTGTTCGACAAGCGGTACCACAAAGGTTACCGCGCACAGCGCCTATTCCTGGTGCCCCTGACTCCTATCGGCGTCCATAGAGCCCAAATCGTGGCCTAAATACGTACCCTACCTATGCCTCGAGAAAAAAAAAAGAAAGCGCGACATAAACTCGCAGTTGCCTTCGTGAGAATCGCAATGATTAAGATAAAATATAAAACCTACAACCGAAACAGAGGTGAGAGAAAGCAAGAAAGTCGCAAAAAGGGGAAACAGAATGTTTACAGCGAGGAAAATGAAAGGAATCATTAAATTGTACAGCTGAAGTATCTGTCCCAAAGGAAAACAGTGATCTTTTTCCCACATTCTTATCGCCGTCGCTCAAAAGCGGGGCTGAATTTCTTTTAGTTTCCAGGGTAAACAAGGCGTGCCTCCGCATTCGTTTTTTCGTCCTCATAGCGGTAGCAGAGCGCCCCCTTTCCCAACAGGCAGACACGCACCACACACATACCTCCAGGGGAAGCGAGATTCCTCGCAACTGCAACACGAGAAAAATTGTAAGTGTGGACACGGTCACTTTTCTGTCCATTACACGAGGCGATTTAAAGAGGAAACTGACGAAAAAAACAAAAAAACGGCGATACATTTGTTACTCTGATCGCCTAGGTTGGGGAGTCCATGGAGAGGCGAAGGCTCACACCCATGCCTTGCAACTCCTGGATAAGAAGCTTGAAGGCATACGGCATGTTGACTTTGGAGGTTGTACCTTTTGTTTTGCAATACGTGCACCGATTGTTATAGCCAAGGTTGCCGCACACGTGGCATATGTCGGCAGTGAACATGTCGGAGCTGATAAGAAGGCGTTCGTTGAGCAGATTGGACGCTCCGTAGCCAACCATGCAGTCGCGCTCCATCTCACCGACGCGCAGACCACCACTGCGCGACCGACCTTCGGTCGGCTGCCGAGTGAGCATCGAACGTGGCCCAGTCGAACGCGCATGCATCTTGTCTGTGACCATGTGCTTCAGGCGCTGGTAGTATATGGGCCCGAAAAAGACGTAGCCCTGCATGAGCTCCCCAGTTATTCCCGAGTAGAACACGTCTTTTCCGTGGTAGTTGTAGCCGAAAGAAAGGAGCTGCTTGCTAATGGTGTCCGCAGTGTCCCCACCAAAGGCCGTGCCATCCCCCAACGATCCGCGGAGCGCGGCGGCCTTGGAACAAACTAGCTCAAGTAGCTTGCCGACAGTCATGCGACTGGGGAAGCCGTGCGGGTTCATAATCATGTCAGGACCAATGCCACGCTCGTTGAACGGCATATCCACCCCGCTCACGATCAATCCGACGACGCCTTTCTGCCCATGACGAGATGAAAACTTGTCGCCCGGTTCCGGAGGCCGTACTTCGCGCGTGACGACCTTGACTTTCTGATCAACATCAAGGGACCTGTCATAGTCGCCGGGCGGCGATATGATTACGTGGTCAATTACTGCCGGCTGGGGGTATTTGTACACCAGCGGCGCTGGACGTGGGTCACCGCCAGGAACTGGGGTGAACTTATTCACAAGGACGTCGTACTGCTGCACGAGGGCACCTTTGCTCGCAACACCATCCGGATTAAGCGCCTTGAACTTACCGCTACTGTTGTTCTTCTCCGGAGGCAAAATCACATCAAACTCGCCCCCGGCGTATTTCTCCAAATCCACCTCGTGTTTGCGCAACACCACGCAGCGGCCGTAACCGCGATCCAGCGAAGATCTATTGTACACCTGTGCATCCTCAATATCGTATCCGCTGTAGCTCATAACACACACCATGGCGTTGATACCAGCGCCAAGTTTTTCGTAGTTTGTCAGTGACATGGCTTTCGTTCGGCACAGGGGTCGTTGGGGGTAGGCACCGAGGAGGAGTATTGTGTCGGCGCGTATGTATTGGTTGAGCGCCACAGTACCAAGGGCCTGTTTGCCCATGGCGGACTGGAAAGTGTTGCGGGCAGACTGGTTGTGATGTGGGTAAGGGATGATACCAGCCACGACACCGAGCAACGAGAGTGGTTCCACCTCCAGGTGAGTAGTGTATGGACCAATGTCTGCAGGGTAGACAGCGATGAGACAATCGTTGGACTCGTTGACATCAACGAACTCAGTTAATCCTTCGGCCAGGAAGTCGTTGTGAGTGCACAGGCGGTTGCGCAATCGGTCGAGGTGGGCAGAAGTGACCGCTGGCTTTCCGTCGCGCACGATGATAAGCAGACGAACGATGCGTCCGCCGTCGCTGCCAATCTGAACGGTGCGCTGCCGTGGCTGCGTTGATATGGAAACGTGAGGGTGAAGACGGCCCGAGCGCCGGAGAGCACGAATGCCGGCACAGAGTCTGTTGGGGTAGCGGTGAATGCCGATGAGGATACCGTTGAGAAAAACGCTGAAGTGGTGCAAAAAGTCGGTTGGTGTCACCGTATCGATCTCCTCGACACCAAGTGAATGGGCAGCAGCACGCACATAGTTATCGTTCAAATCCAAGGTGACCTGGCTGAGAGTCGCAAAGTTTTTCACGAGACCGCAGCTTTCTCCTTCCGGTGTATCACAGGGACACACCATCCCCCACTGACTCGGCTGGAGCGAACGAGGGCCACTTACCTTGCGCGTTTTCTCAAATGATGACGCCAACCTCGTCATCATGCCCAAACAAGCAATATAAGAGAGACGAGACAGCACCTGAGTGATGCCCTGCCGATTCATGTTGAAGCGCTTCAAGTCCCACCTCCCGCTGCTGATGGCCATGCGCATGCCATTCTGGATCACCTCCATCTTGCTCTCCATGAGCTGCTTCACGTTGAAAGGTTTGGTGGAGTCCTTCTTGGATAACTGCTGATCCATCGCTGTCCTCACAACGCGGTTGAACTGTTTCAGCAAATCCTCGAATAAGAGCGCCATCAACGTCCCAGTGGTTTCGAAGCGCTTGTTGCCGTAGAAGTCGCGCTCATCAAGCAAAGAGGAATCAAAACTCGCCTCGATCATGCCTCGCACCATAAAACAGACGTAAAACGCCTTGTGCCGAAAATTCCAATCCTTCTGCACCTGCGCCTCCCGGATATGGCAGAGGAGCACGTTGGCGAGGAACTCGGCAGCCTTGTCGGCTTTTGACTTGGTGACCTGGCGCTGCTGCGTTTCCTCGGCCTCCCACGACGTCTCCTTTCGCTTCTCGCCGATGTACTGAAGAGCGTCGTTTTGTGTGACGATGTTCAGCGCACGCGCCTCCTCGAAACACGGAAAGAGTATCTCCTGGAATGCTGGCGAGGTGCCAATGCACTGGGTGATGTGCTGGTCATTTTCCAAACCGAGCGCCTTCAGTAAAACAATTATTGGGATATCCTCATTGAATGATCGATGCGTCAGTACGATCCTGCCCTTCTTGAAGGTGACGGCGCATTTGGAGATGGAGTAGTGTGTTTTGCTCTGCACGTGAGCAGAGATGTTGTTGTGCTCATCTGCTTCGATGATGACACGATTCTTGCTTTGTTGCTCTTGCACCAGGCAGACCTTCTCCACACCTTTGATGATAAAATAGCCTCCAGGATCCAGCGGGCACTCGCGCATATTCACCAGCTCCTCTCGTGTTCGGTGGTGCAAGTTACAGCAACTCGATTTGAGCATGATGGGTATGGTCCCGATCTTCACATCCTTCTCAACCAACATAGCACGTGAGCGGTCACGACTGGTGTATTGAACATCCACGATCATGTCGCCTCGATAAGTCATGTCTCGAATCCGGCACTCGTGCGGCGTAACAGGTTTCGGCACGTGACCTTTGCCCACAATCTCTCGAGGCCGGCAGACCCGAATGTTCTGATAGCGAATCACAAAGTCGGGATCGATAGTGCTTTTGATCTCGACGTTGGATTCGTTCAACAAAATTCTTTGCAGCTCTACCTCAATTAAGTGGTCAAACGACGCGATATGGTGGTTCAGAATTCCTCGCATTCCCATGAGCGCGGGGAGCATCTCCAGCTTCTTCCGCTGGTATTCCTCCCCGAAGGCGGACATGATGCACGGAGCCGTCAATATGTCGACCGCAGCAAGCTGTATGTGAAACTGACCATGAAGGCGGCGTACGTAAAGGGAGGTGAAGTTCAGCCAATACAAAAAAAAAAAGGACAGCAGTGGTTGAGCACGAATTCGGCTAGAATTCCCTCCAAGACAAACAGCGGACACGTACTTCCGAGAAGAGACTCTTTTCTCAGAAGCCAAGTCGCGATACATAACTCGTGTGGGTACACCTCAACATGACGCTGGTTTAACCACTTCAAGAATCACATTTGATTTTTCTGTCTGGTATGGAAATGCAGCATCGGTTAAGCGTAGTGAAATGTACTGGAGTACTCTGTGAAGGGTTGTTGTCGAGAGCACCACTATCCTCCCAAGCGGTTCATGAAATCTCTCTCCCTCTACACATATGTACACATATATTCTTTTTTTATTATTTATGTATTTATGTGGCAAAGGGCATATGAAGCCCACATGACGATTACTTCGTCCGATTGCTTCTTCAATGAGTACGTGTCTGTCATAGCACACGCCAAACGAGGAGGAGAAGAAGGGGGGTGTCGTCTCTTACGCCCTCGTTATACGATGTCAAGGAGGAGGACATAAACAGTGACCTCAGTTTTAGAGAAAAAAAAATAAGATGACAACAAAGATACGCGCGTTAAGAACTGCCGAAGAGATCATGGCATCTCAAAAAGTGGTGGAAGCAGGCATCACGCAGGGATCCGAACGAGTGCCTTCTCAGCAGTTGAGAGACGCAGAGAGCTTCTGGAGTCGGTACTGGAGCTTTGCACGAAGGTCACAGAGCTCTCGCACACTTGCAGAAACCTCGGCAAAGGCACCGTTGTTCATTTCCTCAGCTAGACCGATTTGACCTACTTCTTTCCCGTCTCGATCTCGCTTGCCACTTCGTTTGGCTCTGCTTTGGGTGAGGCCGCACTCGATGACCTGGTAGTTGCCCCGAGCAGGATCGACGGGATTCTTATCTAGTGGCGCGCAAGTTCCCCTCACGAGTAGGGAAGCCCTTGGTACGATGCAGCAGCTGAGCAACCGGCCCTTTTGGGGGCTCACGCACTCCTTCACGAGCCCCCCAGTTTTGATATCAAATGACAGGACAGCACCACCCTCGCTGGCCGTGAGCACGAGCGACGGTGTAGACGACAGGCAACGGATAAAAATTATAGGTGAGTGATGGCCATCTGAGCTCGGTGGTCGCAGTACAGCTTCTCGTATACGACTCTCTTCCTCGAAACCAGCGCTGATCCCATGAGCAGCACTGTGAAGCTCGGTGAAGAACAGGAATCCCTTTTGCGTTCCAGCGATAATCGATGCATCGTCAAGGCTCACCTCTACCGCTGTGACGGCATCACCGACGGTGATGGAGCGGAGTTGCTCCCCTGTTATGGGGTCTACAAGACGACAGGTGCGATCGCTAGATCCAGTGAGAAGAATGTTGGAGTGGTGAAGGAAAGTGCAACAGCGAACATCGAGTGAGTGCCCGGCAAACACGCACCGCGGAACGACCTCGCGCATCCTAAGTGAAGCAATGGTAGCTAGATTCCAAACCTTGCATACAGAGTCTTCGGACGCTGTTGCTACAAGAGAGTCATCCACTGAGATGGCGACACAGTGGACCGCGCGCAGGTGAGCCTTGTAGTTCTTGATAAGGTTGCCTGACTGAAGATTCCACAAGAGGACAGTTCCGCTCACTGTACCTGCCACCATAAAGGTCCCGCATCGAGTCACTGCGCAGCTCGTGATTAGCTCCGGCGTGAAAGAGCGCTGGAGGGGTTGCTGTGACCCAGCCGAAAGAAAAATAGCACAGTTACGTGTCTGATGTGCAATCACAGACTGGTGGATTGGAGAATATATCAACCCGTTGGTAGCCACTTCACCGATCGTGTAGTTGCGCAGCGAAGTCCGAGTCTCCAGATCAAACAACTGGCCCCGCATTCCGTCTCGCGCTAGAAAGAGCATCTAAATGTCAACTCTCGCGCAAACAAGTGCGAACTATTTTGTTTTGACTGTTTTCCTCTCGACCCCGTTCCTGAGCAAGTCGCATAAAAGTCGATTGGGCGAGAGGGAGAGAAGTAGCAGAGTGGATATTCATGGCCTCGTGGAGAAGAACAAACAACGAAAAGCAGCATTATCGACGCATGCGTGAGGATCATACGAGAGGTGCTGTCGCGACGCACGGGCTTTCACATAATGTGAGCTGAGTGGTCCGAGGTGCGGCACGCCCACCACAGTGAAGCAAACGACTGACAGAAGCGATGGAGCACGACACCCATCCGCTACTGCAGCTTTTTTTTTTTAATTTGTCATGGTACAATTAAGAGAGAGGAAAAGGGGGAGGGGGGATTGCGTAGCGTGGGGTATTTGTTCTTGGCGATTGTCCAATGCACTTCCGTGAGATCAAATCGCATTCGACGTACTGATGCACCTTTGCTTCACACAAAAGCGCACACACCACGTGATACCCTTTCCCATTTGTTCACGAATGAATCCGTTTCCACTCAAAAAAAAAAAAATGTCAACTCTATCGGTGCGCTACACTGAGAAGGGGAGAATAGAAAAAAACAGTTGCTGTATAACAACACACACGCACATACAGTGGTGAAGCTATGTTCAGAGCCGCGGATGGCGCAAAGATGCATCCGTACCACGGAGAACAAAAAAAAAGGCTTCTTTTTTTGGGGGGGGGGGTGAAGGTACTGGTATTTGGTTTCGATACCGACAGATCAAATGGCGTATTGAATGAAACACGGTGAGGTACTGGATATCAGTGGCCAGAGGCAAGTAGACTGTTGAAGCACCTCGCAGTCTCGAAATGCATGTGTCAAGCACCAGCGCACAGTACGGGTGTCAACACGCGTTTCTTACGGCACTCTATGAGTGAGGAATCGACAGAAAAAAAGGGGTGGGCGAGGGCTGTGCTTCAGGATAAGGGATAAGTATACAAGGGCCACTACCCGGAACTCCCCTCCAGCCTCCGACACAGAACCACGTAGGCAGAGTAAAAAAAATCAGGTGCGCTTCACATATAAAAAAAAAGGACCAGCCTGGGAGCACCACTCAACGCTGTCCGGCTGCCACTGATAATCAAACATGTCGAACCTTTCAAACGCGTCAGGGTCACGAAGGCGGGAAACGGAGCGGGAGTGCGGGTAAAGATCTTCAAAGCATAGTATGCGCGTTCCACACGGAACGCTGCGCAGGCGCTCCGATAGATAGTGATTCACCGACCTGGGCAAGAGCATATTAGCTGCCCAGATAACACACGTTGAAGAAAAGAAGGCTGGATCGCGCAAAATATTGCAAAAATCAGCGCAGATGATCTCCACATTCAGGCAGCGCTTAAACTTCACCTCGAGAATGGGTCGCAGAAACGACAACGCTTCTTTTGCAAGCTTTGCATTGTGCGGGTTAATTTCAACCCCGACGCACCGCGCACCGGTCAAGGCGGCAACCTGGAGAAGAACACTGCCGTTACCACATCCGAGGTCATAAAATGTTTCCCCGGCACCCAGTTGTGCAATGCGAATAAGTCGAGTGACAAAAGTTGGCAAGATAGACTTGGCGCAGAGTTCACGTCTCTTGATGCGCTCCGTCTCCCGCTTCACTGAAAGAGATGCGTAGCAGCTGCTCAGCTGCTCTTCGAACCATACACAGTGGCAAGTTTCAGTCGGGCAGTGAAGGCACCTGGACCTGTTCGGTATTTTTTGCAGTGCAACTCGATATGGATTGTGTGGTGTCCCGTCGCCCAGCTCTACAGCGCATAAAAGCGGATCATGTTCGATGAAAATCTTTGCAGCTTTCACCGGCTGATATCCCGTGTCGTCAGCGCGACGCACACGTTTGTGCATTGAAAAATGCAGTGAATAGCTAAACAGTTTCGTACAGTGTATCTCTGGCGTTGAGTGAGACAAAATTAATAGAGAAGAAAGAAAGAGAAACAGGGGAAAGGAGTGATGCAGAATATAAATATACATATATATACATATATATACACACATATATATATATATACACACATATATATATATATAGAGAGAGAGAGAGCGGGAGTGAAAAATGAGTGTTACTGCATAGACGCCCCTTGCTGCTTGAAGGACTTCTCGAGCTCATGAAGACCTTGGTGGCGCGTATCCGCCTTGGCCATGATCTCTCAAAATATTACTAGCAACATCGATGCCACGAGACATTCTATGCAGCTGCAACGGTAACCATCGTGAGGTGCGATTGAAGCAGTCGAATGTGAAAGTTGAGACATTAGCAGAAGTTGATGACGACCTCACTGCTTAGTGGGCCGAAATGTGCTGACGCGCTTTCTCCACGCCTGAGGCATCTGCCGTGTGGGACAGCCCTCCACCCATTACCATCTCCACCGCCACCCTCCCTAAACCGCTGCACACGTCAAGAAGAGAGTTAGGAATTCGTATCTGGAGATGTCAGGTTGGAGGTCAAAACTGAAGAGGATGAAGACAAGGGAAAGGATCCAACACAGTCACAAAGAGGCATAGTCGGCAGCAGCGTTAATGGGCAGAGCGCATAGTCTATAAAGATGAGAGTGTGTGAGAGGGGGGGTAAAAAAAAAAGAATCGAATCTCTGGTGGAGGTACGAGACATTAGAAGTTTCTTTTAAAGCGGTAACACAAGCCATATCAGAAAATCGAAACCTCAACAGTCGGCCTCATCCGCTAGTCAATCCTTATCTGATCACCTTCGTTATCACGCATCAAGAGACGACAGAGAAAAGCAAGTGTGATCGAAATCGATGTGACGGACAAATATATTTTTTGAAATAATAATATACATATATTTATATATATATATATATATATATATATATGTATGTATGTATATGTTGAAAAAGCAACCGTTGAGGGTGAGTAGGGTAGGCATATGCGAACCATATCGTTGCAATCGTATAGGGAAGCAACGCGACATCCCCAAGATAGACTGTAGTAGGGGTAGACAGCGAGAAGGAAAAAGGTTTACGTGTGCCTAAACACACTAAAGGAAATAGAGCCCCCCCCCCATTAGCTGAGACGTCAAACACTCACGATTTGGTCTGGAGGAGGAGCCGACGTAATATATATATATATATATATATATATATATATATATATTGTAGTCGTCGTACCGGACGACGGAGGTAGTACGGTACGGTACGACGACGTAGTAGAGTTAGTTGGTACGGTTACGGTTTAACGTTTACCC
>CM007340.1:10746-34422 GCA_000333855.2 Endotrypanum monterogeii
ACGTACGTACAACAACACAACGAATAACGACCGACCCCCACCCTACTACAGACGACGTACAACACTACACTAGTGTGTAGAGAGACGACTATATATATATATATATATATATATATATATATATATATATATATATGGATAGGGGGGGATTATGTTTACACATATATGTTGAGACTCTACGTGCATCCGGCTTGACACCGAGACGGTGCACTGATGCCTTGAACAAAGAAAAGAGCGGAGAGAGCTGCCGTGAAGACGAGCGTAAAAACCCACCCGCTGTACATTTTGAGCACCATCGGCCAGCGAACGTGGCGAACGCCCACGTCCATCATACTAATTCCGATAACAGCTCCTGTGATGCAGTGTGTCGAGGACACAGGGATGCCATAGGCAGAGGCGAAAGATACTACCAGCGCTGCGGACAACTCTGCTGAGAAGCCCCGACTGGGTGTGATGACAGTGATCTGCTCCCCCAGCAGCTGCATCAGGCGCACTCCAAAGGTGGACAAGCCTAAAACGAGACCAGCACCACCTAGCACCAGCACCCAGAAGGGTACCGACGCACTTGTTTTTACCTCTCCCGTCTGGTACACAGAAATGATGGCAGCGAGTGGGCCAACAGCATTGCTGACATCACTTGCCCCGTGAGCAAAAGACGCGCAGATAGCGGTTAAAATTTGCAATTTTTGATATACCATTTCGGCTTGTGGGCTGTACAGCTGCACCTCCAACCCACTCGGTGTGAGCACAGGTCGTACACTTGATAAACCAACATCATGGGTTTCAAATGCTTCCTCATCGCGCACAACAGCGCCAGGAACGCTCTCCATCTTGTCGAGCCTGTCACTTGAACAGCGTCTCGCTGCCAAAGGGTACGTCGGAGCAAGAGACGCACGTGGCGGTGACCGCGTTGCTGCCGAAGTATTCTCGGGCTCCTGAGACTCTTGCAACCTCCTCAAACCGGAATCAAGCGGTGCCTCATCGAAGCGGTCACAAGGGAGCAGCTCTTCCTCCATGGCTCTGAGCGTGCCGCCGTCACCAGCCGACAGCACCGTAGCCTGCTGCTCCAGTCGACCTAAGCGCGCTTTCAAGAACGGGACGAAGATGCACGAAAGCATCCCTGCGGCGACGCCGATCCACGCGGCTACCCAGACCGCCTTGCCCGCGCCCCAGTGCAGTTTTCTTTCGGCCCCCTTATATATGATGAAGAAAGATTCGAAAAAAAATGTGATGCCGACAATGACTGGAAATGTCAATATAGACCGTTGCACCGAGTTTGCAGGACGAAGCACAACTCGACGCACGGTGCCGAAGATAGCGGCTGCCACTGCGCCGGTAAGCAACGGAGAAATAAACCAAGAGGCAACGATCGGTGTCACGCCCTTCACGTAGGGGAACGCCTCTTGACTCGCCGCCCAGTTTACTGAGCGAGTACCTCCATACACAAGAGCGAAGCCCATGACACCCCCACAGATACTGTGTGTTGAAGACACGGGGAGCATCAGCCATGTAGCGCAGCTTAGCCAGCAGAAGGCTGCACCTCCAGCGCACAGCATACCATACATAAACATGTACGGGTGATCTACAAAGTCAGAAGTGTTAGTGATTCCTCCCGATATAGTTGCCGTTACGGCTCCTCCCAGGGTCAAGGCGCCTGCCAGCTCGCAAATAGACGCGAGGAGAACAATCTGAGGTAGTGTTAGCACTTTTGCACCGTAGGTTGTCCCAAAGGCGTTACTGAGGTCATTCATACCCACGCCCGCGCCAGTCAGGAAGGAGACAAAGATCCCAGCAACCACAATCCAGAAAAACGGCTGCATTACCGCTCGTTATCAGCCACGAGGGTTAGTGTAGCTGTATATATATATATATATATATATATGTGTGTGTTTGTGTGTAGAGAGAGAGCAGCTCGGCAAAAATAAAACTGGTCTATAAAAAAAAACGCACGGGCCGGCACAAACAGAGAATAACACCCCCCCCCCTTGAAACCGAGACAGAGTTTGACGGCGATCACTATGGAGGAGAGACGCAATACATACATATATATATATATATATATAGGTATAGATAGGTATATATTGTGATGGTGAAAAGACCAGCCAACCCCTCCCAGGTCTCCTTTTTTTTGGATATTTTTGCGACCACAGAGAGAGAGAAGTGAAGACAGAGGTGATGAGATATGTAGTGGTCGACACTTCCCCAGAAAGAGAGTTCACAAGTGCACAGGCGGAAAGGGAAGATGATAGTAAGTGCAAGTGGTGGCAGTTGGACCTCAGGAAAGAAGCGAAGAGAGGCTGCGTAGTATCTGAGAGGAGGATAGGAAGAACATCGGTAAATATCGCGAGAGAACAGAGAAGGCACACACTTGAGAGAGAAAAAACGCGCTAAGATGCGCACTGGTGCCCTGCTGATTTCACCGGACGAGCAAATACGATCAGCACATGGCGCCTCTGAAGCAGAGAGGCACCTCACAACTCGGCTCACCGTTTGGTGCTATCGAAGCGGGAAACGTAAACCAGGTGTGAGAAGCACGAAAACTCTTTTCTTCATGCAGCGATTTCTCGGTCCCTCTGCGCGTCCTTCATGCAACGGAACATGCACAGAGTCATCCGAGACAGCTTTCACATCTCGAAATCCCCCCCTTTTTTTTGAGATCTCCCCCGAATAGACCGGATAAAATGGTTTTTATAAGAAAACGGTTCACTCCCCCACCATCACCTGAGGTGTGCGGTGAAAAAAAAAAGGGGGAGGCACTCGTCGTGCATAGAGGTGGAAAAAAAAAGTATTTTTCTATATCAGTTGAGCGCCACTTCAGACGCTCCCTCACCAGTTATCTGTCGGCACCAGTGGCACACTGAACCGATGATGTATTTCTAAGGCGGGGGTATCCTAGGAAGAATTGTGTTTTCAGGGCGTTTAGAAATGGGCCTCTTGCTAGAGCGCGTCATGACGACGAAAATCGTCTAATATCTTCCCTACATCCTTCATCCGCTGGAGGTGAACAATACGCGCGTATAGTTCTCGGCCCTGTCTTTCTGTTACTTGGATTCGCCTGCGCACAATCTCCTCACTGTGGATAAGACGACAGAGCCTCTTGAAGTGATGCGGCGACAGTGCAGTACGCGTTGAAAAATCTCGGCCTTTCAATACTTCTATGCTGTGGTAGGACTCTTGCCACTCACGGAAGAGTGTCATTCGTCTTTTGAACTCGCATGCAAACAGGTCCCTTGCTGCGGCTCCGAAGAAGGCAGATGTAATGGCGTTGAAGCACTTCCTCTCTGATAGTACCAGCTTGTGGCGCTCGCATCGCTCCACACTGATTAGTTGGAGAACCCTACAATCAAGTTCACCTCCACAAAACGTCTGCCGGGCAGCAGGACCAACACGCGGCAGGCGTGCAAGTTGGAACTGTTTTCTCTTGCTCAGAAGAGAATTAGACCCCTTTCTTTGCAAGTTTCGGACGAGCAGTCGGTGCAGGGGATCTGCAAATGCGTTGTCTGACTCGAAGCGCACGCTGCCATTCCAACGCGGATGCGACAAGTTCGAAGAGGTGTGAGAGAGCGAATGCGTATCGAAACTCTTTGGCGACCTCGAGGTACGTAGGGTGTTGGCGAACCTCAGCGAGCATGTGTTGTCGCTGCTCCCACTACGGAAGACTAGCCAGTTTCCCTCCTTGCTGCCGCTACTGCCATGAAAAGGAGCAGAGTCGTATAGTGGCTGCGTTGCCGCACGCTGCCATGCGCGCTCGTCACGAACAAATGTATTTACCTCGGCAGGAGACAACATGAATGATGCTCGCTGTAATCCTAGTTTGTGTGATACTCACCCTCTCCCCTCCGCTCACCCACACCCCAAAAAGGAATACGTAAATCTATTTTTTGTGGTAGTTCTCTCAAACGATCTCTGAGTTGGACACTCAAGCGCATGCCTTCGATAGGGACAAGGTCGGAGAAAGTGGCGACAAAGACGACTTCTTTTCTTTATGATCCACTCGGTGGAGTTAAAGAAAGCGTCGTAGGGTTGAAAGATGGTAGTCCCTGTGATGATTTTTCTGTCGATCTCTCGATCAAGGAGTGCGGTGTGTACAGGGATATGGAGGAGGGGGGGTGATTATCGAATACGTGAACAAATAACCAAAGAAAGAGATATCAAGAAAAAACGAAGGATTCGGTGATGAGCACATGTGCGACATGCGAGGGGATGAGCGTTTGGTCCCTGCATACGGGTGTGTGTGTGCGCGTGTGTGTGTCTGTGTGTCCGAGTGATTGGGGGAGAGCTGATTTCTCCGTCCTCAGTGTCTACCATCAGTGAGTGGATCGACACATGCTGACTCCACATGAATTTGCAGAGGTTTACAGCTTTCCTGCGGCACGCTTGCAAGTCCTCAGTCACCCCCACCTCGATGCCCTCACACAGTTGTAGACCTGTTCTGTGTCTTCCTTTCGCAGAGCAGCAAGAGTGATCTGTGGGAGAACAGGTAAGGCCCATAGAGTCAGAGCGTGTCACAGACACCCCAGAGGAGTCGATCTATCCCTCGCCATACGTAGCCAGTACCTAGACACGTGAGATGTCCCCGTTTCTCGCTGTTACTTTTTTTTTTCCGTTATTGGATATCAACTCAACTCTCACATGTAATAGAGCACACGAACGCATACTCACACACACACACACTCGAAAAAAAAAAAACGGTGAAAAAAGGAAGTAAAGGAAGGAGAGACACAGACACACGCGCACCATAGAAAAACAGCCCTGTGGAGGGGTGCGATATGTGTGTCCCTTCGCAACCTCCAACAACGACAACCGACATGAAAAGGTAAAGAAACGGAAGCGATAAACGAAACCAGATCATCTATGCAGTGTACCCCAACGAACGCTCGATGGCCCCAGAGTCTATCCAAATGACTACAAGTGGGGCACCTGCACATTCTCAAGGTACACTTCTATGGTGTATGTGTGCCGCTCCCATGCTGCTACCGAGACGCGAGGAGCAGGGCAAGGTGGCAGCATATGAGGGAGAGAGTGTAGATGAGCCCTTCAAAGCACAACCATCGGAGAAACCCAGAACCAGTGCGACTGGTGGGCAAACCATCGCATATTCTTCAGAAAAGACAGACCGGAGGGGGTACTTTATATGTATCAACCACTCACACACGGTGAGCGTCAGGAAAAAGCTTAGGACAGACATGACCTCAGGACTACCAGTTCGTTGAGAGCGCACTCGCCCCCACCAACGGCGGCGCAGAAACACTGTGACGCACAGGAAAGCATTTCTCTACGCACTCACAAAAAAAAAGACCCCTCACCTCTGTATTGGGGTCCCACGACGGTGGAGAGGAGACATGGTCCCGTCCCTCCAAGTCACCTTCCTCCTAAGCCCCGGAAGGATGCCCATCCTACGAGCCCCATTCAATCGGTGTAACCGTGACAGCTGGTTGCGGCATGGCAACAAATCTACCCAGGAGCTCCCGCTGAGGCAGCGGTGGTGGGTTCTGGTTGAGGTATGCATCAAAGTATGCAACTTGGGTGTAATACCCCACACGTAAAAACTCCTGCCTCCGGTACTGAAATGAAATCAGCAATATTGTCACACCCAGAACATCTCCTGTCGGCACAAATTCCATCTGGGGAGCGTCGCAGTCTAGCGTAAACTCTGTGAGACCCTTTTCCAGGGGCCCGACCTCAAATTCGTCCAGCACCTGGTCGTATTGCGATGAGGATGCGCTTCCAACCCACACAAAGGAGACGGAAACAGTGTCGGGCAAACTTCTCAATGCCTCCAGACGCATTCTCCAATGGAACTGGTTAGAATATACATCTGGGTTTGTACCAAGCAATTCGATCTCTAACAGTTGCACGACAGGATCAGCCATTATTGAAACCTGTGTAGGGTCACCGCTCGCCTGGATGTAAAGAGTCAATTAAGCAGCTGAGAGTGTCCGCGCACAGCGGGTGAGCAATAGACCTACCAACCTCCCCCCCTCCTGCGACAGCGACAACAGCAACCACGACAACAACAACGAAAAAAAAAAACGGCAATACTTCACGAAAGTTGGAAAGGATGGGTGGAGAGAGTAGCGATGACCACACGATGATGCGTGAAACAACGGCTTCTAGTCGTGCCCTGTGGTTACAGTGCGTGTACAATAAGGCTAACCGCAGAAGACACTCAGGCCACGATAGACTACACCACAAAACAAAGAGAAATCAGATCAACGCGAAGAGGAGCCGCGCTTCTTGAGGAGAGAGCGAGAAAGATCGTGGAAACAACTCACCTACGATGACTGTTTTCGAAGAGAAGGGAGATGCAACAGTGTTCGTCCAAACTCGTGTCTGAAGTGCAGCTCACACAACTCGTAGAAATTGTTGGGATTCCTGTCGAGATAAAGCGCGGCGAAAGTGACGGAGCCGTGATTGGATCCGAAATATTTGATGAAGAATAACAGGAAATCCACACTCACACGCGATAAAAATGAAAAATAAAACAACTGTTCGCCGTGCGTGCAGCGCGCAAAACAGTCGCCGGTCAAAAAATACGGGCGATTTTCATAAGCGCAGGTATTCACGTCCGACAAGAGCAAAGCAATAGAAAAACAAAAGAGAAGGGGGAGCGGTAGAGATGAGAGATTTATGAGTGCATGAATACAATATGGCCAACGTATATCTCTGGGGCTTGCTGCTCCTCTCCAGACTCGTGACTTCATGACTGAGGGGGGGAGGGGGGGTTCATGCTGATACCCGTTGGGGCAGCTGTACTCGTGATCTTCAATATATAGAAATCAAAGACGAGGGTCCAGCGATGGCGCCACGTGAAAGCGCTGTTTTGAGTGCTTCGCAAGGTGTGATGTCACTCATGCTTGGCTTCATACAAGATGAGCAAAAACACAGATTCAGACAATCTACGAGGGTTTCTTTTTCTGGATAGTGATTAGTGAGCAGATCAACGCCTTTTCTGTATTATTATCCGCTGACATGAGACAACAGATGACAATCATCTCTTTTATTCAAACGGTAGTTCCGCCACGTTGCAGCAGTCGGAGATGAGGCGTACATGTCGAAGGACTTCCCCGTTGACGACAAAGAAAAAAAACGCATCCTGCAACTTCGTATGCACTGTCCTCATCGCCTCGGCCCACTCCGCAGGCAGCCACCACAGATAATCACTGGACGCTCCATCCAAATCAGCAGGAGAGTCGAGAACACGTGAATCCACAAAAAACCGCCACCATACCGACAGCGCATCCTGACGGCGCCACTGGAGAACTCGCTCACTTCTTACCAGTGAAACGTCGATTTGGTGTTCGTCTGCGATAACAGAGCAAAGCCCCTGTAGCGGGCAGACACTCTCCAGCACAGATCCAAGAGTACTTCTGTCCCCCAACCTGCATGTCACGTTACCTGCTGAGTCGGCCGAAACACGCCAGCACAGTTGCACACATCTGAAACTTTCCCCATCCTGCCGTCCGCCAGCAACGTGTGACGCCTGCAAAGATTCTGTAAGGGGATGCCATGCACGTCGGTAGAGACGAGGGTCAAAGAGAAGCACCAGATCCACTATATTACCATAATGGCAGCTTCCAGAAGCAGCAACCACCGAGGTCAACGGCGTCGGTTGTGGTTCACGCACATAAGAGTGTGGGGCGGTTGTGTCCTGGAAATGCTGTACAAATGCCGCTTCAGCAGGTGAGTGAAAAGATGCGGAAGGCAGTCGCACACCCTGCAGCTGAACTGCTTTCTCGCTGCCGCCACCTTGGCGCAGGTAGTACGGCAACTTCCCCTCCCTCTGCGAAGATGTCGGCAGCATAGTTGGTGCACTTGAGCTTGCAAGGGGTACATGACGTCGAATGTCTAGAGTCCCTTCTGGAGCCACTGCAACTCCATTGTTGCACAGGAAAGCGCTGTTTTGGAGACTCAGGCCGCTACTCGCCCGACCCTCGTCGAGCGAGAGGAACACCTCCGCTTTTCTAGAGGCGTACTTCTGAGGAGAAATCTCCAGTTGCCCTCGAAGCTTCGAGGAGGCCTCCAAAGCAGTTTTCAGCTTTGTCTGGGTGGACCGCTGGAGGAGGGTGGTATACTCGTTGGCGAGGAGCCGCATGCAGTCAGAACCTGCCACGGAGTCCCCAGCGGAAAGAAACGTTGCGTTCAATAAAACCAATGGGACTCGCTCTGCCGTGGGCATGTGAAGCGACAGCACTCGCCCGGCAGACGGCCCAGGGATCTGTAAGAGAGCGTAGGTGTCATCGCGCAGCAGCAGCAATGCAAATGTGCCCTGCTCATTTCTGTGACAGCCCAAATAAAGCCCACACGTATCTGCCACGTCACCGACCCCAGCGGTACATTGGTCGACCATGGCAACCTGCAAAATCTGACGCATGTGCTGAAGGGGCTTCTTGGACGGAACGTAGTGAAGCTTCCGAGAAGAGTAGAATAGCTTTGCACGTGTAAACGGTGCCGCAGCGGTGCGTGATTTGGCTGGATTAACCGCATAGAGCGTAATCCAGGAACCTTCCACGGGAAGCGACATCCCACCGCAGTCGTCGTCGATGAGAAGAGAGCGCTCGTCCACCGTCTCCCACTGCTGCACCAGAGCTTCAGCGCCGTCCTTCGAAACGAGGAGTGAGGTGACTCGCGCAATCGGCTTCGATTCAGCTGAGTCGCCATCCGCCAACATCTCCGTCTCTGTGCGCAGGCGCTCGCTCAGCTGCAGCTGGGCATGAGCGTTACGCACCGTCCTTAAAGCGCGCTCGCGCACTTGCCGTGTGCCATCAGCTGAACCATGCGACTCCACACTGTCTTGGGAAACAAAAAACGATGGCAGCACTCGCGCAACAACCCCCTCAATAGCTGGCACAAGTCCACCGAGTGGATGAACCAGAGACAAGGGCAACGGGAGCGGCTCCCCATGACACACACCCAGTGGGGTCGACTGAGCCACCGCCCGCACGCAATTGTAGTTGATACTCAAGACAACCTTCTCATCACATTCCGTCGGCGCGCACTGCCCGCGCAGTAGCGATTGTGCACCGCAGACGGACATTTTTTGTCCGGGTCGAAGCACCCCCTCGCGAATCAAATTACTGAGGGGAACATCGCACGTTGCCTTGAGGTGATAAACACCGTCGCAAAGTGTAACGACGCGTGTGTGTGGTGAGCTTCGCTCCGCGGAGACAGAACTCATGTAGAGTACCACCAAGGAGGCGCTAGAGATGTCCCCCTCAAGCATTTTGCGCAGCGGCGGGCGCTCGCCGCCCACCATCTCCGTATTGTACAGGTGCATCACACATAACAAAATCATGACAGGGGAAAAGGCGCTCGACAACGTGCCGGATGGAGCCGTCGCCATGAAGTGAGCCTGCATCATCGCTGACATAAGAGCATGGCGGCACCACTCCACTGTGCAGTGTATTGGACTCGCCCCGAGCTTCAGCAGAGCGGCGTGCCAGTGACCTAGTTGCACCGTCTCTGCCTCTGTGACACTCAGTAGTCCAGCTAAAAGACGACCACAGTCGCTGCCCTTAAACCAAAACGTAAGTGATGTAATCGAAGACAACGAGGGAATGGGGATGATGCTACGGCATGTGCAACAGTCAGGGTCGAAGCGTAAAGCTTTAAGCCCGGTCATCTTGATCGATGATGCCGCACACAACGGCTTAGCGTGCACGCGCGCAGAAGAGTGCTGCTTCGGGGGCACAAAGCCACGGCGTCGCTCACCTCTTGCTGTGGTAGGTGGGAAAGTGCTTCGATCACATTTACGAGATGTCAGCTCTGCTGCCGGAGCCTCCACTCGCCCGATGTTGGGGGGGAACTCACTGCTGGGTACGAGACCCTCCTTCGGTGTCTCATCCTCAGTAGAATATAAACCGGGCTTCGAGCACTCTGCAGCACTGTCCAGCGACGCGCTCGACGCTGTCACCGACACACCTCGAGGGTCGTGACATGGTTGATGCGCACTCCTAGAAGGTGCAGCCTCCACTTCCGGATCCTCGAAAGACGCCTTGGCCTTCTCCAACGATCGCTTCTGAACTGTCACCGCTCTTCCCCCTGCGGTTTCAAACATAGTGTGCACTCGCTCCATCTCAGGGCGGACCGTGTCCCCCAGCCGCTCTGCTGCCCTCTGAATTGACTCCCGGTGTACCGCCACGGCCCTGCCGGAGGCCGTTGAGAAAAAAGTAGGGACGAGTGGCGTGGCGGCTGACGTGGCCTCCAGACTGTTCGACTGGTGGACGTGGTTACGAGCGTCCCTGCCGCATTCGGGCAGGGCTAGCGTTTTGGGGGAGCTTGATATGTGGCCATCTAGCTCAGACACAACACCCTCAAGAGAGTTGCCCTCCCCCCACCTCGTTAACGGCTCATGATGGGGAGAAGACAACGAAGGCGGCGATTCCTCTCGCCCCGCCTTGGCCTCCGCAACTGAAGCGCTGTCAATTTGCCGCTCGCGCTTCCGCAAAAGTCGAAGGCAAACGCCACACTTCACCTTGCTAGGGGCGTTGATAAAAGTACAATGCGGGCAAGCGATCCCGTCCATTGCGACCGTGTAGGATTGAGGAGCAGGTATACGTGTTTCCGATTCCCTGCGTCTCTGATTGACGTGTGCTAAGTGTAAGGAACTCGCCCATCCCCTAGTCGCAGTACCTGCACACACACAGACAGACAGACAGACCTCACGCTTCCGGGGCGGTCCTCACAGTGTGATGACAGCTGACGTTTGACAGGTCTTTTATAACGAAGCGAACACCGCAGCACCAATAATGCTCTGCGACGGCAGCAAAAAAAAAAAAAAAGGGAAAGGAAATGAAATAAAGTAAAATGAATGGCAGTTCGAGAAACGCACCAGCGATTAAATGCGACAGCGAAGTCGCTGTGGAAAAGTTTGTGCTCTGGCTCCGTGGTTGCTGTTTTTTTTTTTCTCCCCTCCTGGTCCATCTGGCTCGACGCGGCGGCGGCGGGGTAGCGTTGGCCGCTGGGTAACGCAACGCTGTACAGAACGTCGTTGTCATGGCGACATCCTCTCTAAGAGGACCGAAAATAAATTAGGTCACACAACACGAAGCAGGCATGAGCACATAGAAGAAGTGCAGTCCTGAGTGGTAACACCGAAAGAAAGGGACAGGCGCACTCGCACGTCCATGTAAGCAGAAATCCTGTTCATGATAACACTGAAAGGAAAAAAACGACCGCGAAAGTTTGGAGAATGAAAGAGAGGCATGAATCAACAAGAGAAGACGAGAATTCTTTATTCTCATCAACCTCCCTACTAGGCGCTTTTACACACAATCCCACACACACACACACACACACACACACACACACACACACACTTCTTTGTCTATCAAGACGTCTCAAACAGAGAACATCATTGACGGAGGAAAGCCCCTGAGATTTGTGAAGTGGTACCACCGCAGGAGTCGACCCTTTTATGTTTCTACGCTCGTAGTCTTGACCGCTCCCCCTGACTGAGGCAAGCGAATAGACGAAGAGGATAGAGAGGATGATCCATCCTCTGAGGCGGAGACAGGACCCACGCGCAGCAGTCTCTCGTTTCGCACACTGTGCACGAGTTCTGTACAGGCGTAACCCAACAGGAAAAAAAAAAACGTACTCGACAGCGTCGGCTCACGCGTTCCATCTTGCTGACTGTGTGACGCGAAGAACTTCACCCAAATTCTTCGTCAGCGAAGTGGAACGTAATCGGCGACGGGAGCGAAGAAGCGTGAGTCAGCGCTAAGAATCTGCATTGTGCTGTTGATGAAGCACCAGAGCGGCGCTGTGGCGTACAAGGGCATCTGTGCACTACCCAGTTTGTCGTAGTGCTCCAGAATCATTGGCAAGGATACAAACAATCGCAGGAGGTACTCCAGCGTCAGCACCCGTGCGTACCGTGGTTCAGTTGATGTTTTGTCATCGAGGCGCCGTCGTTTGGAGTCGATCGTGTTCGATGGCACTTTGCCCAGAAGGCGCTTCTCCACCTGCCGCACCGTCATGGCAATGATACGCCGCTCCCGCGACAAAAGAAATGACAAGGAGCACGACTGCTCCAGCACACCTAAAAGAAAAAGAATGCAGCACTCGGTCACTGCAGCGTCGAAGCCATGTTGTAGCATCATGCTCTCAATCGTGTCATGGTGCGTCTCGAAAAAATCGTAAATACTCGGCGCTGATGAGGGCATCGGTGGGATGCTTGGACTGACTGCATCCTCTACGCTGTCGAGGTGCCGCTTGACGGTATGCAGGAGACTTGGAGGCCAGACCACACCCGCCAAAGGAATTGGAGAGGTCATAGGAGTGATCAACCGCGCCCGTTGCTCCTTTTTTGTGCCTACTTCGTTTGTGGGCGAGTGTTGCCTTCAAAAAAAAAAAAAAGAGCCGTGTGTAGCCTCCGTCTTCTTCACCCAACGATGCCAGGGAGGGGGACGGAGAGGAAGGAAGGGGGAAGTGCAGAATTGATCAGCAGCAATAATTTCGATCCATGAACCCACTAGTCATACAAAATTAGAAATGGGCAGAAAAAAAATGAGCATTTAGGAACACAACTGAAGCACAACGTCGCCTTTTTTTCTTTTTGTTGTTGTTGTTTTATCAAGACAGAAAGGGGACACAATATACATGGACACTCACAGAAAGCGCTGGTCTGCGCTGTCAGTCAGTTCCTGTGTGACGGTAGGAAATAATTTCCTACTTAGCACTACATCATTGCTCTGATAAAGCCCACGTACTACCACTCTTTCCGAGAAAACATCCTTGTCCTTGGCCTCGGTATCCGCTTACTAGACATTACTTCATGAACAAGAACCGTTGGACCACCACAGCAGCAGCCTCGACGACCGATACCATCTCAATCACGCTCTTTTCTTTTTGTTTTTTTTCTGTATGTTGTTGCACCCACGAATCAACGATGCCAATGTCGAGCTGAATTTAATCCACCGGTTGAGCTAACGCACTCCTCATTCTCGACAAAGACAAGAAAGAGAGGGACGTGAAACAAAAGTAGACAGAAGGATCGACTGAAACAAAAAAAAAAACACAGACACACACACATCATACGTACGTAACCCTCCCCCCCCCCACAACAGAAAACAACACAGTACATGGGTAACAGAGACACAAACAAAATGTGCGGCTTCAAATCACCCGATCAAGCACTGAAGAAAAAAAACTTTCAACAAGAAAGGAGACACACATACACATACACATACACCCACACGGACACGGACACAGTGACAGGGGGGTGAGAGAAGTAAAGCAGCTCAACTCAAGCACCTGCGCCGATTTCGCACCGCCGCAACCGCCACGCCGGCTGTTTGAAACGAAAAAAAAATTTCAAAAAAAAAACGAGCTGATATGATAAATGACAAAAGAAACCGAGCGCACACCAGCGCACGAGGACAAGACACAAACATCGCAGCGAACTCTCGGAGGGAAGAAAGTGGAGTAGAGTCACCTCAGATATGGAAAAACAAACAGAATAAAGCGGAGTCGACGACAACGAAGAGCAAATGGGGAAAACAAATTGAGTCTTTGACAAAGAGGGAGCGTCACTTCCCCCCTCCCTCCCCCCCTCCCCTCAGGGGAGACAACTTGGTGATTCACTGTCGATCAAAGTGCACCAAGAACTGTCCGAACGCATACACACGCACACACACACAAAAAAAAATGCCACCGCGAGAAGACCCCATGACTCATCAAAAAGTAAACCTTGACAACATCAAACAGTGCGAACGAGCTGAGGTGTGTGAGCAGCACGACCAAGTGAGACGGAGCTAAGCAGAACCGTCGACTGTACAACACACAAGCACAGCCAAGGGGAAACCAAAAAAATGAAGAAAAGAGCCTGGATAGGAACAATTGATATGAACAAACGAGGGGAGGGCATAACACGTTCGCCGCTTCAGCAATCAGCCCACAAAGTCAAGCACAACTAGCAACAAAAAAGGAAAACATGCTACACCTGCATGCAGAAGTTCTTTCCCATATAGAAAAGAAAAAAAACATAAGGAGCATGCGAAGAACGAAAGCAGATTCAATACCATGTGCCTTCGGATGCAGTAGCTGGCGTAAATCGATCACGACACGAGGGATCCTATTAGTATCTGCTACACAACAATAGATGTACGGTGCTGGAACCGACCGGTTAACGTTTCCGAGCGTTTGATGAACACATGAGAAGTGCCATCCAACCGCAGATGTTTCTCAGTGGAGAACAAGTGCGGGAGGGAGGAGGGGATTACACCACCATGCGACACGCCACTATATCGCACGGCACATGTGTGGCAGCGATGAGCCAATAGCCCTGTCGCTCCACTGAAAACAAAAGCGCGTAGTCGTATGGATAGTCGTGCAGTGGATTTGTCTCCTTCGATGCCGCTTTCGCGTGATTGAGGTAGTGAATCGCTTTTTTCAGGTTGTCCTTGGCCAATCCGATGACGGTGGTGATGTTGAACTTCATTTCCCGTGGGGTTATCTGATACACGCAGACACAACAAGACTCGCTCCACTCCCGCCGCACAGATTCCTTTAGCTGCCGCTGAAAATTCAAAAACTCTTCCATCTCGTTGCGCACGTTTGCTGCCTTTGACCACTGCTTATCCCCAGGGATGGGGCAAACAGGAAGCCCCACAGACGTGCCGACAGCTGGATTGACAACTGGAGCAGCTGCCACGGCCGCTGCGAAAGCGGTGGTCGCGGCAAACACCTGCGAGCTTAGACTAACGTTCGTCTTATTGTCGCGCACGTATCGGCGGAACGTTTGGCGATCACAGTGAGCCACTGTTTCGGCGCACAGCACTGTGTTGTGCACTACACAGAAATCTGCAGGCCAGTTCAGAGCTTTCGAGTTCAGTGCATCGACCGCGTCGTTGGCGTTTGCAAAATGACTCGACACATCGTACATCGCCTCCGCCGTGGATAGCTTTGCATCACTGCCCTTGAGAACAAAAGAATGCGTCGACTTCCACCGCTGCTGCGTCGGCTGCTGCTGCCGCATGAGGCGCTGAATAATTTCGGTGGCAGACGAGTTTGCCTGAGACGTCATCAGAGGTTTTGCTGTTTCGGCGCTCAGGATGGCGGGATCCGCGAGAGGCTGTGAGGGGGTACCGGGAGCAGGAGGTCCACTGGGACTCTTTCCGCGGCCTGACTTTGCGCTGCGTGGCATGGGTATTGTTATCGAGTTTGGCTGTCCGCGTGCGACCAGAGTCGTAGAAAGACAGCGCGGCTCCTGACCAATGAATAGCTCCGCTGCCGATGACAGCACACTGTACTTGGGGCTTTTCAGCCACACTGTCCATGGTGTTGTCCAAGCGGAGGTGCGCTCCATCCCCTCCTCCATCACATCCACAAACCCAGCGATGGCACGGTTCGCCTGGAGCTCGCGGTAAGAATCCTCAGTGACTACCATCCCTTCTGTCACATTGCTGAGTAGCACGGCGATATCCACATTCGGGTGTGCGCGCAGAAGTGCTGTGGCGAAGGTGAGACGGCGGGACGCACCCGGCTCCATGTGCAATACCGTTATAGAGAGCGACGGACCATTCGGGATACGAATGTTTACCTGCACCAGTGCACGGAATGCCTGCTTCCCATCCGTCTTAGGCACCTCAGTCGTCTCACACTGCAGTCCGAGGCGGAGCAGCGCTATGGTGCTATCCTCCTGCTGCTCACACCGACTCGTCTCCATCACTGCGTAGGCCTTTCGGATCTGGCTGTAGCTCTTGATGCGCGTCAAGGTTGCCGGCGAGACGTTCTGCATCACCACTGCTGTCGGCGCACTCGCGACGACCAGGTCCTGCAGACGATCAACATCTGCCGTGTCTACATGATTCATATCCACATTTGCCACTGTGATATTCTTCAGCGCGAACGCAATGCTGGGAGTGGCAGCGCCTTTTCTTTCTGACCAGCCGCCGTTATCATCGAAATATTTGATCTTGACTGCCACGCCGCGGTTCATCGTGGGTCGGGTCTGTGTACCGTTTCCAGAAAGAACAACAAAAAAAAAAACACACAAAACACACAAGAGCAGAAATACAAGAAAAGGGCACAGCAACAGAATGAAACCGTTGGGGCTGCATAAGCGAGAAGCAAGTATGTGCGCGCGCACGTGTGTAGCCGTGTGTGTGTGGGTGGGGGGGGGGGCGGAAGACGTCAACGGGGGTGAAAGGAAAAGTGGAATTGGGGGAGGAGTAGAGGGACTACTCAGGATGAGAAATATGCACAGGGCCCGTCACCGAATAAATATCAAGTGGTGCGGACACGAATCGGGAAATGAAGCGATGTCGGCGAAGAAGCTCGAATCCCTTGCTAGGGGAGCCAACCGACCTACACATATAGGCAGCTGGGTTAGTCGCTGAAAACTAGTACATTAGAGATGACCATGAGTAGAGGGGGATCTTACAGAAAAGTGTGGAGAGGCTTCAAAGGGATCTGGGGCAATTGATTAGCATGAAAAGGTGCAGGGACGAAAATGAACACAAGGAATGCATTCAACGTGTACTACAACGGTTATGATACTGTTGCGCACATCAAAATCGCATCAAGGTCGCGGCTTTTTATGAAATTATTCCGTTGAGTGTGAGTACTAAACAACACATTCCACCCTCCTTGCGGTGTGTGTGTGTGTGTGTGTGTGAAGGGAGGGGGGCCGTATGCACAAAGTCCAGCCATGCTTTATTTCAGCCGAATACTTGGCCGCACCTTTTGCAACGCAAGGAATGTTCGAAACAATATGTATAGGTAAATATATATATGTTCCCTTCAAGACGACTTTTTTTCGGTGAAAATCAAATCACCTACGCTGTGCGCGGGTCAAAAGAAATCCCTCTCACCTCTTCGTGTGTGGTAACCAGAAACAGAGGCTAGATACAGAAATTGTCGACAGAGTCCTCCTAAGACGGCTTTCGCCTCCTGTCTCAGTCCACACCAGCCTCACAGGTCACCTCGGAGCCTCATCCACTACGCGGCCCTTCACTTGAGACATCCCACCCTCCGGTAGCTCAGGTTCGCCCCAGAAAAAAAAAAGCCGAACGCTAAGCCGGGGTTAGATGCGCTCCTATCTCCCCACCGTACCGATCACGCCATACGTAACACGCATACATCTTCAACGCGGCAGGTCCATCCCGCGCAGCGCCGCACAGGGTCCGGACCACTGACACCAGCGGAAGTTACACGGCAGTGGCGAGGAGCTGGGAGGCCGCTGGGCCCCATGACGGAGTGGAGACCCTGAACCGTCTTCCCCCACCGCCACCACCACCACTCCACCCTTTCCTCCAAGGAGGGGGTGAACACCTGCCACCCCTGCGGAGAGTGGAGCTGAGAGAAAG
Organism: Endotrypanum monterogeii; assembly: GCA_000333855.2. NCBI lineage: Eukaryota > Euglenozoa > Kinetoplastea > Trypanosomatida > Trypanosomatidae > Endotrypanum > Endotrypanum monterogeii. The sequence continues at coordinate 28,059 of CM007340.1, forward strand.
ATGGCCAGGGGCTACTCTATTCGACACCACAGTTGCCAGTACTCCTGCCCTCATGTGTCGCGTCATCACTTTACGAGGGGGGTGGGGGGAGAATAATCGCAACAGGAAAAAAATAAAAAGATGAGAACCCATGTGCATGACCTGTAGCGGCCACAGCTCCCCATCACTGATCGTTTGCACTTTGCTGGTGGTGATCTTCTTCTGTCGAAGATGCCGCACTGTGCGGAAAGCGACAAAACAAGGAAAAGCCGTTTGCGCGTTGTATCCTGGAGCCACCGCTATACCTTTCTGTGCGGTGCGTGTGCTTTATCCCTTTGACTTGTGGTTCGACTTCTCCAACTCTGCTGCAGATGACCGTGTTGAGTGTACTTTTTTTTTTTCTACTGCCTCCAGCAGCGCGTCCTTCTCCGTATCACAGGAGTACAGTACGAGAGTCGACGATTCCCCAATCAGGGTGCGGGTATATGTACATATATCAACAAGAAACATGACACTAAATTCGAAGTGCCCTCAATCTTCATAACCCACCGCTATCGGGCTGAGGGGCACCAAAAACCCTAAGGGACACACCCACGGGGGCGTCCAAGAACACGGGCGACTTACAATGTAAGGTGCACCGCTCCGCAAACACACACACACACACACACACACACACAGAGAGAGAGAGAGAGACAGAGAGACTGTCACATACACATACGCATACGCACGCATGGCGGATGAGCACACTGTTCAACGGAAGGGAAGGGAGGGGGAAAGAGGAGGAGGGGGAGAGGAACGCAAACAAAGGGAGAAGAATGAAATGTTTTAAGTAAATAAATAATATATCAGTAATGGGAAGAAAAATCTTAAGCGTGTAAGCCTCGTTGCCGTTAGAAAGGTTAAAGGAAATCTGTCAAGAGGTCTCCAACTCCCCCCCCCAGCTATCGAAACCTGCGGAGGATCTGCTGGGTTTTGTTTCCTTGTTTGTTTCAGGGAGAGAGAGACACAGAAATGAAGCGAGACACACAATTTATGAGACCCCTCGACTGACTCTACCTACAAGAAAACTCAGAAACAAAAAACGGCGAGACGGACAAATGGATACAGAAGAACGTTGCTGGAAGCTGGAGGTGAAGCTACAGAAGCAAAGAAAGAGCACAGTATAGAAAAATATAAAAGAAGCCGTACTCGAAAAAAAAAAAGGAGGGAGAGAAGGAAACACGTGTTGCCTTCTACCGTATGTTTACGACACTCTGCTGCTTTTCCCCACCCCCATTCTCGACTGGCGCCCTCCTTGTCCTGCGCGATCCTTCAGCTACGGGTGCACTAAGCGCGGGTCATTTTTAAACTTCCATCCAGGCAATAGATGATATCATCCATCAGGAGAGGCGTGCACATGGGCGGGTTCGTCACGAAGTAGCGAGGCGTGCCCCTCAGCATCTCAGACCGCGGAAACAACCGGAATACGCCGATGGCCACGCACTGCCGCTTCGAAAGAAGAAACTCAAATGCATCACCGAAGGTATGAAACTGAAGGGACTGATTGCCACAGAGCTTGAAGAGTGTTTGCGACTGCGCTGTGCTATTTGTCCACATAGCCTTATCAAACATCTCAGCAGTAGAATTGAGGTTCATGACCATCTCGAAAAATTTGATGATACGCGAATCACGGTGTATATGAATCAAAATTGTAAGCAGCATGTTCGAGGAAAAGAAGCGACCCATCATGAACGCAAGCGCGTCCTGAAAGTTGACCTCCCCGCGTGCACGCCAGACTGGGTCGGTGTGGAACGGAGAAACTTTGATTGCGAAGAGAAAAGACTGAAGCTCAACGACAATGTTCTGCTCTGGCACGCCAAGTGATTCGTCTCGCGTTTTCTCGTTCCACTCCAGCAAATCCCGCACACTATTCTCAACTGACACGATGGGAACATCCCCGAAGTCACGTGCGCCCATCTGCGAGCAGTACAAAAGAATTCCGCGCACTCTTGTGACGTCCGAGTCCACGGTCAACGCGTAGTTCAGGTGCGAGTCCAACGAGCCCTGTCCACGAATGTAGCGAAGCGGCGTCTCGAAGATTCGCCTCCACGTTTGCAGAAACTGAGGAGGGTACTTGCGCAGCGTCAGCAGGGTTAGTCGAGAGCGTGCATGAACCGCGCAGATACACTGCATCATCACGTACAAGTCGTACTGAGCAATCGTCTGGGAGATTACATCCTCGTAGACAGACGTGTTTCCCTTCCGGAGAATAGAGCTCGTCTGATCGATGAAAAGAAAAACCTCATCCTGGTGCTTCGAGTCCGTCACACGGCGGTCCTGTGCGGATAATTTTGCTGAGTTGGAGTCAGCCACCTTCAGTAGCGCTTCGTTAATCTCCTCTACCACTCTGCTTATCGCCTCCTCACGATCATTGCTATGAATGAACGGGTCGGAAAGAAGACCACTGTGGCGCCTTGCAAGGTGCCACAAACGGGACACCGTCTTGCCACGTAGCTGCATCGAGGCGAGTGGAACCCCGCGAGGGCTGCGTACGACGCCTGAGATGTTCATGAGCGCTTGCCGCACCTCCTCCAAAGACAGCGTCTCGTCCCCCAGCTTTGACTCACTCTCATCCCTCTTTTCTGCTGATTCGCTTGCAATGGAGGTCTGCTGCGGCACCATATCGTAAAGAGAAGCGGAGCTGTTGTATGGGTAAAAAACGAAGGAAGTGTTCATGTTTTCCCGCAAAAGCTCGTTGTCGTCGAGTCCCTGCCGAAAGTGGGCACCGTACGTCTCCCCGCGTGTCTCACTAAGCGGCCCAGCAGAGTCAAACGCCTCGAGCGCATTGGAGAGACTGTTGCGTGTGCGCTCATAAACTGCTATGAGTATATCAAGATCCTTCAGGCGGTAATCGAGTTCAAAGCGCATTACGCCACATGCGGTATCCTCCACGCTGACAATGAGCACGTCACGGTACTTGAAACCGGCAACTACCTGCGCCAGAGTCGCACCGATAAAACGTTGCGGCACCGGGCAGGTGCTCAGCACATTGCGTCGGCTGTACTCGTACTGACTCTTCCAGTTCCCTATGCCTTCCTTTGTCCATAGATTTTTAGGCTCGATGCCTTCAGCCCACGCCGTCCGCACGAGATTGACCAAAAAAGGAACAATCCCTGGCAACAACAACGCACTCGCCATGATATTTTTCTTCATGTGCTCATCGATCACGCAGGAGCGATTCCCTTTGAGCAACTTTGCGTGGAGGCCGTAGCGTAGCCACACGTACTGAGGCACTTTGTGTGCGAAGCGCTCAAAAATGATGGTTGAAAGCATAACATCATCATCGACACGTGAGGAGTAGCCTTCGCGGATGGGAAAAATAATGATAGCCGACGCATCCTCTGCCTTCATGCGCCCCAGCGCAAAGGAGTCGAGTGTGTCCACGATGAGGAAGGTACTACGCAAGCGATACGTTGGGTGTCGCCCAATCGAGAGCACGTCCGGGGAAAATGCTTTGCTGCAGAAGCACACAGTCTTCATCGGATAGAGGCAAAATACCTCATCCAATATGGAGATGGCCTCCTCGCGAGTGACGCAGCCGTACACGATGAAGTGATTCTTGCGACCAGTGTAGGAACGGTAGGCCTTTAGGATTTTTGCTGACGAGCGGACGACGCGGATGAAGGTGGGCATTTTTGCAATGAAGATGAAGATAATGAGAATCGTAAGGAATTTACCGTCCTGTGTACGGGAAGTTACATCACCAAAGCCGACGGTGCTGACGGTGACAACAATAAAGTAGACGGATACCGCTATGTTCATTGGGTGCCCCTGGAAGCACTGATCGATGCGGAAGAATCCAGCGGCGGAAAATACCATGCAAATAAAAAGCGTTAACGGTCCGGCAGCCAACCGCAGCACGTCGAGCTTTCGGTTGTGAGGTATCATCAGTGCAATCGAGTCGAGGATGAAGAGGAAGTACTGCCGCATTGGCCAGCATCGCATGAAATACGGCACGTACATGCGACTGATCCACGTGAGGTGAGAAGGGAAAGAAAGAAAGAAGATGATAATCTGATAAATGGAGGTAATGAGCACTACTGTAATGGTCATCAGACTCAGCGAGTAGGCAAAAAAAAGTTGCACTAGCGAAACGACGGAAAGAAAAAAACGAGCATAAAACCATCTACTGTGCTCGATTCTGTCGTACTCGAGCCAAGTAACGTCGTAGCTGATGGTAGACTGTACAATGTACAGCACAACCATGGAAAGCTCAACTAGAAAAAGAAACGTCCAAACAAAGAAGGCGGCGATCGGGTGCTGACGGACGAACTGTTGGAAGAAGTACTTGGGGCCCGATAGGTACGTGAATTCACTTTCCCGACTTTCGGTTTTGGTGATACCTGTCCTCGAGACACGCCTCTGCCAACGCGAAGGATTCTTTAGCTCACTCAAGTCGTTCATGTGGGAGTGGTTTCGGCGGACACTGCGTGTGCGCCAGTAGCGCTTCACGGGAGGTAATTTATGCATTTGAGAGTAGTGAGAAACCGTCAGGTCAGTGGGTTGGAGAGAACCAAAGCCACCGACGATGTCCTCCGCACTATCCTGTCGTGGGTACGTTGGGCTGAGATAGACTACGGGGCTCCCCGAAGGGAACCGATCAAGGGGCATCGTGGGTTTCACAAGGGGTCGTGAAGGGGTAGAGGTGCCAAAGAGAAAAAGGTGGCACGAAAAACCGTCGCGCACCCCACTCAGCAAAAGAACGTGCGTTGAAGATGAACGGAGAGCGGAAGCCAAGGTCCCCCTCCCATTCCTCTCGAAAAAAAAAAAAAGAAACGGGGTACTTTGTAGTTTTCCCTCCCCCGTGTAGATATGAACGAAAGACTCGAGTTGATCGTCTGGATAGTTGACGAATTACGAATGTTGATGCAATATTCGCTTCTCTGCTGCAATGAGGAAAATATTTTTGAAAAAAAAGGCAAAACCCTTCTAGAAGCGCATTGAGGTGAAATGAAATGAGTGAGGATAGATCGGGAGAGAGAGGGGGGGGGAGAAATTCGGGAAGAATCACATCGAGTTCAACAAAGACCCTCAGAGAAAGAAATGCGAGAGCGTATCGAGAAGGTGCATGAGGGAGAGAGAGAGTAGATAAAACGTGATCAGTAGAAAATGTGGGGTTTTTCCAAGAAAAACAAATTAGCCTCATGATCGCGGGGACAGCACACAAGTGGTTCAGGCTTTTCCTGTGGAAAATGAATAACACATTCTTATCGAGTCCACGACGCGCCTCTTTCCGATCAAGATGACTTGCATTAATACCACCGGAGTAGGGGCTGTTGCAGATTGTCTGTTACTGGTAGATTCAGTATATGAGCTGGTTGCGACATAAACACCCCTTTCGACGTCATCATCCGAATACTGCGAAAGATATAACACGTCTCGATGTTATCTAGTGTGTTTGAGAAGTACTGTGCAGTGTCACAGCAGAAAGCATGTAGAGAAGCTTCGGTCAGCTGAGACCCTCATTTTGCTGCTAATAAATTGCGAAGTCCGCTCTCTCTTGCTTCGCACACGCGCACACGACAATATAAAATTTAAAAACTGAAAAAATAAAAATGATATGCGCGTATTTTTTTTTTTTAATGGATTCTTTTGGGAAAAGGGTAGGGGAGAAAAAAAAGAAAAGGGAGAGCAAAGAAACACCTCCGCGTATAAACATCAGCACCAGTAAGAAAAATTAAATATCACCGCCAGAAACACACGCACACTTAAGCTACACTCAGTCCCGGACGGCAGTCCGGTCCCCTAATACCCGTTTAATCACAACGCTTCGGGGTGCACTAGGAGACGGTCGCAGCAACCCCAACCTACGCACAGGTCCCTGTTCTATAATATGAACAAAACAAAAAAAAAACACCGTGAAGTCATCGTCGGAAGCACACTGTCAGCGCAACACACCTCCAGTGCATTATCTAATGAATCGCCTTCACACCCATGCGTCGACCGATGAGGATCCCGATCAATAACACCCCGAGAAGCTTGACAATTTCCAACACAATCGAAGCCCCACGGAGAGGATTTGCGCCACCGGGTGCCCCGTAAGAGCTGCTGCCCACGAGCCAGTAACCACTCACAGCAGTATTCGCCGGAAGCAATCAACGTATAATAAGCAGTCACTCCTTGTTGGTGAGAACAGCAACGCCAGGCAATGTTTTCCCCTCCAGCAGCTCCAGCGACGCCCCGCCGCCAGTGGACACGTGCGACATGTTCTTCGCCTCACCACTGAGCTCAGCAGCGCTCGCACTGTCGCCACCACCGATAATGCTCATCAGCCCACTCTTCTGCGTGCCAGTCCCCATCGCCTTGGCAACAGCAAACGTGCCCTGTATGAGCATACCCATGGCAT
>CM007340.1:37631-99689 GCA_000333855.2 Endotrypanum monterogeii
CTATACTATATATATATATATATATACTTATATATGTGCGTTCAGATTCAGTAGATCGTAGTTGGGGAGATCTTTCTAATAACCGTGGATTCCTTGCGTTGAGGAGAAGGGAAGAGACGAGGAATAAACGCGAGCAGTGCGAACAGAAATACATGAAAGGCATTCGGTCCTTGAAAAGCAGAAGTGCACACACACGCACTTACACGTACGCGCAGGCACATCAGGCTGCAGTCGCTCGTTTGCCCCAACTCAATTCCGCAGCGCCGCACAGGGTCCGGACCACTGACACCAGCGGAAGTTACACGGCAGTGGCGAGGAGCTGGGAGGCCGCTGGGCCCCATGACGGAGTGGAGACCCTGAACCGTCTTCCCCCACCGCCACCACCACCACTCCACCCTTTCCTCCAAGGAGGGGGTGAACACCTGCCACCCCTGCGGAGAGTGGAGCTGAGAGAAAGATGGCCAGAATGGGCTTTCCAGAACGCCTTGAGTTTCAGAAGGAGTATGTGCTGGCCCCTGTCCACTGGTATCCGAGCACACGCAAAAAGCAAAGATCAGTATACATGTGCTTCTGAGATCTGTGGTGATTGCCTGTGTGAGATCGAATAGCAGCATGGAAATAGATGACCGAAGCCTACATCGGAAAAAAATATATGTGTTTTTTCATGTCTATATGCGTGTATATAAGTGAAAAAGAAACAGACGTTGGAGGAACAAGTAGGAGTGAGAAAAATTAGGAGCGACACGATCGACGAGCAGCGAACAGAGCAGAGCTGAGAGGAGATGTTGCTCATGTTCTCACCTAAGCGCGAGAGACCGAATCCCGGTGACCAAAGACCTCTTTTCCCTTCCAAGAAAAAAACAAAGAAACAAAAAAGAAGGCAGGTGAATTAGAGGTGTGCAACTTTGCGCGGCGGCACAGATAACCAAGAAAAAGCTGCGCATATCCAGGCTCAACTAGAAGGGAAGGAGACGATAAGAGAGGCACTGAAGCAACCGGATGTGCACTCGAAGTCTACACACACATCTCTTGCAGAACGCGTGTGGAAAGAAAAAAAAATGTCCTTATAACTGCACGTACACCATTTCGTGCCTGTGTAACGCACATAGTGGACTTCACACGAGTATGTGCGTGTGGTGTGTGTGTGTGTGTGTGTGCATGTATCCTCAAAGACCCAGGGAAAACCTATGTACCTGTTGATGTGATAGATCAACGGCGAGTGGGGGGATCACCGGAAAACCGTTAAAAAAAAACGTCAAGTTGAGGTACAAGTCAAAAATGCGCACATAGAGTGACAGAATCGCCCATGCAAGCGTGAAACATAGACTAAGCAGACGCACCAGGCCACACCCTCTGACGTGAGCTCAGAAAGAACCTACACAAGCACACACACACACACACACACATAGATAGTCTACAGCGGCCAAACACTGTTGCTTACTCTCCATCGAATATGTGGGCGGTCTCTACGTAGGAGGAAGAACACAAGCAGGGGACCAATGTGTGCCAAATACGACGACGATAATGGAAAAAAAAAGGGGGGGTCAAGGAAAAATATTCTGCTCTCTCCCAATCAGCCCTTGGGTTCCCGCACACGGTTGACAAAGGCACCAAGACCGTACAGGACAAGCTTGGTCACCGCATCTTCTTTGCCTCGATGTCCGCCCGCTCGAGGGCGCGCATGAGATCGTCTGGTATCGCCAACTGCATCTCCGTCATATACTGAGCCTTGCACACTAGTAGCACGAAGATTGTCTTCCACAGCATGTGAATCTCCTCCTTTGCGAGGACAAGGTCTACAGACACAAGGCGTCCCTCTAATACAGTAACTGCCTCCTCCACCACAGACAGATGAGCACTAGTTGCTGGTAAGTACAGCGCCAGACAGCCGAGAATAAGAGCTGACTCGGCAGAACTCTTCCCGTGCACCACCGCGCATTCTTCCCACGCGCGCTGCAGCACTTCTTCTGCCCGAGAATCCTTCAAATAGTGAAGCAGGCGACCGCACTCTCGCCACATGCGTACCGTATCCGGGGACGGTGCCTGCTTCAGGGACTTGTGCTGCTCGTAGATTTGCATCCATAAGTCAGCCGCCACACCAAAGTCTCTGCCCTCGACATGGGTGAGAAGAGTGGCGCTGCGGTCCATCGACGTCAAAAGGGCTGGTGTCAGTGTGGCACCACATGTATCGAAGTGCTGCGCCACTGTATATGTGTGCCAGACAAGATTGTAGGCAAGACGGCTGCCCATCCCGCGCCAGCGGCGAGGCCACAAACTCAGCAAGGCATCTGCCGCCTTCGCAACCAGAGATGCATTCAGGGACCCACGCAGAACCTTTGCAATCAGTGGATGGAGTGCAAGTGCCCCCTCTTCCCACTTGGGTGAAAGAATACCTACCTGTGAAGCGAGCACGGAGAAGTCGCCAGCCGAGTCGCCGACAACGGCCCCCACCACAGCATCTGACACATCGCTCGTGTGAAAGCAACTGATGACTCCCAGCATCAGACGTGCTTCGGGGTATGTTCTCGCCAGTGTTTCGATGCCGATGTCCATCAGCACCGATAGAGCCGCGGAAATGCTGAGGGTGTCATTACGTCGCAGATCTTTCTCTGTCAAGAGAGCGCTCAGTTGTGGGGCACTGCAAATTCTCCCGCCTATGAGCAGTGAAGCGATACGCATCAGCAGTGGGACGTAGCCCAGACTGAAGAACACTGTCTCCAACTCAGCTGAGAACGTGAGCTCCGACACGAACTGCCGACTCGCCTGGGGTGGGAGAGCAGATGGGGAAAGGCAAGCCATCTTTATCGAGCTCTTCACATCAGTAGCGTTGGTTGTCATCAACACGTACACATTTGGGTGCTCTGGAAGGTGTGCCACCACTTCTTCAGGAGAGGCAACATCATCCAGAACTAGCAACACATCCCTCTCCCTCCGACCCTTCATGGAGGCGATGAAATACTGAAATTGTGAGTGAAGGGTGTGTTGCCCGCTGAACCACTGAATGCAGGAAAACCTTTGGCTGTGCCGCACTGTGTGACAAAACTCGGCAGCAAGAGTAGACTTTCCGATACCATCAACACCAGCGATCACTTGACAGTGACGACCACTTAAAAGATTCTGCCACAGTGCACGCACCTCAGCCTCACGGCCGACCGTGCGCGCCGCTAGCACAGGAACCCTGTACAGGAGTGGATGCGACTCGTCGGAGCCTCGCTCCGCGCTGATCGCAAAGCTATTCGAGATCAGCTCACCAGTAGAAGCACTACGACTGCTTGTCCTGGTGAATAAAGCGACAAAGCGGCGCATAGCTGTAAGCGTGGATCGTCTCTCTACCGTCCGCTGTGAAACAGATGTGCGGCTTCGCTACGGTGTTATGTTTTCTTCAGATCACGTGGGAAACGCCCTCGTTTCTCGACCCCCATAAACACGAAGCGTCGTGGGGAAGGTGTGAAGCCCGCTGGAGAGCACCAAGACGCGAAGAATATATATATATATATATAGTAGGAGAGAAGAAGGCGAAGTATTTGACGTGGGACGGGAGCTCAACAGTTCCCCGGAAAAAGAGGGGGGACGTTCCTTCTCTACACTCTAATGACTCCTTGGCAATTGACGCACAGAAAACAAAAGCGATGAAGTCCCTCAAGGTTCAGGAGTAGCAGCAGCGGCTGCGGCTTCGACTGTCGACTAACACGCGTATTTGTATTCATCCTGTTTTTTTACCTGTTGTTTTTTTGCTCCTCCTTCATCGTTAGTGCTCAACTTGGGCACCTGGATGCGACAGCCAGTCTGTAACATTTAAGAACTAGTGCCTGCACCGCTGGTGGTTTCCCTGACACTCACTACACACGCGAGAACCTCCTTGAGAAGACAGGCTACTTCCCCATCTTCCTACCCACTCTCTCTGGAGCCACGCTGGCCCACACACACACACACACACACAAAAAAAAAAGGCCTTGCAGGAATCGTACATACGATACACCACTACAAATAGACAGAGGCAGAAGAAAGCCCCGTTTGGAGGCGGCGGCAGGCACTTCGTGGGGCAGACGTGTAACCAATGGTGAGTGAGGGATACAAAAAAAAAAAAACCTGTCCATGGATTATGGAGATGGCTACTTTGGGGGGGTAAAAGATTTCCACGGTGCGTTGCCGTCGATGTTCAATCTCTGCGTCCCGCACACTGGTGCGCCTGAGGATGGAGAGGGTTTGTTGAAGTTTTTCATAAATCGCTCAAACTGTTCGTCGATGCGCGCAGCCGAGACCTCCTCCGCACCAACCTGACGCCTAAACTGAATTTTTGCCATGTTCTCGTTGATCTCCCCAACGATATGGCTGCGAGCGCCCGAGGCGATGCTGTCGAACTCCTTCGCCCTCTCGGACAGTGCTTCTCTAGAACGTTCCATGTCTTGCATCTGCCGCTGCTGCGCTTGCACCACAGCCTCGTTCTCGTAGGCGATACTGCCCTCGTATCCCAGATCCATTTTTGTGGGAAAGCGACCAGTGGACTGAGCAACGGTCGCAGCGTCCTCGGCGTAGCTGCGCTGCATGTCACTGTGCATCTGTGCCGCCTCCTTCATTCGTGCGCTGCAGTAGCTGTTCACACCGACACTTTCGTCTCCCTTCCCTGACATACCACCAAGCACCTTGACCTGCAAATCATTGTTGTTTTGCCAGTCGACAGTGCAACCATACTCATCCACGCAAACCCCACGCACCAGAGCGCCGTTGGACCAAACACCACTGAAGGTGAGGCGCGGTTCGTTAATTAAGTATGTCTGGGCCCCCTCGCCGTGAGCACGCCCATGATCGTTGAACTCCCCCTCATATGTGTACGTGGGTGTATAAAGAATACCTCGGCGAATCTGACCATCGAGAAACTCCCCGACGTACACAAACCCGCCATCGAGTCTCATCTTACACCCGGGACCGTGTAGCTTTCCGTGAAAGAAGGTGCCCTCCTGTGTAGCGCCAGTAGCGAAGACCAGTGTTCCCTTGCCGTGTGGCGCGTTCCCTGAAAATTCGCCATCGTACACAAAGTCGGCTTGAGTTAACCTGCCTCGTACGAAGGACTCGTCCCGTAGCGTCCCCTCGAAGACAACCTCAGTCGTGCCGTTCGGAATGCGCACTACACCCTCGATGATCTCATCGCTCCTGAATATCCCCGCGTAGTGGGTACCATCCGACAGCCACGCTTCACCACGACCCTCTCGCTGCCATTGACTATTAAATTCTCCCCTATAAATATCACCATCCTCCTCTAGCTGACTTCCCGGCAGCGGAAAGCCCGACGCAGCGTCGTACGAGCCGCTGTAGACGCGACCATCAGGTAGGATGGTGATGCCTTTGAGCAACAGTGTGGAATTGCGTGGATTCAGATCACCCTTGAGAACTGTTCCGTTGGGCAGCGTCACGCTGCAGAGCAGTTTGGGCCAAAAACGGCGGAGCATGGGAAAAAAAAAAGATGAGGAAGTCAGGTAATGAGAAAACAGCTCGTGAGGTGACACGCCCAATGCAGTCACTGCCTAGCAGCGAAGAGGAAGCACAGGAAGGAGAAATCGAAGTAGAATAGCAGCGAGATGAACAGGGAGATGAACAACGAGAGGAGGTAACAAACAGCGGTGCTGCTATATCTATCCACGTGAGCATGTAAAAAAGAGAGAGCAAAATATCGCTGTCATACGCGCGTGGGATGATGTGTGTGTGTGTGTGTGTGTGTGTGTGTGTGTGCGTGTGTAAGTGGGGGTGGACAAAGGTGTCTCGTCGAGAAACACAGACGAAGCAAGAGATAGAATGCAATACAGGTTTTCCGCAGAAAGAGCATCACCACTCCGTCACTGCCATCCGCGAGGTGGATCCACTTGGGTGAAGGGAGGGTGGGGGTGATACACAGCACATGTAGTCCTCTAGAAGACGGGATACTAGCTCATATTTCCCGCATCAAAATATCACACTTTAAAACTTTTTTTTTAAGTCGTCAGACAGTACTCACGTGTAGTGCCCACACCGCCAAGTGCGCAGGCGTTATATGACAGTGCTGATCGCGGCGCTATTTAGCCCATCTTTGTGTATAATCGAAGGGTCCAGATTCGGGAAATCCACCTGCACACGATCCTCTCCCCCAGGAAAATAAATAAATAGAAAAAAAACATCCTCGATCAATGTGCAAATAAAGAGACGCAAAAAAAAAAAGGGGGAGGGGTGTACACACACGCACACAGAGAGAGAAAAACACATACACAGAATAAGACGTACATTCGCAGAGTCTGATGAATGCAGTAAGCGGACTGCGCCACCATTTCGACCACGTGCGGCTCCACACATCGACACAACGACATTCAGTACTTCAAAACACAAGAGCAATAAAAAAGTGGCTAGGGCCACACGAAGGGATGAGACGGTGGGGGTAGGGTGTAGAAAAAACAAAAAAAAGAAGAAGCGGCGTCTTTGTCTATTTCCGACTTGAACACTATAAATGAAAATCACCTTCGTGATCTGGGAGGGGAGGGGGGCAGCTTTGTTCGTATCTTTGAACAGGAGAGGTACTCAAGAACACGTCTTCAGTTCCTCTCCCTCCCTGGAGACTGCATCATCCACAACACGAGTGGGGAACTAAACACAGGCGACACCGTTATGATACATCTATATACACAGAGGGAGGGAGAAGCAAAAGGGAGATACACGCACAGATCAGCATAACCAAAGCGTAAAAAAAAAAAAAAGTTTCATACTCGCAGAGGAGCCAAACAGTTGTCGTCGCAATAAACGAGGAAAAGTCGGGGAATAGAGAAAGATATAGAGATAGATATCTCTCTATAGATATGTGTGTGTGTGTGTGTTGATCTGTCACCTTCTCTAGACTCAACAACAAAAACAAAAACAACATAGAAGAAAACAAAACACCCCTAACCCTCCCAGCGGTCCAAACATAATGCGTATGTGTGTGTGTGTGTGTGTGTGACAAGAGAAAATATGCGGGTGAAGAGGAAATATTCAGAAATACAAAGAAAGCAGTCACTTCCTTTTCAAGCGATTGCGAAGGGAGTCGAAGTTGTACTTGAACGCATATCTCACCTTTCGACTGGCGGGCACGTTAGCGTTCGAGTGGGGTGTGTCATCCTCTGAGCTTGGAAAACAGCCCTGCTGGCTACAAGTAGTTTCAGTGGCAGCATCGTTCCATGGGGGCAGCGAGAGCTCCTTAGACGCTTGCTCCTCTGCTGCCACGCCATTGGCTGATAGCGGTACGCCGGATCCCACGAAAGGTACTGGAGATGCTGTGTGAACATGAAGCAAAGGAGACGGAGGGAAGCTCATGTGGCGTCGCTGGCACAGACGCTGAGTGGCAAGGAGGGCCCACTCACGGAGTCGATCGAGAATCGTCAGCGACGCTGATGTTGCTGCTGTTGATGTGCTTCGGCCGCCGAGCTGCGGGTGAAGTAACGTCCATGCCACTTGCGTTAACGTGAAAGCAGAAACGTGCGACATGTCGTCATAGTCGAGCATGTTCGCGTAGAGAACCGTCGCTACCTTTCCCCGGAAGCGCTGTGAAATCCATTCCGCGTAATCACAGATGGTCGCAGATGATGGTGCCAAGAGCGCCCCAACGCAACTCAGAATAACACGGCGATGTTCACGTGCAACACCACCGTTGGGTGAATCACCCGACTTAAAATACCGCTCAAGGTTATTCGGCCCGATCGCCTCACAGCACTCACGGTGCGCTTTCAGAAGACTGCGCTGCCAGACCATGTCGACCTGTGGGTTGCAAGGTCTAGCGAACACCCACAAACCGTCCATGTTTCCGGTGGCAAGCAGATCTAGCACAGCTGCTGGAGTCGCCGCGTATGCTACCCTCCACCCGGACGCGTGCTCGGCACATGTTGCACGAAACGGATTCCAGACTGCCGTCGAGGTGCCCTGTGGGATATCCAAGCCTGCTGCCTTCCATAAGGCAGCGAAAGACGGTGGAACGGTGGTGCGGGGGACTGCTTTGTCAGTACCGACACTACCTTCACCCACAACACGGGCGGACATGGCGAGCTGGTCAAGAAGAAAGTCGATGTCGCACAAACGCGAGCGCAGCAAGGTAGAGGTGACTTCCACAAGCACCTCGATCACTGTTGATGATGGTGCCTTCATCCCGGCAAGTACAGAGGAGACCCACGGCAACAGACGCTGACTCAGAGAGGTATCATCATCAGGATCGGTCATGGGATCCTTCAGCGGAGTAGCGACAGCGACATCGAGGAACTGGCGGAAAGGTTCTGCAGACCCTATTTCACCCAGCTCGGCACGCAAGTAGTTGCTGATCTCAACGTTTGTGGTGAGTACACGAAGGCTTGAGTGCTTCTCTATCGCATCTGCGAGCATATGCAGAAGCGTTGCTGAGGCCTGCGCGGCATGAAAACTCTCCTCACCCACCTGCCGTTCGCACTGGGGGAATGGGGGCGTTGCCGGCGCAGTGATGTTCACCACCGCCGAGTCTACCAAAAGTTTGGCCCGGAGATCGAACAGCGACAATCCCGTCTCAAATGGTGCGCGATGCTGCCGCCCCTTCGCAAAGTAGACCAACTCCATCGAAGTGGGTGTGGCCTCGTCAGAGACAGTGGCACCGTTGAGAAATGCATCGAGTGTAGCGCGGCGGAAGTCCTCCAAGGCAGTGCTCTCTCGTACACGACAGAGCACCATTCTCTGATCATCTCCCCACCGCACACAGATTTGAACTCGAATCGAAGGCGTGTCACCGTCGTTGGCCTCACAGACGCAGGAAAGGCGTACGGCTGTGGCGACCGCTATGGAGGGGCCCTCAGCCGTGCGCGCCACGAGCGGTGGGGTCCTCCTTTCTGTGAGGTCCGACGAAGACACTTGCAATACAGTGTCATGGACATGCTCTGAGCCGGCTGAAGAGGACGGACCTTTCGCTGAGAGGATTTCTTGGCGAGTACTCAGCACTTCTGAGCACACTGTCGTGGGTGACTCGACCAGAGGTGCCAATGAAGAAGAAACACCCTTGAGGGAAGAGAGCGAACTCCGCTGCAGCGACGACAGACTTCTTTGCGTCGACCTGGTGCGGTCTGTGCCGTCCCCATAAAGCGGGGCCAGGGGAGACAAAGTAGTGTTGGCCCTGGGATCTGGCAGGGACTCCGTGTCGCCGTTTTCACCAGGAGATGGCTCGCCAGGCTTGCACCGCGTGTCGCCAACTGATGCAGAACTCAAATCGACTGAGGCAGCAGGAGCGACATCTGATTGAGCTAAAACCTGGCCGGTGACCACAATCGGCGATGTTGGTGTAGATGCAGCCGGCACGTCTGCTTTGACCGACGCCGGCGGGACGGGACAGCGGAGTGCCAAAAGCACCCGCAACGGCTGTTGAGACTCCTTCGCCAGCGCCAGCCACTCCCGTAGCGTATCGTCTGTCTCGAGGCACACAGACGGGTCACTGGAGAGAACCGGCACGTGCACTGCTGTAGCGACACCGGCCGTCAACTCGCACTCCGCTGCAAAGCGCCGCCACAACTGCACCTCCTTTTTTGTGTACACAAAGGAAAACCCGCGCATGGAGGAAGAACCCACACTGGCGGACGCACCTTCAGAGCTGAGTGTTCCTACCTGCACTGGAACTTCGTACTTGGTAAGAGGAGTTGTGGGCTGGCGGAGGAACACACGGTATGGGGTATCAGGGGCATCGGTGGAGGATGGCGCTGCCGCTTGTGCTGATGAGGGCGGAGTACCAATCTCTTGAGTTCTCCCAGACGATGAGGCCGCCCCTCTCTGCAATTGCGAGGACTGAGAAGGTTTCCCTGACGAGGGACTAGATGGATCACCGACCAAAGTCGAAAGCGGTGGTGGGTGTGGCTTCGGACTCTTTGCACCCGCTCCGTTAAGTGGATGTGGTGGTACCTGTGCCGCAGGCGATGGCGGCGACGCGACACGAGCAGATGTGACTGGCTGTTGACTCCCCCGTCTGCTGACCCCCTGCGATGGAGGCTTGGGGGTAAGCGCGCGAGTCGCGTGAGTCAGCCGCAATCCTGTGCGCTTCGATGCGTGGTGGCGCAGTAACTGCAAGGCAGTAGCATCGTCAGAAATCTCAACACGTGCGCCACCGCGCTGTTGGGGTAGTGTGTACAGCACTAGCTTCATTCCATGTTTGGTGGGGCTCATGCTCAGTGTGTCCTCCACAGCGCGCACTAGGTTTGCCAGCACAAACCTCTTCGGAATGATAAACATTTTCTCTTGATACTTCGTTTGTTCCTCGCATGATGGGGAGGCACTTGGTGAGAAGATATGGAGGCTCACCAAATCATTGTCGACGGTGTACTCGGCAGATAGAAAACAATCCAGGTCATTAGGTGAAAAATCTTTTCTAGGTATGATGACCTCAAAAGTGAGCACGTGCGTTTCTTTTTTCTTTTCAGCCTTTTGAAGGAAGCTTACCACATCCGCATCTTTGTGTAGCACCGCCTCCTCTGCGTCATCCTCTCCTGATTTGGAGGTTGCCTTCACCAAGTGAACCGTAAAGGTGAACTCCATCGAGTCAAGGCGAAGATCCTGCGACTGAAGAAACTTTCTCAATTTTTTTTTGGTGTTCACTTCATCGGGCAGCTCGCAGGAGCGCTTGATGCGCTCCTTCCCACTATGCACGACTAGAACACACTTCATCTTCCCTCAGATAATTTGATCACGTCTATAGGCTGTTGTGCGTACAGCACCGGAAAAAAAAAGGGGGGAGGAGGGACCAACGCAAGTAAATCGGGACGAAAATCGATTATTATTTTTTTTTTTCGATCGTATTATAATTTTCTATTTTCGATGGCGCCTTGAGTGCATACACTGTGGCATACAGAAACGGAGCAAGGGTGGAGGGGGGGGGGGGGGGGGCACGGCCAGAGATCAACGGCAGGTCCCTTCGGGGTGAGTACAAGAGAGGGAAGGGAAAATGAGGACTCAATCAAAGATGGAATTTGTCGGCACGGGGGCGCGAGTACACGTGTAGAGAGAGAGAGAGAGAGCACGCGCGAACGAAAGACCCAAGATGACGCTCGAAGACATGAGAGCGATACAACAGGAGCCCGCAGTGCATTCGAATAAGAGTATCCGGGTGGATCGAAGCAGAAAAGGGGTTGAAGGGTGATGTAGGGAGGCGATACAAGATGTTATCAACGAGGGAATCCTCGTTGCCGCTCCCCCGTTCCCCTCTTTCCCGTACACCCGATACTGAAAAAGCGGGGCGCCAGGTCGAGAAGCTACAAGCTTCAATCCAAAAGACCTACCCCCCCCCCGTGCGACCCACCACCCCCCCCACCCTCCTGGGGAAGCCTCTTCGAAGCATACAATGCAGATCATGTGACGGGGTGAGGAGGATAGAGAAGCCTTGAAAGAAGCGCTCCGAAAAAAAAATATTTTTCTTTCTTTTTGTACTACACTACTTACGCTCAGACTCAGAGTTAGTGAGGGTTGTGTCACCAAACTCAACTACGTTGATGATACACTGACACGCTCGTTAGTTGTGGGGCTGTTATGGTCCTAAAGAAAACAAAAAGCTCTCTATCCGTGGTGTATCATCGCTATTTCACTGTCTCATTTGAAAATCGTGAGCCATATTATCGAAAGCTTGCACGGCCCTCCCCATCAGCCCTCCAATGTTTTTTTTTTTTTGTGTGTATGCATGTCTTTTTTTTTCTGAATCAAGGAGGGGACGGCGTCACTCGTCAGATTTACCTCATCGATGAGCAATGAATAATGAGGAAAGGAGAGTATTAAAAGTGGCCACAGCGCACCACAAAGAATACTGATCTCTGGCACACACACACACACGTTTGATGTGTATATATATATATATATATATATATACCTTTGTTCTTTTTTTTTATGTACTGTTTATTTGGGGGAAAAAAAG
This sequence comes from Endotrypanum monterogeii, assembly GCA_000333855.2. Classification (NCBI taxonomy): domain Eukaryota; phylum Euglenozoa; class Kinetoplastea; order Trypanosomatida; family Trypanosomatidae; genus Endotrypanum; species Endotrypanum monterogeii. The sequence continues at coordinate 49,525 of CM007340.1, forward strand.
AAGAGGATCACAGCACCACGCACTGATGCCGTCACCGCCACGGGCACGTGTACAGGAGATGGTTGGGGGATATGCAAGAACACCAGAATAGGACCCCAACAAAGCAAATAGAGCAAGCTGAAGGGGCTGGTGAAATATGGATAGCTGGAAGCTCGCAGCCAACTAAGGGAGAAAAAAACGGGTGCACATGAGCATTCACACACATCAGTAAAAATTGATATCCAAACAGGCCGCGCCGCCTATGGTCCAAGAAACGAAAAAAAAAACATATACACCTTGCCTCTCTCATTATCGGCACAATCACTACGACCTCTGTGTCAGAAAAACTCTTAATGATCCTGCGCATCTTTCCCTCGCATTCTAGCGTAAGAGAAACACAACAATATTTAATAATGATAATATATATATATATATATATATATATATATTTATATTTATATCACCAACAAAAAATTGAAGGAAGCAATGGGAAACATTTGCCAAGTGAATAGATCATTTAAAATATAAATCAAAACGGTTGACTAACGCACCGGCAAGAAGAGGCGGGAAATCTATAGATATACATATAGATGCCGTCATGCGCGCGTCAACAGCTTCCCTTTGTGAGTCTGTTGTGAATAAATGTGAATGCAAACCTACATGTTTGTGGGAAAAGGGAAGAAAATAAAAGAGACGGAGACTGAACTGCGTACCGCACGGGGTAGCAGAGCAACGGATGTGTGTGTGTAGGGTGAATGGAAACCACCAAGGAATAAAATATAACGTGGAGGACGTATTGCCATGAGACGAACAGCATCATGGGAATACAGGTCTCTCTCGGGCTTGCAAAGACTTCATGACCAGTGTGCCCACCCCCTCGCCCTCATCCCCACCCCTGCCCGCAGAGCTTCCATAATAATAATAAAAAAGAAAAAGCGAATGAAGACCTGATGCAAGAAAATAAAATGAATAGTGAAAGGTAAACGCTCCCCTTTCTCGACTCGCACAACAACAACAACTGCATAGCACGAGAACCAGTAGATGTTTTTAATAAATTAAATTTAATAAAATAATATATATATATATATATATATATATAATGTGAAACATCCGAGAGGAAGAACAAGAGCCGAGAGGGTGACACAGGGGCGCGGATGACACTGTATCCGTACCCGAGGTCTGGCTTGTGTTTGCTTCCTCGCTAAAGCTCTACAAATGAAAGATCACTCGAACATGATGCAGTCGCGACAATATTCTTCAATGTATCCTGCTGTGTACTGTTGATTCTCGTCGCCATCCTGAGCTCACGCAGCGCCGCTCGTATCTCAGAAAGCCGCGTAGATCGGATGGCCCGGAAGCCCTCTTCGAGGGACTGAAGATTTTCTCGGAATCGGTCATTCAGTCTGTGGCGCACGAACCCGTCCTGTGTGATCGTATGAAAGTGGCAAAACAAACGCACCTGAACGTCCAGGGAGGCGAGCACCACCTCATGACGCTCCGGTGTATCCTTTCTGGTGTACCGAGCGTAGTGATTCAGCACTTCACGTGTTCGATCAGCGATGATGATGTACTGCGACATGCGGTAGGGAATGGTTGGGAGGTTGTACTTGGGCTCGGAAAGCACCTGATGCCAGTTGGTTTCACAGGGACGTAGGCGTTTCTCTACGGCAACCGCCCGCTGCGCTGCTTCCTGTGGCGTAAGAGGCAAATCCTTCAACGACACTCCGTCACTAGAATCGACCTTATCACCGGAATCATCCCCCGTGTTACCCAAATTCGGCGCCTTGGCCTTGGTCGCCATTCTTTGGGTTTCACAGCTCAATGACGACAGCTCAAACCAGTAGAGTGCGTTACAATATGTGTGCTCGTCAGACATCCGGCCTACCTCATCGGAGAGCCAAAACATCTGGGAACTGTTCCAGTGGTTCAGGGCCCTCTCGAAGAGTTCCTCAGCGCGACAAGAATTGTTGCTGCTCTGCAATGTGATCAGACCAGCCTGGCGGAGGTATATCGCCTTCTGCGAGCTCAACGTTGTTAACGAGGCGTCATCAAGAAGCCGATCCACCTCCGTCATATTGGGAAAGAGATGGCTGCGCACCACGTTGTACGACGCATGGCAGCTGTGGAGGGAGAAAGGGTCTTCTACGCACAGGCGGAGATAGTGGTACGCCTTTTCCATGTTGTGGTGATTGTTCACTTCGTTCGCTGCCAAATAAAAGTAGCCGTCGCGCAGACTTGAGTCCAGCTCGATCGAGCGCTGAGCCAACTCGACAATCTCCGGTGTAGTGCGCTGCTCGCGGTTTGCGACCAGCGCCGCCAGCTGCGAGTGAGCCTTCCCACTGGTCGGGCAAGTTCTTACGGCGGCGCGGAATAATTGCTCATCCGACAGCCAGTCCATGTTGCGGCGATGAGAAAAGATACCCCAGCCAATGCATAGGAAAATCAGCCCATAAAAATAAAGAGGGACAACCCCCACGCGAAGCCCCGGGGTGCCGACGAGGAAGGTGATGAGTAGAACCGCACCGATGGATGGGACATACAAACAGCGCTCAGCGATAAATGTGCCAACGGCGACGAAGAGGTGGCTGACCGGGGCGTACGGGATCGCGACCCAGAGAATCCCGAGAAGGCCCACCAGAGCCACACGGGAGCGGAATACGAAGGTTGCGTAGATGCACCCCAGCACTGTCGCGAGAACAGCGCCTGTGATCATAATGAAGGATGGCACACGAGGGTCCTGCATATCGTACATGTGAGGGACGCAATTGAAGCTGTATTCACAGCAGAGCGAGGTTGGGAAAAAGAGCAGCTCTGCGTTCTTGACCTGAATAACCCACCGAATGCTGAACCAGTGAAAAATACCCTTTGGAACGAAGTACTGTGGATTCTCCGTTCGTCGAAGAAGCGGATTCCTTTCCAGTCCGACATTCCCAACAAACAACCTTCGGAAGAGAAGGTAACTGAGCAGCTCCAGCACCGCAATGCCAATGACGACGAGAGATCGAAGTCCTGAACACCGCCGACAGACGTACATGACGCACGCATGCACACTGTACAGAGCAGTGAAAGTAATGGCACTGTCTTTGCAGAGGATACTGATCACAAGCGCACATGCAGAGAGGAAGAGAAAACGGCTTAGGGGAATGTGGCGTGATATACTCATCGGCTGCTTACGAGCTCTGCGCTCCGACCTCTTGGGTGCAGCCTTGATGGAGACTGTCTGCACCTTCAGGGGCGTATCCGAACAGCGGGTAGTGGCTGAGGCTTCGTTGTTCTCCTCATCAGATGGGTTCAAATACCGATGAATACAAAAAAAACCGATCAGCCCAAAGAAGCAGTAAAGCAATTCGCAACGACCCACAATGGATGTGACAGCATCAACGTGAACAGGGTGCACGAGGTACAGCAGCGCCGCCATGAGTGGCACCGCGTGAAGAGGAGAGGTCAGCACAGACGTGAGAGACCGCGATTTAGCACTTTCCAAGTCGAGGGCAGATATGGGCACTGCTACGTAGACGTACAGGCGAGCAAGATAAAATAGAAGGCAAACATTGATGTACGCAATAATATAGTTGACGATGTGGAGGAAGGCCGGGTTGTGTTGGTAGCCCATCAGCCAATGCTGAAGCCGGAAGGTGAGCACTGTGATGGGGCGGTACGACCTGTTGGACTCTACACGGTCGAGCGGTTTTCCCCAGAAGTCGTTAAAGAATATGGAGCGGAATGTTGTTTTATTCGACCACGCGTCGGCATTTTTTTCGATCGCGAGGTGATCATCGAATGTAAAATCACCGGAAATGCCGTTGCTGAAGATCACCGAGGCCAGCAAAAACAAAACCGAAAAAAATTCTGCATCGATCAAGTATACCAGTTGCCATCGGGGAGACTTAGTGACTTGAGCCCCTGCCTTTACTGCATCTGACATGGCGTTGAAGGGATGAGCTTGAATGATAACGTGTTGGTGGATCAGACTTGCGTTTGAGGAGTCGGGGTACGGGGGGACAGGGGGATAGGAAAAGAAGCGGATGAAGAAGAGGGGAAGGAAGAGCCGAATCAGTTGACCCAAATAGCCACGAAAGGAATTGAAAATATATATATATGTATATATGTATTTTTTTATACATATATGTATATATAGTGTAAGGGCGGAAGGAGAGGGGAAGGAGGGCAGGGCACCGGAACAGTCGAAAATCCCCTTATCGCTCTCCTCTCGATGTTATCTGTAGTGCGTAGACACAAATGATCACTGGGTCACGGATTCCTTTTGGGTTGATAGTGGATGTGCTCGATATCAGCAGTGGTGATGGCGCGGGCAGGGGAAGGCGTTGTGCGGGAAGAGAGAAAAATAAATGGAAAAGATACCAGTCAGGGTAGCTGTGCAGCGAGGCGCATTAAAATTGCATGCAGCACCGAGCCGCGTGAAGTAAGTCGACAGCAGAGTCCAGCCAACCAACAAAAAAAAAAAAGAGGAGGTATGCGGCCGAGGCGTGTCGTCCGTTTCCCGACCTCCTCCAGGTATCGGTGAGAGAAAGCAACCGTCCTTCCCTTTTCTTCTGTCGATATGAGATGCTTTGACATAATATATATATATAAATATATATATGTGTGTGTGTGTGTGACCTTCTGCACATGTAACCGATGCACACCCTTCCTCATGTTGGGCCATAACAGAAGTAATTCCCATCACAGAACCTGCGATGTGGAGGGCGATAGAGATGCAAAGCCAACAGGCTTCTTTTCTCCTGCCCGCGTGACTTCGATAGAAAAATGCCGTCTGTCCGGTGGTCGATTTTTTTTTAAAGAGGGTGGAGATCGAAAACGGTAACATGAGCAGGTTACATGCTGAACCTTTATTTCAGCGCGGAAGTCTTCGTGAGTGTTGTAGAAGTGGTTGTCGCATGGGGGCGAAGAAGGTGCACAGAGGATCATCTCGGGGAATGAAGAGGGGCTCAGGCTAGAGGCCGGCTGAGATGTGGTACTCATCCCCGTCCCCCATTCCCCCTCCCCATGAAGCCCACACGATCACTGAAGTGTGTCGGATAATCCATGAGAGCACATGGTAGGCGTGTCATGTTAGCGTCATATGTGACGCAGAAACAAAACTGGTCACATATACAATTCACTAAAGACCTCGCACACATGTACGCTTTGGAGTCCAGTCATACAGGTCTCCGCACCACCTGTCCATCGTCCGTGGCCCTCGTGGGCCCCCTGATGCACCTCTCCCGATGTGACATACAATATCAAATAAGCTTCGTGGCGCGCGCACACCTAGAACGCATTTTCTTTTTTTCTCCACTATTCGCAGCGGTCAGGCTCGCCACCATGTTCCTGGTTGGAAGCATAGTTGTCCACTGCCTTGATCCTGCTCCGCTGTCGACGTCATCAGAAGCGCAAGGGGAACTTGTTTGAATACCATATGAAAACAGGCGCCAAGGCATGTGAAACCCACGCTGCAAGCCTTGCAAGAGTCACAGCAGCCTGTGTACACCTTCCTCTGAGCCTAAAGATATTTGAGAGCACTGTAACGTGGTGCACACCAACGGAGATTGGGCGCATTTTTTTTTAAAGTGCACACACACGCACTTACACATACGCGCAGGCACATCAGGCTGCAGTCGCTCGTTTGCCTCATCTCAATTCCGCAGCGCCGCACAGGGTCCAGACCACCGACACCAGCGGAAGTTACACGGCAGTGGCGAGGAGCTGGAAGGCCGCTGGGCCACATGACGGAGCGGAGACCCTGAACCGTCCTCCCCCACCGCCACCGCCACCACCACCACCCTTCTCTCCTTTTCTATGTGTACAGTTGCAGAGGTACCCTGATCAGTGCGTTGTGTGCATCACGACGATCGTCCGCGCGCCCATCAGTGCCACTAATTCCCACTCCCTGTTGCGTCACGCAAGGGTCGACTTCAGTTCCTGAGATTGGGTACGAAACCAAACCCTCTGATCACGCAGGCGCTTCTCAGTGGACTCTTCTAGGCTGGTCAACTCCCCCTCGACCACGTCTAAGAGAGCTGCAGTGTGCTCTGGGAGAGGGTCGGCTTGTACTTTCTTGTAAGCCACAATAGCCGCACCCACTCTGTCGACAAGTGCACCGACATCGTCAGCGAGGTCATTCTGAGTGTCCATGACTCGCTGCAGTACCTCTTTGCCTGTTGCTTGCTTCTCACGAAACGCCTGCAGCAACGCAGTTGTCACACTGGCTTCGCTCAACAACGTGTCCACTTTCGTGGAGAGCTCAGCGATGACGCCCTTGGACTCGTGGAGTCTCGACTCCATTTCAAAGAGAGATGAAACATCAGACGCCGTCACTTCGGCCGCCCGCTTCGCTGCCAGCAGCGAGCGCTTCAACTGCTCTACCTCCTCACCAGAAGCCTCCAGCAACTCCTGCGTATGAGCCAGCTGGGAGGTGAGGGAGGCTACCTCGCTCTGTGCCTCGCCCAGCTGGGCCCTCAACTCTCCGTTTTGCAGGAGGGCAACACTCAACGCGTCCTGAGCTTCCTGCATCCTTTTTTCAATGGTCAGGTTAGCAGTTTTCTCGCTCACCGTAGTGGACGTGTCGTCGTCACGGCAGTCACCACTCCGAGTCAGCTCCGACTGAAGCTCCCCCACACGCGCACGCAGAAACATCACTTCCTCCTCGACCTCCTCAAGTGACGTTAAGCGTGTGGCCTCAGAGCTGGATACATTCAGAGTCCTCAGCAACGCATCCACCTCGTGCGAGACGCGTCTATGCTGCTCGTAGGACGTGATACATGCTTCTATCAACGACGGCAAGTCGTTAGATCTCTCGATGTATTTGTAATCGCCTCTGTGCTCTGTTGCACGGAGTTGCCGCGTGGCACTCCGCATCTTGTGTATCGCAAGAAGGACATCACGAACGTCGCCCGCACCGCAGGCATCTTTCTCAACGAGCTGCAACGAAGATGATGTATCCCCTACATTGTCCGCATAATCATCTTCACAGTTGCTGAGTAACACGTGCCGAAGCTGGTGCATTAAGGATCGCCAACAGGTTCTGTACGCATCTAGAAGTACCTCGTCACGGAGCTGCGCAGATGCGTCTTCTCCAGTTCGAGCCTGGATGTCATTGGAGTTCGAGAGGGATCGAATAACTTGCATCAGGCTGAGCTCACCGGTTGAGCCCTCGATGCCCCACAGCGCCGTGCGCACCTGCGTCGCACCCACCTGCCACGCCGCTATGCCGCAATCGGAAAATACAAAGGAGCCGCGAAGCACTGCACTGGCGGCATCCCAGACGTTCACTCTGGCCGAGTCAGCAGCGCAGCTCCACACGTCTGTTCCCAGCGACACACTGAGGAGGGCGGTGATGCGCGACGTGTGACTACGTAAAACCTGTGCGCTGTTCGGCAGCGGAGGAAAAGCGGTACCGCGGGAACTAGAAAAAGGAAAGCGTAACAGCTGCCCGGTTGTTAGCCCAACCCACAAATGGTGGCGGCAGAGTAGCGCACTTGTCGGAGCACCGTATCGCTTGCAGTCCCACGACAAAGACCCGTAGCGTGCAGTCGCATCCTGGGCAGAAGCCACGTCCCAAACGTCCACGCAGCCGGCATCGCTAACTGTCACGAGCACATCCATAACGGAGTCCTGAAGAATGATCTCGATGCGGCCCTCTACCCTGAACAGACCCCTTGCGTCCACCTCGCACTCCCCTACAGCAGCATCAGCGACAGACATGTCCAGTTGCCCCGTGGAGTCGACAACGGCGGCACGGATCACCTCCGTGAAAGCTCCGTCGTAGCAGCACACGACAAGGTGTTGTGCAGTACCACTGGTAACGGTTGCGGCGCATATACGCATGCCAAGATTAACCTCCTGACAAGGTCCTACTGCTACCGGTTCGAGTAAGGACTCACCGCGGCCATTGACTGGCACGCACACAAACACTAATACACCGTATGTGGTAACTATGCAGATGTCACGCCTCAAACTGTCGGCGCCGCGCGCATTGCGGTTGAAGGAAAAAACTTTTGAGATACGGTCATTTGGCGAGACATCGCCTCCTGCACTCCGCACTGTGTGGCAGCGAAATACAACGGTGTAGGCAGCAGACGAGGTCGACAGCGGTTCCACAGAGGCGTCACGGGTTCTTGGGGGAAGAGCTAACTGCCGCTGCTGATCCATAGCAGCAGCCAGCGTATCAGGGGCATAGTAGAGTACTTCCTGTGCGTCCCCTGAGATTGCCCAGATGCCGCCAAAGTCGTCCACGTGAACGGCACCGCCTCTGCTCTGCTCAGACAGCCGCACGCGGCCCTTCTGAGTACACTGAAAACCCCCGAACAGCATATGGCGCTATTCGTGCACCAGCAGCGAAGTTGTACGCCGTTATACTTGAGCGAGGAAGGCGGATGTGCAACCTTTCTTTTCTGATTGAAAAGAAACGTTCGAAGAAAATCAAAGCAAGTTAGTCGATAAAGCAAAGAACTTCCTCCCCCCGCCCATTTTTTGTATGGATTACCTAAAGACTCCAAGAGCTGGTCTGTTGTGTAGGGTCGATCCGGAGAGACGCAGGTGTGAGGAATGATAAGCGGTGCGCGCCGAGGGTACTGTAGAGCTCGAAAAAGAGAAGAAGAATACAAGGTGGGTCAGACACAATCCTCTAAATCAGTTGGTGATATTGATGTGAATCGGGACGTCTACGAATTCGATGGCGGAAGTGAGGAAGCAGTGCACACGAGTCGTAATGGCCCTTTCTTCGATAAAAGCAGTAATGGAATGTTCCGCAACGCCTTCGGTACTTTTTTTTATTTTGTCGTTTACTTTGTTTTTAGGGAGAGAATTTTTTCCCTCTTCACAGAGAACACAGGCAGAGATACGATAAAAATCTGAGAGGGAAGAACCTGAAGACGGGGCGTACAGGGTCTTCGCAGCATGTGTCAGCACGCAATCGCGCACGCGCAGAGAAAGAAAGACATAGAGACACATGGAACAGAGCAGTGAATAGCGCACTTGCATCTCTACGACATTCACGTTCACCTTCTGACCAGCCTATCCACACGCATGTCCCCCCCCCTCCTCTGCATCTGCCGCGTCCTCTGCTCCACTCAGTACCCTAGTCCCAACAACAAAAAAAAAAACGGAAAAGCATGCAAGACTATTTACATACCAAACACCAACAAAAAAACACATTTTGACGCGGACAACAGTTCGCACGAGTGCTTCACACACACACGCGAAACAAAAAAAAAAAAAACCGTACCCAAGGAAATCGTGCGAGAGTAGGGCGTCAGAGCAGAAACAATAGTCACTCGTCCAAATGACACCTTCGCGATGTAAACAAAGGTCTTAGTGCAGAGCAGTCCCCTATCATGGCCTTTAGATACGTCAGTGACTAAACAACAAAATGGAGCGATGACATCAAGCCAGATGATGCATAACATCAACAAATTTGGTGGGAGGCATGCACGCGACTCCACACAATCGATCCCCCACCTGTGGCCCATGCGGATACGCCATGTAGAGAAAATCCTCCCAGTCGAGAGTGGTCGTCTCGGAAGTAATGCTTAAGCGGTGACGGAGTGCTTTCACGTCGGCTTCGGACGGTCTCCTTCCATACACGTGGGTCATGATGTCTGCGATATCTCTGCCGAGTACGAAGCCTTCACCCACGCGATCATGGGCGGAGGGATCCATGTTGAACAACGCAAATACCTGCTTCAGCTTCTCTACGGTCGCCTCGTCGTACATGCTACCGTCGATCAATAGCAGCACCAAGAACGCCTCGCAGGTGAGACCCTCCAGAGGGGCACGTGCCTTGAGCTTTGCGAGGTGCGCGTCGGTAAGGAAATGAGACTCCCCGGCACGTCCCGAGAGACGCAGAATGTCCTCAAGCCCGCGCTCGAGAAGAGATGCACTCACCCGTCCGCGCTGCTGATGCGTCGCGAAAAGATGCTTCAAGACTCGGATGTAAACGGCGGCGGGATGGGCCGGAGGCGACGGCTTCAGCTCTTCCCTGTGGTAGCGATGAACAGCATTTTGCCGTATTTGAGCTTCGATCGAGTCAAGTATCTCCGCAGATATCGTACACCCCCGTAGCCCGACGTGGATGATGCGCGGATTGCGCAGAACCAACTCCACGACGCACATTGCCCCGCTCCACGAGATGTATTCGTTGGCAGACAGATCGACTCGCTCCAAGGATGGATGCTTAAGCGCCATTTGAACGAGGTGCCAGACAGTGTGGTTCGTCAGGTAGTTGTCGCAGAACACGAGCGACTGTAATCGAGGTAGGTAACCACAGAGCTCAATCACTGGCAACGCCCCTTTTGATCCAACGTACGTGCGAGAAAGATCTAGCGTAGTCACCTCATCCCAGGCATTCGCCACGTCAGGGAGCAGCACAGCGGCAGACGCAAGAGGAGGTGAACGCGATCGATGACAGATGATTGTATAAGCCTCGCGGGGAGAGAAACCAACAAAATCTAGTGGCAGCTCTGTGATGCAACGCGTCTCAGAAGCGTCATGCAACGCGCTTCCCTCCAGTGTGTGAGACGACTCCATAAGGAAAAAACGAGAGGGAAAAAAGAGAGGTCTTAGAGATACTGTTGTAGCAACCAAAAGCAGAAAGATGGAGGAAGAGCTCAGCCCGCTGTTGCGTCTCTGTGTGTGTGTGTGTGTGTGTGTGTGTGTGTGTGTCTAAAAAAAGGCACCTTAAAGAAAAAAATGGGGCGCTCCGCCAACAGCAGCTCTGCTGCTTAACGTGCACGTTCTGAGTGTCTGAATGACGCCTCTACACAATAGGAAGAAATGCCTCCCACTCCGAAAAAAAAAAAAGATGCAAATCAGAAGTGAAGTGACTTGACAAAGGCGGCACGGCAGAGATGAGACGTACGTTGTGGTGCCACTCCCCCACCACCATCCCACCCCATAGTCTAGTGAGCGGTCGCCGAGTAGAGCTGATTACGTTACTGGAAATAGTCGCTGCTCAACTGAGATATCGACACGTAGAGGCGACACAGGAACAACTCACTGTGATAACCTCCCTTCCAAAGTATATATACCGAAAAAGAGCTTTGATCTCGCTCCAGCACAAACGAGCTCTGCGTCGAATCCACGAACCGTCTTCTAATGCTGAACACCACGTCGATCCATGTAGTAATATATAAACATATATATATATATATATATATATATGTGTGTGTGTGTGTGTCTAACGTATATCACAGCGGAACATCTTCGCAGAGGTGTCTATTCACCACTATTGATGACACATAAAAGATCTTTCCGGGTGACGTCGTTGCGCCGTCTTCATGGAAGATGTTCCTGTGCGTTTGAAGAGAGAAAGCAGGGGTAGTGGTGGTTGCGGATACGTAAGTCCCTGGACGGAGGCGTTGCACTCCTCTTTTTTCGTTTTTTTTCCTCAAAGTTTTGCGTTGACGCATCACCTCTTTGTTTCGTGTAGAAAAAAAAAATGGAAGCAAAGCAAGAAGAAAACGACAGCGAAACAGATACAGGCGTGATGAGGAAAAAAAAAATCTTCGGGAGGGAAGAGGGAGAAGGATAAGGCAGCTCGTAGATGAGGTAAAACACATGATGAGACGCGCCGTAATATCAATGCGTCAGCAGTACGTGAAGGTACTGCAATCGACGCCTTCTGTCTCCCTTCCACCACCCCCTGGATATTCGTGCAGACTTTCACGCAGGCGCACACGCACCCACGGGATCGTACATCCACAAGTAGACAAAAAAAAAAAGAAAGAAATCAACTAAGCACCTCCGCTTCATCCCTATTTTGTCCTCAGTGTAACCTGAAGAAGTACTTGACTACGATGGATACGATCCATAAGTTTTGTTCGCTCGTGCAGTCCCTCAGTGAATGCCATCAGAGGAACCAAGCTGTTGCTGAAGCACAGCATAAAACCGCACGCATCCCTCACTGGAGGAGTCACTGGCAGCTCCATTTCACTGATAACATTTTTTATATTGGCGATGGCACACGTATCCAGTTCGCGGGTGTGGTCTCCCAACATGTGTATGGAAGGTCCATCCACGCACCAGTTTTGAGGCTCGTAGCTCATCGCAGTCCTAGAAAAAACCCAAACACGGACTTGATTGGTCTGCACTTGCTTCTCCTCTCTCGATGCGACGCTCTCAAGGCAAGGTGCGGAGAGGAGCGAGGATTCACGGCGCTTGGCAGTGCTTCCGCCGCCACGTTCACGCACCGAACCGCACCACGAGCGGAAGGCAGAAAGGAGCTGCGTGGCGACATCAGCGACCTCTGGACACAGAACGACCAGCAACGGCGTGGCACCCGACGTCATCTGGAAAGCGAGACCGTTACGAGCATGTGCGGGCGGTGCGCCAGTCACATTTTTGTCACGGTAGCAACGCGCCACATGTGCGAAAGGAATGCGCAGTTCCGTTTTCAAAGAGCCCGTGTAGCACATGAGTAGCGCATCTTCGCCCGCGCTCGTGGTAGCCCAGCACCGCGTCCAGTAAGGAACCGCGCGTGGCATAATGCAGCGATGCACCCAGAAGCCGGCAGAAAGGAGACGTGGCTGGCGCTGAAGCTGCACCAGCCTCAGGCGACACGTCTTCACAAAATTCTCCATGCGCCCGACAAGAAACTGGGCATACTTGCCTAGGAACACCTTCGATACATTGGGGTTGCTTTGCAGCTGCCGCACAGCTTCCTGTATGATACACTCTCGCATCTCATCAGGAGGCAAGCCAGCCTCCTTCCCCGCCTCAGAGGAGCAGGATATGTCGACATGCTGCGCACCAACCTCTTCCAAAGAAATTTCCGGGAACAAGACACGAAGCAGAGCGCGGCCCACCTCCAGGCTGATCCTCTCGCATCCGTGGTAATAAAAACTTCCGAGGACACAGAAGAAGTCATGGAATATGATGTCGAACAGCACCATCCGCTTGATGGTGCGACGAAATAAAGCATCCACCTGGTCTTTACTCACCAGTAGGGAACACCCCAGTTGGCACTCGGGAACTGGATCAACGGCTCCTGCAGTTCGCAATTCTCTGACGCGCCCACCTGCCCTTCGATCCGAAGGTGCCAGTAGAAGCCCTGCAGTGGGTACCAAATCCGGGGTATCGTGCGTCGCATCCGGCACGGCGATGCTTTTCGGCCACAGCGAAGCGGCGGTGCGCGCGCCGCCGCTGTTCGTGCAGGGCGCACAAGGGGAGCAAGCGGCATTCAGTGGTGGATCCCGTGACACTGGAGTCCCAGCAGCAATACGGTTACCCCTGTGCGTTGGTACGCGTTCCACTTCAGCAGTCTCCTTTTTCTCCACGGATGCCGATGGCGAGTCAGAAGTCTCTGCCCATTGTCGATACGAGACGCTCCCAACTTCTCTTGCGCAGGCCGAATCTTTTCCCCGCACAGATAGCGCTGCGGCGGTCATCTCACACACGGCCGGGGAGGTAGCCTCAATCGCAGGAGATACGTACGCTGTACAGTTCTCAGATTTGTGCTGCCCGGCTACTACGGTCATCGGAGCACTAGAAGCCACCGTCGAGAGGGTATCTGCGATGTGGGTGGTGGAGATCACTGCAGGCATCTTTACCTCAGCCGTTGCAGTAGGTATCGTGGTGTGGGTATTGGCTACGGGAGCAGCGGGGCCGAGGCTACACTCCACCCCGCCTTCCTGCATGACATCCTCTTCTACATTTAAGTAGTGTTGGCGCTGAGTTTCCTGAGAACCTCTCTGATCTGACATGCGTGCTTTCTGGACCCTTGGCAGATGACGCTGGTTCTCCTCACAGTCGACGCTGTCGCTGGTACGCCCATGGGTATCGGTGAGGGGACCGACACCCTCAGCGATCGCCGTGGCTGGCAGCGTCGCCTCTCCGGTGTGGTCCTTTCCTGTTGCAGAGAGTCGATTTTTTTTGAACTTCCTCTCCAGAGCACGCAGGTACGCCTCCTCTTGTCCTTTGTACCGGTTAAGCTGCCCATCGACACGATGCAGTTCGACAGGTTCGTGTTGGCGATAGAGACTGATGGCTCGCGCGCGATAGTCCTCTGCAGACAAGGAAGAAGAAGCGTCCGAGGACAGTGGTTGGGAGGACTGTGGGTCGCTGCCGTCGCCCATCTGCGACAAAGAAAAATGCAGCAGAGAAGAAATAGGAGACCTCGACTGTAGCGGTGAAGTGGAATACTGGACCACTGGGTCCATCCCATCCCTAGACGCGGCAGCTTGATCCGGAATTTCCTCACTCCTATTGTTCTGAGCAGGCCTGTGATAGACTGAGCACTCCCGAAGAGGGTCGTAGACTTCGCACTGGGACGGGGTTTGTGTGGGGTAGCCGCTAGAGTCTGCATAAGGGTTTTCTATTGTTTCTTTAAGGTGCGTAAACGCCGCTGCCGACGCTGCAGCCATAACGGACGGTACGATCTTCTCATCTGCCCTGCCAGCAGCTGCATATTGCGACCCTGTTGGCGAAAGCTGTGATGAATCAAAGTCTTCTCGAGTCGTAGAAGGCTGTGATGCCTCTGCGTCGCTCCCAGCAGGAATCCTCTTGCCACCTGATATCCCCACGTCGAGAAACTTCCGCTTCAGGGTTCGAACCAACGCCTCCTCACGCCCCTCGAATCGCCTCAGGATCTCATCCACTCGCCGTAGCTTCCCGGGATCGTGCCTCTCGTACAATTCTACGATTTCTCGGCGATACCCTTCGTAGGAGGAAGGGGCGGCAGACATGTCGACAGAGGTGTGCGGATGACCACCGACGCACACCCCTCCCCTCTTGATGTGATCGGTATATATATATTTTTTTTTCTTTTTTTTTATTATTGCGTGCAATTGGAAACGCTTCGGGGAAACGATTGGGCGATTAAACACATACGAGAAAATAAATATCAGAAAAAAAAATAAGATATATATATATATAGATATAATGTGGGCACACTGCAGTGCGCAAGTGGCCAGCGGAAGGGCAGTGCTAGCGGAAGACCAGCACAACGACAAGGACACCGTCAAGACCTGCCGCACAAATTTCCAAGAAACTCGAAAATATCAGTTCGTTACAAGGGAGAGCAGGATCATGAAGGGGGAAACGGAAGGCAGAGCGCGAGAAAAAAAAAAACATGCGATAGGTAAAGCCTTGGAGTGATGGAAAACGTGATAGAGTCTACGATCGGCGATGAGGTACATAAGACTGTGAGAATATTTTTCATGCGCACAAATGACAACGCCCCCTGCACCGTCTTGTCCACGTCAACGATCGCTACGACGGCGGCGAAGGTCCTCGATGGTATTGTCCAAAGGGAGAGGGAAGCGCAACAGACGAGGGCCGGGTGCTGAGGCGGGGGAGGGCTTGACGCTCCAACTATCTCAGCCTTATATCCCTGTGCTCTCTCATATATTTGGCATTGTTGAGGCTTTCTGGTGAGACAGAAACACTTGGTTGCAACCCCTTCACACACACACACACACACAAGGGAGCGCAGGAATATATCTTCAAATACTTATATCATCATAATAAGCTAACACCCCGCCCCGCCCCGCCCCGCCCCGCCCCCCTCAACTGCCAAGCTCGCGCAGCGGATAGCGACGTGAGGTGACCAACTCGGCGATCAGGGAATCTATATCACTCAGCTGCTTCGCCTCTGCCGAAAGGCACCTCCACTCCGAAGCAGCTGCCTGGAACCCCTTCGTGCTAAACACCTTCGAGAACTGTCTTAAAAACAAGTGATATTTACAAGGTGGCCGAGCCTCTTGTCTTTTCGCTTTCTGTCGATTCCCTACGCTGTGCGAGGATGCAGATGACGGACGCGCTGCGCTGTACCGCGCCGCTACCGACGACCCTCGCTCGGCCGGCCGTGGAATCGCTTGAAGCGCACCGACCTCATAAGTTCCGCCTTGTTCAACAAGAAAACGGCCTCGCGCGTCCACCGCACATATTGTAAATTTTCTCAAGCGTTCCGGCATCGAGTCGGACGCCTCTGTTTCGGAAATTGACGATGCCGATGGCGATTGTGGCGCCGGTGAGTGCAGCAGCACCGTGTGCGAGCCGTAGGATGTCTTCACGTCATACGCGACATCATCTAACCGGCAAGTGGCGCCGTTGACTACACACGTCACGGAACAACTTCTCTGGACCATGTCGCGTTATGCGAAGCGGTGCGTGTTAGTCAGCAGATGGTGGGAAAGAACTGAATGCAAAAAAAAAGAAAAAAAGATAAAACACTCTGAAATGGGCGAGTCAGCAAAAGAGAGCGAGAGAAAGGCGAGGAAAATTTTGTCCCAAGACGAGACGAGAATCAAGACAGAGACTTCACCATCACTAAAGAGTAGGGTAGCCCCCAACCCCCCCCCCAAAAAAAAAGCGAGGAAAACCTAAAGGACACGTGTAGACTGACGATCCCCAGTGTGCGGGTAGTCAAGGAGCCGAGAGAACCCTCACAGCTGTGCCGCACATCCAAATACCTCCCCCCCCCTCCCTCCAGCCAAAGCAGAGGTAAAAAAAAAGAAAAGCTACTATGTTTCCGAGAATGTGAACAGCAGGACACCTGACAGCACAGCGACACCCCCTTCTTTCTCCTGACCGAGTCATAGTGCGCTTTCTTTTGTTGTTGTGTTTGAAAGCACGTAGCGGTGTGCACTTCGGTGCAGTGCTTGCACACCCGTGCACAAAGCGCGGATATATATATATATATATATTGATAGGGTGAGTGAAGGGCAAAAAAAAGGAAGGAAGGGGAAGATAAGGGCTTGTTTGGCGGCGGCTGCGTCATCCATCCCCCTACCCCCTTCTTCCTGCTCCCCTTAAGTTCAGAGGCACAAAATCAAACACGCTTGCACCAGAGAATTTATTTCCTATACTACACCACTCCCTCCGCGGGTGTCTCGCCCCTCCTGGCGCAGTGCGTGAAGCAGCTCCGGTGTCGGGTCCACATTCACACACACAAGGGCAGCAACAAGGTAAGCTTTCTGCACTGGTGACCAGGTAACACCCGTGGACCTCAGCAGCGACGCACCCCTCGCCTGAAGCGCTGCTGCCAGGGCAGGAGTTCTCTGCATGTCTGTCACGGACTGATCGCACAACGCAACAGCGCCACATATCAACTCCTCAGCCGTCCTACATGCCGGGATTGCCTGATGGATGAGCACGTCAAGAAGGGTGCTGACGATCATCGTGGCCGTCGCAGTAGTGGATGTTGCTTGACCACGTGGCAGGGATCCAGCAACCTCAAGAAGCCTACTCAACGCGCTGATTGGCAGGCTTACAGTGCTCAAAAAAGATGCGCTTTGGCCAAAGCGGCGAGTCATAAGCATTGTAAAGGCGTTCTCCAGCGCAGCCGGGCTGGTGCGACGCTCCTCCACGCACTGCACCAGCAACTCGGAGTGTGGGGCAGACAAGACCTTCGGCGACTCTTGAGTCAGTAGCCGAAGATATACATCCAAGACGGCATCAGATATTCGAACACGCGAAGGCGCTTGTCCCGGCGTCCGCGAACGAGGTAAGGCGATCGTGAGATACTGAACGAGTTTTGGCAGCATGCTCGAGGAACGGGTCATCAACCTCTCCAGCTGCGAGAAGAGAGTCGGCTTCAGAGGTTGTAGGTGAGGGGCAACGACCGCGGGCGCGTCATCCACGGCAGAAAGAAGCTGTAGCGTAGTGGAAATAGAAAGAACCTCGGATGAAGTCAGGAGATCTTGCACACACGCGCTGAGCAGCACGAAGGCGGTAGCATTGGGCGATCCCGTCGCGACGCAGTAGTCCAGCAAGTGGGCCCTCCCGTAGTGTGCGGCGGCTAACACTACCTCGGAGCACCTCATATTCCGCTCTCGACTCTTGAGCCAGTAGCACGGCGGGTGGGTGGTGTGACTAAGGTGTTCCTCGAATGCCCTGAGGGTTTCCCCCAGCGACTCTGGGATCTCAGGTTTTGAGGCAGTGCCACTCTTGATCACTGCCCTCAAGTAGACGGTGATGCATTGCCATCCCCACAGCTCCTCACCACTTACAACATGGAAGGCGCGTACCCATTCTTTCACTGCGGCAGGGAAGACCTTCACAAGGACAGCCCAGACCGCCTCTGCGGACTCCGCGTCAGTGGTGCCGCTTGATGAGGACTGGCCCTTAAGGGCTGGCAGTCGGCACGAATGCCAGTGCTCCACACAAAGCAATTCGAGTACGTGGCGCGTTGACGACACTACCCCGTTTTGCAACCCGCATATCAGTTGTCGAAGTGCGTGCTGACGCGCCATACGGAGCAGCATAGGGGCTCCTGAGTGCTCAGCTGGCAGAGCGATGCTATGCGGAGACTTCTGCATGGCTGCATCCACCAGATCCAAGGCCGCAGTCGCGCAGTACCGCTGTGCAAACTCAAGCAGCTGTACACAGAGTCGCTCTGACAAAGAGCCACGCAGCGTGAGATGCGCCACAACCAGGCGCATCTCCTTGGTGGCTTTCCCATTTCTCTCAAAAAGAGTGATGAGGAGCTGCACCAAAGACTCGTCCGGAAGTGCGTGCGTGGTACACTGAAGGAGCTCCGCTGTCAACTCCCTGCTTCCTGCCCTCGAGAAGCCACCGGAAAAAAAGCGATTCGAATTTGGGGACTGAAAACGACCCGCACAAAAACGCCCACCAGCGTGCACATCCTCACTAACTGAACTACGCCTAGCCGATTCCACGCTCTCCACGTAAGCCACGCGTAACAGCTCCGCCTGTGACTCGGACAAATGAAGAGGCTGCAGCAGTAAGGCCTGAGTCACGATGAGGCGACTCGCGCGACTCATGCGCGAAAACAGCAACACGGCTCGTTTGCAGAGGGAGCCCCACAATACCAGCTGGCTCTCAGCCACACGCAGTGTTGCCATGCTCCATAAGACTGTTGCCACCTCCTGTGGCGCTAGCCGCCCCTCGCATTGACGCAGCTGTTCGATGCAGTCGGTGAGGAAGGGCAACTGAGCTTGCGAAGGGCATGCCTTTGCAATCGCGTACACGGCCGCAACCAAAATATTGTGCTTCCACGTCCTCACCACCGCAAGGTCAATGTGTTCTTCTAGAAGATGAGCCAAAGCTAAGCACTTGTCCTCTGGCCAAAACTTGGCAGCGGAGCGAAGGATGACGAGCAACACGACGCAGACCTCAGCCGGTACATCGGCCCTCGGAGGCAAAGAAGAAAGCGTGTCGAGAGTGCAGTTGGCACATTCATGCAAGCACTGCAGAAGACGCGCGTCAGAGGTGCCGCTGCCGCACCAACGCGTAAGCACAATGAGAGAACGGGTGCAGCTCACGAGGTCCGACAAGTTTGGCGACGCAGATGAGACGAACAATAGAGAAGCTGTCGAGGGAGAAGCATGTGGATGCGGCGCCTTGTTGCGGGCGAAGAGGCGCACTGCACGAGACGCCACTTGGCACAATACAGATGGCACCATGCGCTCGCGAAGGAGTGAAGGCAAGCAATAAGTCGCTCCCCGACAAGCAAAACGAATATGCCTAGGGCGAGTCTGGCACTCCAAAGCGAAAGGGAGATAACCGGCGTTCAAATAAAGAGATAACCGGCGTGCATACCCATGAATTACGTGCGTGTGTTATGTGTTCACCTCGCGAGTGCCTCGAAGAAACCTGTCTACCAGACACAGACCACGGAGGCAAGTGAGCAGGTGATACACAAAGAGAGGGCCACCTGCAATGCACAATGGCAGCTCCACTGGGTAGTGCGTAATGTTTCGCACCAACCTGATTTTTAACTCCAGAGGTGTTCGGAATGAGGGAGGGAGGGGGGGAGGGGGGGGGGCCAGGGAATTCGGGTAAAGGAATACGCCACGAGGGCGGATAAAGGAGAATTTTTTTTTGTACGGAACTGACCCGCAGTGCAGTGCTCCGTACCGGCGCGTTCTCAGAACAGAATACATCCGATTCACTACTCCAGACAGATGCTTCCTTTTTTCTTTGTTTCTTTTTTTTTCTTCTTTATTTTGTGCAGCAGGAGGGAAAGAAAAAGGTGATGAGAAAGCAGATTTTATTCAAAATTGTCTGTACCGCAATCGACATACGATTTGCACGCCCCCAGCACACCACCCGGTCTATTTGTAGCAAACAGAAGTGTCAACAGCGCCAACCCAAGACGCGAACGCACGACTCTCGATGTGGTTGGCTGAGGCGAGAGGGCGAGCGTTAGCCCCCAAGGTACTCGTGGAGTGCACACTTCGCACCGAGTGACAATGGAAACTCTCCTGCTCGCCAAGGCGATGAACATGCCTCGCGGCGCCCCCAGGCAGCTGCCCCAAGCCAGCGCGCTGATGTGTCCCGCAGTTTGAGGTCGCTCGAAAAGCCGAGCGGAAGCCGAAAGAGGTCCGCTGCGTAACTCCACGTGACGGCCACGTTCTCTGAAGGGACCTCGCCGCCCAGAATAAACAACGAGGCCCTCGAGCACGTGTAGGCACAGCCGCTACGGGCTGAAGGACGCAAGTCACCAGCGACGCTCACCCTCTGCCACATTGCCACGTCATCCCCAACACGAATGCGCCATAAATCGCCATAGTAAAGGACTGAGCCCGGCTGATTCGCGTCCCCGCCGAAGACGTACGCGTAACCCTTGTGCATAGCAAGCGACGCGGCGTACCGGACACCCGGGCGCGGCGTCAGTGGATGATAAGAAACCCCACGCCATGTGTTGAGAACTGCGTTGTACTCGAAGAGGGAGTTCACATACCCGCGGTTGTGCGTGGGCACTCCTGCACCGGCCCCCTCCGCCTGGAACCCGCCGAAGATGTAAATAGAATCCCCTGACAGTGCAGAGCTGCAGCCACACAACGAAGGCATCAGAGCAGAATCGGATGTCGAGTCACCGTCTTGCGAGCAAATGGGTGCAAGATAGTGCCACACCTTGGTATAGAGATCCAGGTACAACACTGGGGTTTCTCTTGGCGCAGCGGGAGTACCCATAAGAACGTACATGCGACTATTGATCACGTGGGCATTGTGAAGACTACGAGCGCCAGGATACTCTGGGCCTGCTGGGGTACACTGCAGCACCGACCACCTCCATGCAACGAGATCAAGTTCTAGGACGTCATCGTACACGACTGGGCTGTGGAGATCCTGCCCACCATACACGATCATACTTTCCTTGTGGATCACAGAAGAATGGCAGAGTCGCGGAGACACCATATCGCTGTTCTCAGCGGCCCTATGCGACCAGCGACGGCTCTCCATGTCGTAGACGTAAACATCATTTGAAAAGTGGTCGAGCGATCCGCCGCCGAATAAGATAAGATAGCGCTCTCGGTAGTCAACAAGAGAATGGCAGCACCCCGCCGGCGGTATCACGCACGGCGTCAGGGGCGCGCGGTTTTTCGTAACACCTAACAGCCAGCCAAACTGAAAAGCGACGCTGCAATTAAGATCGCACGCACCACACGAGAGAAGCATTAGCGGATCTAGAGTAGCTGCATGAGAGGGAAGTGGCGAAGGAGTGAGTTTTTTTTTTTTTAAGGGAGAGAGAGAAGACTGTGCGTGAATGCTGCTCCACGAATCACAATGCACGACTCACACAGCAACACACCACCACCGGTAACTCGAGGGCGGGGAGTCGACGTATGCGTGTACGTGAGTGAAACGAAAAAAAAAAAAGGCGCCTCGACAAAATGGGTGTTGCGGAACCGAAGAAATCAGTCGGGGTGAGGGAAGAGAAAACGCCCTAACGGATGAGCAACAACGCTGACACAATTTGCACCCCTGCGGTACTTCCCCCATGGATCACAGTCGAGGTCAACCCGGATAGTATACGAACGTTTCTGCCGGCGTTGTGGCCTCAGAGAGAGAGAAAGGGAAGGAGAAGTGTTCCGTAGGAATATGAAAATTGGCCGGCGCGGGTGATATCTAGAAGAATGCAAGCATAGCAAAGCAAGAATATCTTTGTCCATACACATGGACAGCGATGTCGGCAAAGAGCAGGAGGAACCATGCTGACGGTGATGCAGATACGCGCACCCTCGTATGCATGGGAAGGTAGAGCGGAAAGAACCCCCCCCTCCCCCCATCCCTCTTCTTCTCTGTCCATTTTCAGCACCATTTGCAGTGACATAGCCAAAATATAAAAGATTGGCGTTCGCAATGTCCGTGTCCTCAACGACAGTGCACTCTCGGGTGAGTTCTTCAGATACCTGTTGGTGCAGATCTCCTCCCTATCTCAGACACCAATCCACTGTTGCCTCCATCATCTTTTTTTCGAGAAGCTCTCTTCATTCCGTCTTTCGTCGAATTATCATGTGTGGCTCAACCGCAATGGGAAGCAGCAAGAAGAAAATGAGTGTTTTGAGGATCCATACGAGAGCTCGGCCGGCCCCTTACCACGAATCTGTACATCCACAGAGTGTAGAGTTGTCCGTGAACCAAATATTTTTCCGATAGACTGTCGATTCTACCCTCGCATCCCACTTCATCGAAGTCATGAAGAGTACAGCGAACCATTGCCACACACACACACGCGCGCGAAACAAGAAAAAAAAAGGGAGAGGCGTGAAGGAAATGCAGCGTGCGAACACTTCGATAAAGAACTTATTGCGCACACCAGTATAGCTCATCGCCCCACGAACGAACGCAGGGAACGGTGAAGTAGCAGAAGAATATACATATAAATGTTTATTCAAAGTGCTATTTGATCTCTTCAGGCAAACCTGCAGCACACTCCTGCATCTAACGCAAGTCTCGCTGCCATGAGATGATGCACTTAGGGATTATGTAGCCGCGGTGAGGAGACCGTGTACGTGAGCGGAACTATACCCTGCCGAAAATGGCGTACCAGCGAAATGTGGACTCGATTGAACTACGGGAGCGGTTTGTGTCTGCATCTGGAGGAGGTGAACCCGCTGTCGCCTTGTTTTTTTTTTTCTTGTGCCCTGCAGAGAACTAATGATCGCATCTCAGGGGAGAGGGGATTCCGTAGACGATCAACAGTGTCTGCACACAGCAAAGGGCTTCGATCGGAACTACGAAGTTCCCCTCTCTATCCCGGTCTAGAATGTTGAGCGCATATAAATGCCCCCAGTCCCCTTCCTACCCTCCTTCCTCCTCTTCTACGTTACTATCGCGAGCAGGTACAAAAATATTGCAGAGTGTGAAGTAAACCCCGCAATCTGATGCGTCGACAGTTACGCCCCAGGACGTCGCTAGCTCGACCTATAAGCATACAGTAGAAAACTCTGGTCAGGCGAGTCTCCGAGCATGAGAGGAGCCGTGATGCTCGCCGTGAGGGTGCACCTGTTACCAGTCCATGCGAACTCACTCGCGCAGGTCTATCACCATGCCTCTGAATAATTACAGCAGCTCGTTACGACTGCTAGGGAAAACGAAGAGTGGGGCATGGTAGCCCATAAACATACACGCCCCTCGACACAAACACACCGCGCGTGGCCGTCTTGAAAACCTTCGCCTCTGAGAGCGAAGTAATATAAATATATCCACTAAGTTGTGTGAGATTAGAGTCCGTGCGAGAGACGATTCTGCAGCGGTCGACTTCCAGGTGAGCACCCCAGTCGCATGCTGTTCTGCAACCTACGACGCCCAAGACGATACGCGTGAAGGCTGCGAAATGGAGCAGCGGTATTTCACAAGAGTGGCTCGGTCACCGAGCACACAGCAGGAATGACCTCGACTTGTTTCCCACGCGCTTCCTCATGCCCTGGCCGACGAGAGTCTCCACGCTGTCGGCACGCGGGTGCTGTTCACGAAAGCCACATGGCCAAAAACTTCGACGAATACACGCGCCGATGAAGAGTGGTCCTCAGATTCAAAGGAGAGTGATATAATCGACCATGCCTGTGATGAAATAATATAGGTTGCTCTTTTTTTTTATCCGAGTGTGTGTGTGTGTGTGTGTGTGTGTGTGTGTGTCGAGGAAGCACGAAGAACAGAAGTGAAATAAGAGAGGGAAAATGTGCATCGTCATTCGAAATAAGTACATGAAAGAACAAAAAAAAAAAAAACGAGGGGATTGGCTTCAGCGGGAGCCCCGCGTCTCCTGTCACTCCCTGCTGGCCAATGAATCGTAGCCGCCTCAGTTACACTTTGGCCAACTGCCGATACATGGAGGGGTCGTGTGGATTAGGACACGTCGTGAGGGTGTGGTGGAAACCTGAAGCGATCTTCTTTGATTTACGACCATTGCACTCTCAAAAATGTTCGAGGCATCTGTGAATGCTGCGCGAATGCAAGCAAGCGCGCAACCGTGAGAGATCAAGTGCATCCCAATCCGAGGTAGAAGTCGAGGGGGGGGGGGCCACAAACTGAAAGGCTACACCACACAGCGCTGCTTCCTTCTCCCACTCCATCGGTGGGACTCTCACAGGTTTCTGAGCACCTCCATTCGCTCGTAGTCGTCGTGAGCAGAGTGCAGCTGCGCCAGCCATCGCGGTGTGTTCTCGGGTATCCCCGGCACATCACCGACGCAGCGGCTCCAGACCGCCAGCTCCTCTAGAAGCTCCTGCTTCAGCTGCGCCTCGCATGCAGTGTCGTCCTCCTCACCAGCCTCGCTCGCTTCCCCGTCGCCGACCGCTGAGGAAAACATGTACTCCTGCCAGCGGGCGACGCAAAAAACGAGGGTCTCAGTCAGACTCAGCGCTGTCACTTGACCACACTCGCAAAGCACTCGTCCACATCCAGCCAATGTGCGCACGCGTCGTGCCCCATCGGCGGCTGTAAAAGAAGGGTGTGACTGCAAGAGCCACTGCAGTAGTGCGTGAAAAGACGACGCAGTTACCGGCGATGCGGCGATCGGGCGAACAAAGCGTGGCTCTAATGCAGCGACAAGCTCGCGCGTCGAGGTGTTCTGGCTCTGTGGTCGAGAAAAGAAACGAGTAATACCCGCCAGCAGAAGTGTCGGCTGCATCTCAGCTGGCACCGCAACGGACAAATGCAAAAAACACATAAGCAGCTCAGGATGCTGGCCATGCCAGGAGTCCAGCAGCGCTGCGAGTGCTTCACCTGACCACTGACCGGCCTCGCATTGGGAGCGCGAGCGCTCCGCGAGGCAGCAGCACACCCGGGTCTCCATCGACTCGACCTCCTCCGCGGAGGACAGCTGCGCTACGCAATCAAGCACGTGTGCGAGCGTCTCGAGTGTGTTCAGACAAGAGGTCGTCGCGCCACCGGTAGCGAAAAGAATCGCCTGTGTATACGCGTCTTCGTGTTTGAGCTGGTCTATTGCGGTTTGAGGGAGCACAGCCACCCCGGCCTCAAGCAGTTTGACAAGCTCATCAGCGGCTGTGTGACGCAATAAAGCGGGCAACGATAAACCAGATGACAACGTTACACATCGCCAAAGAATCGTGACAAGCGGCCTGCTTTGGTCACGCAAGCGCGCCGCGCCATCTCGCCCAAGGCGGGCCGCAATGGCCAGCACCACGGCCGCAGACGCCCCCGCCACATCCATTATGGCGGCGATATGCCCGCTCGCACTCCCATCACCCCACAGCTCCTCACGCTCCTGGTATGTGGCCAGTGCATGTGTCAGCAGGTCCATCACGCGCACCGCGAGACTCCCCACCGCCCACCCCGAGGGTGAAGTTGAGGAGACGTAGCGTATGACGCAGCATCGAAGCAAAGCAGACTGCATCAGTAGAGATGCAGGACGCGCCGACTCCAGCCAAGTGAACGCTAAGCCCGGATCAACAATCACCAACACGAGTTGCTGGCCCGAATCAGAGGTCACTGCATTTATCTCATCAACGCTCAGCGCGCCAAGGAGGGACGTCAGACGCTCATATGTTGTGAAGGCAGAAAGCGGAACTTCTCCGTGGGAGACATTGTAGTCCTCCGCAGCACCGTCGGCGGCCCGTCGCCCAACGTACGCCGCGATACTTTCCCAGTCTTCCTTTGTAAAACCGCTGTGCGTCAGACGAGCCGCCAACGCCTTCGTACATCCATGCAAAAACGAGCTCAGCTGGGCAACTGCAGCCGCCTTCTCGGTGTTCACTGTGCGTGTATCTTCAGTGAAGAAGGCGAAGTCATCTGGGTCATCATCGGGCTCCATCTGAGGTAATGGTGTGGGCTGCAGCGCCTGCGTCAAGGCACTGAGACCCTCGCACACGTGACACACCGCAGTCGCTGGGGCTGCAGGGGACTGCAGGATCTGAGCCAGTTGATCGGCCGCAGACGAGAACAGTGTGAAGAGCGTTGT
This sequence comes from Endotrypanum monterogeii, assembly GCA_000333855.2. Lineage (NCBI taxonomy): Eukaryota > Euglenozoa > Kinetoplastea > Trypanosomatida > Trypanosomatidae > Endotrypanum > Endotrypanum monterogeii. Next base: position 75,614 of record CM007340.1, read on the forward strand.
GTCATTCGGCTGCCCCGTTACAATCGCCTGCGTAGACGCCTCGAACGCAGCAGAGATGACGTGGCTGATCATCTCCCAGTCCACTGTGGCGGGGGACGAAGACGGACTGGGCTGCAACACCAACGGTAGAGCACTCATGAGGAGAGCCTTGGCAGGTGCGTTGACAGTGGTTTGGCAACGCAGTACGTTGCAAACCAAGCTCAACACGTCCTCTGGACATGTAGCCTGAGGGAAAGCCGCAGAGGCAGAGGCCCTGAGGCAGTGCAAACAGTACTGCCAGACGGTGCTTGCGGGCAGCGCCTCCCAGAACGTTGCCGCGACCTCCTGTGGTTCCCCGTACATTGCCTCCAAGAGAAATCGAACGGCAGTGTCAGTGACACGCACCAGCAGCGGCAAGTCCGCCTCGTCCCTGAGCGGAGACTCGAGAACCATGAGCAGGTGCTCCTGGATTTGACGGCGCTGAGTGGCACGCCTTATAGAGCCAATTGCCACACGGCGGTCAGCCAAGAGGTCAGTGACTGCAGCAAAGGTTCGCAAAGCAATGCGGCTCTCTAGTTCAGACGAAGTATCACCGCCGCGTATCCAAGCATGTAGTCGTTCGGTAAGATGATCCTCCTGCGAGATGAGAAGACAGGCCACACACTGCGTGAGCTGCCGACATGCCGCCTCAACCGAAGCACCCCGAAGGGCCGTCACGTAAAGCTCCAAAAGCGCCTGCAACCCGGCCGGTCGTCGATCCAGAGGCTGTGCAAGACGGTCTAGTATCACCCGCACACAGAAGTACCTGTTCAAGACGCTCACATAAACGACGACCGCAGGGGACGCGTGGGTCGCGTACTCGTCCAGGGCCCATCGCAGCAGCTGCGGAGCTATTGTATCAACGGAGAGTGTTCCAGAAACGTCCAAGGAGTGATCGATGGCGTACACCAACTCTTGGTTTGAGGCGGTGTCGCCGTCGGTGGTGAAGCGAAGAACAGCCGCCACTGCCGAGGTGGCGCTCGCATCGTGATCACGCATTTATGTGCGCGCAGATCTTAAGAAATGTTACAAGACACAACACGCTTGAGAAGGAAAATTAGCAAACAAAGCAGCGAGAGACCAAAAACACTTTTTCTTTTTTTAGTGGCGAAGGCGCGCGCAGGGAAGGGTGCGAGGTAACTGCGGTGTTACATGGCGGAATGCACCGACACGCGACCCAAACCCGGAAATGGCCCCACGGTCGTCGTCGATTTGTAGAGCGCAACTCTGGAATTCGTAAGTAATCGGTAGAGAGCAGGTGACGGGGAAGAGACAACGAAAATTTCACGAAAAGAATCCTCGAAAAAAACAAAGGAAATATGTATGTATTTGTACGTATTGTGTGTGTGTATGTGTGTGTGTGTGTGTTGTGAAGGGAGGAGGGAGAGGGGAAGGGTTACCATGACGATCAAGACCGTAAGTGGGGGAAGCAAAAGAGAGAGCGATGCGGGGCGGGAGTGCAGAGACACAAGAGTAGCCGTGGGGGGGGGGGACAAAGTGATAAGGGAGGAAGCGAGAGATGAGAAAGTCAGTGCCCTCGGTCTGCAAAGAATTTCACCGGGTCGACAAGAGTTTCGTCTCCCACATCCATGATGCGACTGAGAACCTTTTTGCCCTCAGGGTATCCCGTAGGGTGGGGTGACCACATGCGTAGCAGGGATTGGGAGGGTGTGGAGGGAATCGGGAGACAAAGGCGCAGAGGAGGGGGGACAGGGGATCTTCGAGAACCCCTCATGGCACTGACAAGTCCTGATATCCACACCACACAAAACAAAATTGTATTTGGCGGCATCCATGACTGGGTGTTTGTGTGGCTATGAACCTTATTAGTGAAGACAACATGAATAACTGGGGTAACGAAGGAGAAACGAGAAAGACGACTGACACACACACACACACAGAAACACACACACACAAACACACTGCCGTCGCACAATACGAGTAGCAGGCACCTAGAGGTTTCTACAGTGAAGGCCTGGCATCATCCCATCACGTCATTCCTTTTTTTTCCCGCGGTGTGCCTTCATATCGGTCCGTGTGGCATTACGACCATCTCGGCCGCTTCCTCTATGAGCCATCCTGTGTGTAGATATACTTACCTTCCAGACGACGCTTCACCGCAGCCTTGCGCTTGCTATAAACGCCCTCCAACACAGACAAGCCAACCATCTCGTCTATCGCCTCCAACTCCTCCCTTCGCGCAGCCACGCTGTCAGAGTAACCGCGGTCTGGTGAGTAGTTGGGCCGTAAGTCATTTGGGTAGTAGTAGTCGAAGACAAGCGAGTGCGCGGTCAGATATCCGAGCACAGCAGAAAAAATGGCCCAATAATATTCCTTTGTTTCCGCACCCGCCTTGCCTTCACGGTCGCGCTGAGTTGCCTCCTCTTCTGCCTTTGCGGCCTGCTCATACTGCCCACGCTCCGTCAGCTTTCGCTTACGGTACGCCAACTCGTCACGGCTGCTGCGATGTGTAAGGGGATGATCTGTGAGTGTGTTGCTGTGCATCGAGTCTACGTAAAGAGAGGTGGGGGACTGCCGCATCTCAAAGATGACGTTGGTGCGTGCATCTAAAGAAGAAGCACCGACAGAGGAAGAGCTTCCAGTGGGGCCCTTAACACTGCTCAGCCCCGCCGCTGCCTTGGCGCAGAGAACGGCACACCGACGCATGCCCTGACGAATAACCGGCACGACGGGTGTGGAAAGAATGCTGCGCCAGTGGTGTATATAATGGATTCTTCCCTTTTGTGTGTCTCTGAAATCTCAAGAGAAGCTTAACAGCACACACACCCTTGTCCCGCGGTCGATGTCACGACGGCGGCAAGAATAGAGATATGCTCAGAAGCGTGCAAGAAAGCGCTAAGTGAGGACAAGTGAAAACAGCCACCAAGCCTCGTCCTGTTTCTTGTGACCACTGACTTCGGGGGAGGGGGGGGGCAGCTGTATAATCCCACCCGACACACACGCCACCTTTATCTCGTGCAGGCGTTCCCGAGTCAGAATACCAGCTGAACGAAGAGCGAGACAAGCAATATATGTATATATGTATATATGTATATATATATATGTGTGTGTGTGTGTGCAAAGATAGGTATCGGGGAAATATCTAAGATATGTGACGGTGTGCGTGGAGGAAAGAAGGGAAGGAGAAAGTGAGAATCCTGGCTAGAAGGTTCACACAGAGGACACCACTGCAGGGGGTGGGGGGCGGTAAAGTCGATGCAGCAGCAGAAAAAAAGAAATCCGCCGGCATACATAACACATAAAATATGTGACAAAGGTACAAACTGAAGTAAGCAGTGTGAGGAAAACATGCACTCATAACTGCGGAGCGGTGATGATTTCTTCTCACTCTCACTCCCATTTCTCCCTCCCCCCCCCTTCACCCATGCATTAGTTTTTTTTTTTCCGGCGCGCCCTACTGGCGGCCACCGCAGACATGCTCGAGAAAACACGAGTGAGAGCCCAAAGCGTAGGACCTAGCACCCTCCAGTGCGTATATTACGCGTATCTGAAAGTGTTTCTATAATGTCATTCATCCCTGGTGTATTTAGAAATCGTGTAATCAGAAGAAACAAAAAAAGAAACAACACAGGGAAGGACGTCCAAGAAGGTAAAACACAGCCACAGCCACAGCCACACACACACACACACACACACACACACGGACAGCATTACCGCTCGGAGAGAGAACGAAGGAGACACGGTACTTTCACTGCAACAGGAACTTCAGTCGCAGGCAAATCCACAGAGAGAAAGAGTTCAGCAGTGGTTTGAAAGGTGGAGCAGCACCAAGAACAGACGACGAAAAAAAAAAAAAGCTATCGGTATGGCATCATGTCACTTCGCCATCATCATAACCCTTCCCTGCGTCCTCGGGCTTCACCTCAGCCCTTCAGATTCTGAAGGAGAGACATAACGACTGGGAGAACAAGGTACATCCAGTACTTCTGCAAGAAGGAGCGGTCATCCACGGGTACATCCTCCTCGACTATCTCCCCCTCTGCGTTGCGAACTTGGCGTTTCTGTGTCTTACGCTTTTCCTGCTGTTTCTTGGTGTCCTCCGCGTCCACCAGGGTGGTGAGGTCTTCGTACCGAACCTTCCGCGCAGCCTTCAGTGGATGCACGAGACCAACTTTGGTTTTGAGAAGAACCGTCGGGAAAAGTGTTTGCACAACGCTTCGATCGCACTCATCACCTTTCTGCATCTTCGAATGGAAGAAATTTTCCTCGCTGCTCACTTGCAGACCCAAAAGAGATGTATTGGGGCCCGGTACAACCTTGATGTTTTCATTGAGTACAACTGTCTTGCTGTCCATCGCATCAAAACCGCGAATCAGCGAGCATGGCGTCACCGCCACAGTCGCGGCGTATTGGGGTGCTGGCTTACCTTCCTGGTACGCGTACGCCCTGTAGTAGACAAAGTCAGCCGTGGCGAAGTGATTGCGCTCCTCCACGCTGAGTATCAAGTCGTCGCCTAACTGTGTAGAAAGGCGGGCGAGGGCCTGAGAAGAAAGTCGCGAAATTGTAAAGGACCCAATCCTCATCCACTCACTGTCACTGCCGACGCGACGCTCCAGCACATAGGACTGCGACGCCGCGTGAACTGAGACGACGCCCACATGTGCGAGCACCGTGAGCAATAGAAAAACCGTCCTCCACAATAAAGCCATCGCCTTGCACGCCCAGAAGCACCGATGGGGAAGGGAGAGGAGGGGGTGATGGAAATGAGGTTGCGTAAATAAATAAATTTAAAATAATAATGTTTCGTGTGTAGAGAGCGGGAAAGGTGCGTGTGGACGCAACTAATTTTTTTTTTTTCAGAGATATGGCGCGCGTAAGGGTGTAGGGGAAAAAGGCGGAAACGAGAGAGAACTCTACAGCGCTTGCAACATGCACACGTCTGCGTTTATGTAGAAAGGTAAGGACTTCATGTAGTGGTGAACGTGTAGCAGAGCGGAGACGCGAAGGTAGTCAGTCGAGCAAAGGAACAGAAACAAAAGGGACGAAGCACACGAAAGGAAAGAGAAAGTGGCGCACACAGATGCAAAGATGAAGTGAAGAAGCAAAGAAGAGGACGTGTGGGTCGATCCTGAAGAAGTGGAGTGACAAACCCGGTTCAAAATTATCCTCAGAAACACGCTGTCTCCTCAGCGCACTACAAAGAGGCAGAGGGTAGAATTGTAGTGAATGTTCAGTCGCAACCGTGCTGTCACCAGCAAAACGACGTCCGAGGTTGTGCACACCCCTCTCCATCCCCCCCCCCCACCACACACACCTCTGAGGGAAGAAGAACAGGTAACACACCTTTTGATCCGTTGGACGGGGAGAGGGGGGCAGAATTTTTTTTCCTGAGTGGCAATTACTGCCGCTGTCTCCGTCCCTTTCCAATGCATAGCAGCCAGGTCGGCATTAAAAGTGAGAATGTGCGCCCAATCGGCTGTAGTGGCTCCGTCTCCAGTAATGAGTTGGGAAATAAAAAAAGGGGGGGCATTCTATTATTACCATCAACGCCAGTTGACTTATTCGAGTGTCTTTTATGACTTCAGATGGGGAAACATCCTCTGCGGATTCACCTCGTAAATGTTTGGGGTGCTCACCTGGGGAGACTCGCGTGTTGCTAGAGGTCTCTGCTCCTCATCCAACGCCGTTCTCCGGGGTGGTGGTCTTCTCTGAAATGAGCATGAGGGGGAACACCACCGTCGCATCGCCTTGTACCCGCACAACCTCCGTGTCCTCTCTGAGCAAGCCACAGGCTACGTCATCGGCGAGGACGCCAGAGCTCACGCACCCATCAGCTTCCAGGCCCGTGGTCACCATCACAACAGCGTCCATTGATACGTTGCGCAGAAGGTGGTGCTTGGGGAGGCCGCCTCCAAGTATGATAGCGAAGTTTCGTCCACCTGCCTTCGCAGACAACTGGCGCAGCCGCCCAACGTCCTCCATCGGGTCCACGACGAGCCCTTTGTTTGAAAAATTGTAGAAGTAGATCATGTCCCCCATTGACCCGTCGGTGAGGGCAGGCGAGAACACCGAAATCCTGTTACGGTGGCACCAGTAAAGCAGGCTGGAGCTGCATGTGTCCGGGTATTGCCTTTCCAAGGCTGCTCCCATCGCCTCGATGATATCGGAGGGAGCAGTAAGCGTCTGCCAGCGCGCTGCCCGCTGCGCCTCGTGAACAGACGCCAACACGGGTGTAAAGAAATCTTCAAACCAGCAGTAGTTGTCGTTGGGCACGAGGAGGTTGCCGATGCGGTTGATCCCGCGGCGACGCAGCGCGCGCCCGTCCAGGCTGAACTGGCCAAGCAGCGTGCTACCACCGCACTTGATGACGTCCTCTTCTATGCCTCCCGCAGACGAAATGAAGCAGTCCACTAGTCGCTCACGAGCCAAATAAGCAAACGTGTCGCGAAGACCACATGAAATCAAATTAGATGTGTAAGCAAGAAAGATACGATCCTCCGGTGAGCGGTGATGAAGCATTTTCTGCACGAGCTGACGCGCACGGCCGATCTGAGTGGCCTGCAAACCAACTGTGGGTAAGCTCGAGATGACAGCCCGAAGGGTCTCCTCATGCGTGGAGTGCACCAGCGCCTGGAAGTCAACACCCGCTACCACCGGCGCGCAACCCTGGGGGTTCGACAAAGCCCCTCCTGGCTCGAACGTACCTGCGGATGCATCATCCCTGGAGAAATCACCTCTCGTCGCCGTCGTCGCTGATTCCCTACGGGGTTTATCGGTGTCCCTCATGGCAGCCTTCGATCGCGAGGCAGAGTCCCGCATGGAGAGGTCTTCCAGAGGCGGGGGGGAGTCTGATGAATGGTGAAAAAATGTCAAGTGAGCAGCGGATGTCACGGAGAGCGAAAAAAAAAAAAATCTCGGCAATCTTTGAAGGGGTGAGGACAGCGCCTAACACGGTCGACAGCGTCGGGTACAACAATGCGAAGAAGTCAAAATACGCTCCGTCGTCGACGGAATAGTTCCCTCATGTAACCCACGAAACCTCCGAAGAAGCCACAGCTCTAGCGGAATCGACGTTACCGGTGACACAACGCACGAAAACCAGAGAGACACCTATCGGCTGGATGAGAGGACGCACTTTACGTTAGAGCTGAAGACGGGTACTTGCAGACCGAGTTGTTCCGCTGCACCCTGTATTTCCTCTGAAAACGTAATTATGATAGAAGCGCATGAGTAGCAGCGCATCGACGCTCAGCACAGTGTGTGTGTGTGTGTGTGTGTGTGTGTGTGTGTGTGTGAAGGAAAGAGTGGGGAAAAAGCGTGCAGTGTGGAGGAGAGTTACGAAAAAATAAAAACAAAAACGAGTAACCCGCAGCCAAAACACTTCAAGAGCACTTTTTATCACGTAGGCGGGTCAGTGCGTAACGTTGGTATCAGTGAGGGAATATTAAGGGGGCTGGAATATTGGCATACCGGGGAAGAAAGGGGAAAAGAAAGAGGGGTATCCGCAGCAAAAAAAGGTCGTTACTAGAGTTGTAGTTGTAGTGGCGGTAGTGTCAGTGGTTACGAACTAGACGGATCCATCAGAGAAAAAACAATGACCAGCACAGTACACTGAATGAGAAATCGTGTTGCGCCCCGTCCACGCACATGTCCTCGCTCACCAAAGAAAAGAAAGATGTACGTCACGCTCTGTCAGGTTCGCTGAGACCTCATCCCACCATCAAACATGGATACATCTCTTCTCCACTAGCTCTTAGTGCTTTCCCCCTGTCCCCTCCCTCCCCCCACATGCCCGAGTATTCCCCAGTCCTCCAGTCTCGCTTCATAACATCGCTGTCGCCACGACCTCATGCCTTCCGGCAGCGCACTTCGTTTTCCTTCACCGTCTCGCCGCTGTTAAAGAAGATCATGAGAGAGATACGAGAGCGTGAGGATGCACAGATACTTCCCTTGGTCATTTCACAAGTTATACCGCGAACATCAACGCGAGAGGGAGAAAAAAAAAAGTGTGATTAGATTGAGCTCAGAAAACATCGCCATCATTGTCCGCGGACAAAGAGAAGCTACCGCGTGACTTTGAGAGAAAACACTTTGGCGAAAAAAAAAAAAAAGAAGCACGCTGGTAACAAACATTAATCGCAAAGAAAATCAGATCATCACCACAAACCTGCACAGACACAGACACAGACACAGACACAGAGAAGCCTATCATTACTCCATATTAGATGAGCCTAAAGAGTTGGACAACACACACAAATACGTCTACATGTAGCTACATATACGTTTTAACAGAAAAAATTAAGGTATACATTTAATCTGCTTAATAAAAAATGATATTAGAATTGAAAAAAAAAAAAAACAGACTCAACAATCGACCAAAAATAAAGCTAAAAAAAAAATGTAAAAATTATCGAAAAGAGAGTACACCACCGCTGAGGGGAGAGATAAGGGATGATAAGATCCGCCGCCTCACCGCACCCTCTCCCCAGCGATCCATTCCTCCTCAAACACTACTACACGCATGTGCATGCCAGGAAACAGACAAACCAAACACCTTGCATCAGGATCTCCGTCCGTTATCGGACATCATTGCACAGCGGTGAGTGGAGAAAAGATGCTCACTGCAAAATGGAGGAAATCGTAGAGACAACAAAGTGAAATGATGAGAGGCGTGATCACGAAAGGATCCCCTCCCCTCCCGCCGCCTGTTATACGCCGGCATTCAGCAGCTCGAACCACTGGCGCATGGCGTCTGCGATGATTTCCGGTAAGTTCTGAATGTCGCGAATAATGAGATAATAGGGGAAGGGAAAATCCTCCATGTACGGACGGCGCACCACACGCCCCGCGTGGAACTCAACAATCTGCATGTCTAGGATTGAGTTCGACTGGACGCGCTGAAGTCGCGCCTCGCGGTCAGACCTAAGACGTCGCATGCGTTCGGCCGTGGAGAGGCCCTGCAACGCCTTTGCCGTGAGAGGCGTACCGGCAGCTGGGGAAGCAGTCGTGCCCGCATGAGGCGCAGCTGTGTCTCCCTCAGCGGCCTTGATGTCCAGCAGCACGAAGACAACCATCTGGTGATTCTCCTCCGCCCGGACCATCAACTGGCGCAATTCGGCACGGTTCTCCGTGATCTGGCCGTCGCCGATGATGAACATGATTTGTTGCAGTTGCTGTGTAGTAGATCGTGTCTGCCCGCGCATGCGATCACGAGCGTCGTCGAGGTAATCGAGCGTGGTCTCGAGCAACAGCTTCATATTGGTAGACTTCTGCTCAAAAGTGATCTCGCTGAAAAGACGCGGGCCACTGTCCGCGAGGAACGGCTCCTCCAGGGGGTGCATCACGTGTGTCTCCTTGCCGAAGCAGGCGACGCCGAACTCTCCAACCTCCAGCTGCTGCAAAGCCTTTGCAATCAGAGCAACCGCACGACAAGAGAGAACGCCAGCATTGTTGCATTGCATACTGAGTGAGTCATCCAAAGCCACCAGTATCTGGTACGTACGTTTGCTTGGCTTGGTTCGACGCAGCCAAATCCGATCTTTTTTGAACTGAGACGCGATATACGGAATAATGCGCTTCATGTTGAGTCGCTTGCCGGTCTTATAGTCGCCCTGCAGCTTATCCGCAAGCGTCGGGGTAAGGATAAGACGGAGCTGCTCACAAAGTTGTTGGGCGAGGCCCTCCACCGCTGTCTCTTGCTCCAACCATAGCTGCCGACCCCGCTCGAGTTTCGCGTTCGCTTCCTCCGCTGCACTTGGGGCTTCGTTCCTGGAGTCGTCATCGTTATCTTCCTCCGGTTCACTCGCGTCCTCGTCGCGCGCAGTCGCCGTCACCTTCTTCTTTGACTTCTTTTTCTTGGATGCCTCCTCCGCCGCTTCCTTCTCCTCGATCTCAGTAAGCTTGTCCTCCGCGCGACGGCGCCTGCGCCGCTCGTCGTGAGGGACCTCAGCGGACTCATCTTCGTCTTCCCCATCACCCTCCTCGCCGCTTCCTCCATCAGATCTATTGTCCTCCCCTTCCTCTTCGCGTGCATCTGCCTCCGTAGGCTTTGCCTCCGTCTGCTCAGCAGCTGCAAGCCCTTCCCGCTCACCGTCCTCATCCCAGTCGAACTCCTCCACGCCCTCCTGATCGCTCGCTTGCTCCGGCTTTGGCGGCTTCTTCTCGGGCTTGTCCTTCTCATCTGTGACATCTACATGCTGATTGAGGTTAAGCTGTTGCATCTGACGCTGATGCCGCTGTAAGGCCTCCTTGACGGCACGATAGGGGTTGTGCTGGGAACGTGTTTGCTCAGTGTTATCGCGGCGCTGCGCTTGTTCGTTCTCCTCCTGTTGCTTCTTCCAGTTCTGGCCCGCGTCGTCCTGCTCCTGCTCTGTGTCTGGCTGCTGCTCCTCATTCGCAGTCTGCTCCCGGTGAGTCTTCTTGGAGGTGTCTTTCTTGTCCCGCTGCTGGTTTTCCGTGGCCTCGTCACCCTCCTGGTCATCCTGCTGACCGCCCTCGAAGACATTCTCGTCGGGCCCGTCGATGGAGTTCTCCAGATCGGAGGCTTCACCTGCACTGTCATCGTTATCCTCCTGCTGCACCTCTTCCTCACCAAACTCACTGCGATCCGCATCGGTCTCCGCGTTGCTGTCAACACGATCCTCAGAAGCGGCGTCACCTTCTTCCGGCTCCTCGTCTGCATCGCTGGAATGGTTGTCATCTCGCACACTCTCCTCTCGATCCTCACCCTCTGCATCACTGCGCTCAGCGGAGTCGCCGCTATCGCTATCCCCATCACCACCGCTGCTTCCATCCTCGTCCATCTCACTCTTAGCATCATCACCAACTACGTCGTGCTCACCGGAGCGTTCCTCATCAGCGTCACGAATCTCGCTCGCCTTGTCGTCAAAGCCCCCGGTTTCACCATCGTCGTCGCGGTGCTCATCGCCCTCGGCAAGGTCGTCCTCGGGTACATCTTCAGCTGCGTCGCCTGCGTCCTCCCTCATCTCATCGGTGTCGCCGGCGTCCTTCTTCGACTTTTTCCGCTCCTGCTCTGTACCCTCATCGACGTCGCCCATTTCCTTGTCTGACTCGTTCCCATCCTCATCGCCCTCGGCATCGCTCTCGCTGCGCTGCTCCTTCTGACCCTTGAAGTCGGTCTCCACGTCGGCCGCCTTGTCCTCTTCGCCCTCGTCTTTCTCGCCTTTCTGCTGCTGGTCTTCTGGCTGCTCTTCCTTATCCTTCATGTTCATGAGCTGATCTTCATTGTCGATCTCGTCAGTGACATCCTTCTCTCCCTCACCGTCGTCCATGCCGGTACCGCTCTGCTGCTGGCCATCTTCGCCTTCGCCATCACCGTCCTCGGGCTCCGGGTCCTCGGACTTACAGAATCCCTTCTTCAGAAGCACGGTGAAAAGACGAGCGACAACAACGCCGAAGGAGCACTGCGCCTCCAAAACCGAGCACCACGCTTCGCGTGCACGCTGCACCTCACCGCGGCACACGGATAACCGTGGCAGAAGCTGCGCTTTCTCGCTAGCGGCAAGTGTATAAATGCTCAGCGGAGATGGGCCCGTGACAACAGCCGCGTTTGCCGCAGCCTCGGGCCTGAGTGGTGAGCTAAGAAGATCATCCAAGGCGGGCACCAATCGCTGCACTGCCTCATGAACAGCTGTTCCGTACACAGTGTAGCGAGCGTAGACAGCCGAGTCGCCATGGGGTCCACTGCAGTCGGTCTCGGAGTCGCTGCGCTCACTCGCTTTCGTATCTGCGTCAGCAGCGGCGCTGGATGATGTCGTTAGGGGACCTTCAACAAGCACACCACGCTCATCCTCACTGCAAGGGATAAGGGCATCGGTCACCTCCTCGATGACGTGGTGCAGTTGCTCAGCCCATGGTCGTGGCGGCTTCTCGGTGCGGCGCCGCTTTGTCTCCGCAGCTGATCGTTCGTGCGCATCCGCCGGCGACTGTTCATGGCGTGCAAGAACACCAGTCACCGCGACGAGGAGAGGTTTCGCGGCAGCAGCAATGTTCGCAGCACTGCAGGCCTGGAGACGTTGTACCACACCCAGCATTCGGTGCAGCGTCTCAAAATACGATTTGCAGACGCCGGGGGGAACTACAGACGCACTGGAGCGACGCAGCGGCTCCTGCAATGTGCAGATTGCCCACAGTTCACTCGATATAGCCGTGAGCTCATGGACAAGTCCCCGCGCCTCCGAAGCGCTTTCGGCGAGCATGTGAGGCTGCACTATCATCCAACCGAGCCCGCTGCAAATGGATTGCACGAGACAAGCAACCTCAACGGCGTCATCGAGTAAAACACGAGATACGGCGAGCATTACGGCACCCCCATCAGTGCTGGTTTCAGAGGACGCCGCACTTTCTTGCACCGCCATCTCCAGCACACGCAGCTGCTCATGCAAGTGGAACAGCTCACAAACCGTAGCCGCCACGTGCACGGCGTTGGCGAAGAGACTCTCGACTGTACCCGTTCCGCGCTTTACCTGCGCGGCTGAAAGATCGTGGTGCGGCTTCCGCTCCACTTCGCGCAGACGCTGCAACCAGCGAGCAAATCGATATTGCTCCGTAGCAGCAGCGCTGAGACGGGCAACTGCAGCTGTCTGGTCGCAGTGCGTCTCACGACACCCCAGCAGTGCCTCGGTCGTGGAGAAGAGAATCTCCCATGCGCCAACTTGGTTTTCGTGCGTGTGTGGCACCCCAGCCTCGGATAGCCGTTCAAAGAGCGTCTTGAGAGCGCGCACCTTCACCTGATTTGAAGTCTTGGGCTGCTGAAGAGCTGAGACGTTCTCGATAATCTCATCGGTAGCGTCTTTCAGGAAGGTGTGAGCCTGAGTGAGGTACACATTTCCACCCAACCACGGGAGGGCCGGATCCTCTGCAGTGGCAACCGGCGCAACCACCGAGCCCTTTGGAGTGATGGGGACAGCCTTTCCGCTTCGTTCTCTCTTGCCTCCCTTTGCACCCTTGCGCGCAGCCTCCACTGGGCTCCGCGCATGCTTTCCCTTTTTAGCGCCCGCCCTCACTGGCAAGACGAAGCCCAACGAAGCATCCTCCTCGCATCGCTCCTCGTCGGCTGTGATAGTCGCAAGAACTGGGGTGCGCAGCGCCTCCTCAAGGCTTCCGAGAACACGCGCCATCTTCAAGTGTGACTTCTCCGCTGTAGCGCGTACGGCGTAGTAGTTGGCATCCTCCCAGCGCATGATCTTGGCGAACTCAGCGATATCCTCCTCGATCGGCGCCACTGCTTTGTCACGCTTCTCTTGCACGAGCGGCTCAAACTGGGCAAAGAAGTCGCATATGTGAAGCAGGGTATTGGCCAGCGGTGCATGCGGCCCCTCCGTGGCGAGAAGATGAAATCCGAACCCCTGCAAGAGACGAAGTCGCACACTAAAGTCTCCGTAAAGTGCGCCCCACATAAACTTGGAGGCATATTGGAATGCAGCACGGCAGCGTCGCAGCAGTGGCGTCCCCTCATCGAGCGAAGTCACTGCTCCCTTGTCCTCATCACTCGACTCGACCATCGCCTCCTCGCCGAGCAGGAGGTCGTAGAGTTGGAACCACTGCTGTGCCGCCTGGAGCTCAAGCTCGGCACGCTTTGCCTGAAATACATGTTCCCAGCAGTGCAACTCCAGCCGGCGCCAGCGCAGCACGAAAGAAGATAGTTCCGTCATGTGATGCATCAACGAGACCTCGTGAGATGCGTTGCGCTCCCACTCGTAGCACTCCCGCAACAGTACTTCGCAACCCGCCATCACTTTCATGAGTGGGGTCGTCATGGCTGGAAGTGCTGCAATCTTGTGGCCTATACGCAGACATCGCTGCAGAGACGGCGTGTCGGGGAATTGTTTTGCCAGCCGCTGCACGGCGTCGAGCAAAGTCTGCAGAGGGACGCTGAACCGGCTCAGCTCGTAGACATCGGTGTCGAGAAAAATGTTAAAGCCCGTCGCCCTCCGCTCCTCCAGCGAGACGGCCGTACCACGCATCTCTGCGCGCAGCAATAAGGCACGGGATTCGAAACCATTAAGAAGAAGTTGCTCATCCCCCTTCGCCACTCCAGACGAGGGGCAGCTCAGTGGGGAAAACGTGTGCAGCTCAGCGGAAAGGACGTCGAAGCGGTGCTGAAAGGCGGACATCAACGCAGTAATCTGCGGTGGTGTCGAGGTGGATGCACTTGGCGCCATCGTGTCCTCCACCATACGTGGAGAAATGAGACGCCAGTAGAACGTGCGATGCACCTCGACGAGGTGACGAAGGTAGAAGCCGTTTCGCTCCTTGAAGAGAATTCGGGCAAACTTGGCACGCCGTCCCTCGAGGAGATCCTCGGTCTTTTGGTGACCCGACTGACCCGCCGCATCGGCCTCCAGGGCATCGACGCTGAACTCGGCCTCAAAGCTCGGGAAGAGCTCCTTCAACTTGCGCATGAGCTTCTCGTCGTCGCCCTCGATCACAGTGGCCTTCTCCTTGTACATCACCGCGAGCTCGTCAGCCCGGCGCTCCTGCAGCTCCCACTCCTCAACCTGGCGGAACAAAGAACGATACTGTGCAAAGACATCCTCGACAAACCTTCGGCTCGTCCCCTGCGGTGCGATTGCAGATAGCTGAGAGAGGCATGAGTCCAGGTAGACAACGCGGTGGCGTAACAGAGATGGGATATGCTGCTGCGGAGGCATTGGCAATGAGTTCACCAGGGGTGACGGAAATTGCAGCAGGCGAAGCGTATCGATGTAGCTAAAAAGAGTGCGCGGTAGCACAGCGGAATCTACCGAGGCAGTAGCAGCACGAAGCCTGGTATCTGTAGCACAGCTAGCCCTTGCTGCCATGGAGGCGAGCAGCGCCGCCTCGGCGAAGTTGACTGTCACGTCTTCGTACCCACCGTATTCGGCAAGTAGTTGCATTGCCTGCTCGTACAGAAGGTCACTCCACGCCTCTCGGCTAGCAATAATCTCTGCAGCTGTCGCCCTATCCAAATCTCCTTTAATCGACGACGGCATCTCGAACAAGCTGAGCACGCGAGCATCGCACAGCAACGTCGTGGCCACCTGATACAGCAACCTCACCAAGGTGGCGTACTTCATGCCAGTGGTGTCTGGGCGAATCACGTGCTTGCACTGAGCCTTCTGCAGAAACTCCTCCTCCTGCGCCCGCAGCATCAGCAGTATCTCTCTCTGAGGACTGCGGTGCCGAAGCGAAAGCTGCTCAGCCCAAGCGAACGCCCCATCGAGTCGGTCAAGGATTTCCAGCTCCTTGGTGGCCACCACTCGTTTACACTCACGTCGATACATCGGATCCACGGGCGACTGCGGCAGCAGAAGACGACACTTGAGGACCCAGAGAAGGGTTACGGCAGGTAACATGTTTGCACAGTCGTCCCCACCGCTGCGAAGTCGACGCAGGAGTGCGGCAATCAGTGTCTTCTGATTCTCGAGCCCCAAAGGCTGCATCGGGGAAGCGGATGTGACAAGCATTTCCGCCTGGCCAAAGGCAGCGAGTCGCGAGAGGGCCGCAGCTGAGGTACGGGATGGTGGCAGTGGGATCGGTACGCACGACGTAAGTTCTGGGAAGCAGGCGCACAACACTCCCACCAACTCGCGGTAAGAGTTCGTGGACCACTCCTCCAACGGCGACGTAGATGCCAAAGGACATGTCTCTAGAAACGTTGTGAGTCCAGCGAGCGTTTGCAGACGTGCATTGTCAGGGCGGCCAATGTCCATGACAGGCACCTGTGCGGTGTAGCGCATGCACTCTGCCGCAGCTACCGCCCATGCTCCTGAGAACAAGTGATGCGTACCGGCGACGCCGTGGCGACTCGCAAAGCGACTGACTAGCAGCGGCGTCAGCTCTGAGAGGGCACCTGTCGTGTCTGACGGATTTTCGGTTGACACCTGGAGAAGACCGCGCCAGAGAGCCAGCTGGATCTCTGTGAAAAGCGGCAAGCGATTTGTGTAAGTGTCGACAAAGGACGCCACTCGGTTCTGCAGGGCAGGAATAAGGTGATGCACGGTGGGCATGGGATCCGATGTTACCAGATTTGCGTATGTAGCGGCGGTGGCACGAATATATAAGAGTTGCTGAAGACATGTGAAACCCTCTCGAAACGCTGCAGACTCCCAGAGGCGATGAAGCAGCGTCCTCGACTCCTCCACTGCAGTTGCCTTGGTCCCCCACTTTGTAGCGGAGTTCTCTGAATGTGTCGCAGCGGATGCTGCCTGCGCGGCCGTGTTCCAATCCTGCAGCAAGCGACGCTCCTCTGTTGTGGTGATGTGGGGAGTGGGGACATAACGATGTAGCAGGGCTTTACCTCCCTGGAGTGGAAAGGGGAGACTGAGGTGCTGCTTCAGCGATTCCAGGAAATTTGTGGACGCCTGAACCAACGCCACCGCGTGGGGTATTGCCGGACTCATTTTCGAGGCCGCCTTGCACAACAAGGCTGCATAGGTAACAAGTGGGATGTAGTTGTCGGTGTGCAGGCCGTGCTCTTCGCTCGCATGCTGGAGAACGAGTCGTGCAAAAGGCGCTGCGAGGCGGAGAAGCTGCTGAAATGCCACAAGCGGCGCCGCAGTAAAGTTGTGGCTTCCCAGCGCCGCTTGCACCACCCCGCACAAATGCACCAGGGCTTTGTTCACGAGAGTAGAGCTGACCACCTGCATTTGTGAGCCCCACAGCTCCGTGAGGGCGTCTGCGTGAGGACCAATGAGGAGAACAGCGCGTGTGTACAGCCCCGTGAGCATCTCTGGTGAGCAAAGGTCTGTGCTCACCACTGTCAGAGCGCGCTCGGCAAGTTTGACTGGAAGATGGGTATGTATCCACAATCGACGCATTTGAGTGACTTCGCTGAGAGCTACGCTGTCGCTGCACTGCTCCAGCACAAACCAGAGTACCAAGTCCTCTATCCAAGGGCGATCGGCAAAGGTGTGTTGCTGATTCTTCTCTTCTCGTTTCACTGATCCAACGGCGTGTTTCACATCCTGCTCGGCGATGTCGGCTGACTTTGAAACAAGCTGCTGCAGCGCAAGAGCAGCACGGCCAACACGGCGAGAGACAAGAGATCTTGCTACGGGGTCGCTGGTGATGATGGTAGAGTTTTCCTTATTCATGACGAGCTGGCTGACCCCATTAGACGTCTCGTCGTCTGGGCCGCCGAGCCACAACGCGCGCAGCAGTTGGAGACCTTCATCCGTGAAGGACGCAGAAACATCCTCTTGGGCGTCGCTATCTATCATGCGGTCAAGTAGCCCCAGGAGCTCCTGCTTGAACCCAGCCCAGTGCCCGCTGCGGTTCTGGATGTAGCGGTGCAAAATCAGTCTCCTCAAGTCGCTGGGGAGGCTGCTGGACCGTAGCAGGGAGCTCGTGCGAAGCAAGGTAAAGACACTCGGTGCCCCGGCAGACAGTGCGTCGCTGAGTTGCGCACACCCAGGACGCTGAGAATCAGCACGAAAGCCGATGGAGACGAACGTGTTGTGGTACTGCAGTAGACGTGAGAGCAGGCACGCCGGAGGCGGACTGAGAGATACCACAGAGATGGCCGTCTCCTCTGTGAACGTGGCGCCTTGCACCAACTTCTGCCGCCTCTGTTCGGCGAGTGATGTGTGGACGCTAAGGGCGAAACTCTCGGGAGATGGTATTGCCACTGGTGCCACGTAGAGCTCCACCGCACGATTGCGCATGGCACGCGAAATTTCGCCGTAGCGCGGGTTCAGTGTGGCAAACAGGCGGAAACGGGGATGTGGCCGAACCACGCGCACCTCATCATCGACGATACCTTGCTCATTCACAGCAAGAACACCATTCGGCTCTACGAGCGGGTTCAGTCTGTCTAGCACACTCGCATTGCAGTAGTTCACGTTGTCCAGGACGAGCCAGTGACCCTGCAGCATTGCCTCCAGCACAAGAGAGTCACGCCACTCAAACTCACCCTGTTTTCCCTCCACCTGATCGAACCCGCCAAGCAAATCCACTGTGTCGCAGCTCGCCGTCATGGAGAATGTCACCAGCTTTGCCCCAGCAAGGGCAGCAGCGGTGCGCAGCGCGAAGGTTTTGCCAGCGCCGGAGGGACCGACCAGCAAGGCAAACTGATTCTGCTCAACGCACACCAGTAGCGATTTGACAAGGTGCGCCTGCGAAGGCAAGAGGAGCAGCGAGCTAAGCTGCTGCAGGTCTGAGACACTGATGGCACCTGCATCGCGTTTCATCAGGCGTTTTCGGTCGAAGTACACTGCACCTTCGTGGATGAGAAAGTCGGAGTCGCACCCGTCCCGCACATCCCTCTCCACCTCTACTTTGGAGAAACACAACTCCAACGCCAAACGGCATCGTTGAGCATCTTCTTCGGTGCGCATGCGCTGGATAAAAAGCATGTCAGCGACTGCCGTCGGTCGCTCGCGCAAATCGTACGACTGAATCAGTTTTGCCCAGCGCAACACATCACGCAGGTTGAACTCCCAGGGGCTTCCTCGCAAGCCATACTCACGGCGCACCATCGTCTCGTGCTGCAATCGACCCACGAAGTCAACCATTCGTCGCAGTGTTGCCTCTCCGATATCGGGACACACCGCCTGAGCAATCACAATCAGATCGCCAACGTCGAACGCTTCGACGCGTACCTTAATGAATCGGTTAACGAAACTTGAAGGCAGACCCTTCCGACCGCCACCCTCCAGCAACGGATTCTGGCACGCGAACACACGAAAATCGGCGTGCGCATGGAATTCCTCGTTTAGCTCGGGAATAAATACAGTGGAGCGGTGGTCGAGCAAGGCGTTCAGGCCCTCCAGCACGGATTGGCTCGCCAAGTTCAGCTCGTCGAGTATCACCCACGAGCCCTCTTTCAGGGCTCGCAAGAGAACACCATCCGACCATGCAAACTGAGGGCCTTTCAGACGACCTGTACTATCGCACTCCTGCAGCGACAACGCCCCTTCGTCATTTATGGTGGCGACCGAGACCCCTCCCCCTGTAGCGTCCGCAGTCATCTCCTGCTCAACGACATCGCTGGGGCTTGGCAGATATGTACCAAACAGGTCCATGATGTCCGTCTGTTCGCTCAAGTTGATGCGCACCACCGGCCGACCTAGCGCACAGCCGAGAGCCTCCACGATGCTGGTTTTACCCACGCCTGGACTACCCTCCAGTAAAACGGCTTTTTTCACGAGACTCGCCCGCATCAGCTTTGACAAATTGCGCTGCGTTGCTGGTGCACCGAAAAAGAAACGGTTCTGCATCGATGCTGGAAGCTGCGGTTCGGCCATGTCGTCGCACATCTCCCAGAAAGGCTTCGCAAATAGAGTCATATGGTCAATCGGTGGCTGCCCGCATCGTGTCAACTCCTGCAATGCCTGCGATGTGCAGCTTTTTCTCACTACTGCACACGATGCCTCTGATTGCCCGCTGCCAACACCAATGCCATCGAGAATGACAGCGTCGAGCCCATGAAGAAAGGCAACCTCTGGTGGGCAGCGGCCATGTGCAGCGTTCATAAATGACACCCAGCTGATGACATCTCGGATACTGATATGCTGTGGAGAGCCAGATCTGACAGTGGACTGTGAAACGCTGCAAAGAACCGCCGCCATGTGTGGAGCCCACAGAGCCAGCTCTGCTTTCAGGCGGCGGGAGAGAATCATGCTTACCTCCTCCACATCCGTAGTGGGGCGGACATAGATCTCCGTGAAGCGATTACGAAGAGCGGGAGATAGTTCTTTTTTTCCGAAATCGCCACCTGGATTCATGGTAGCCATGACAAGAAACTGCTCGTGAGCTACAATGCAGTCGGCGCTGCTCTTCTCCGCCAGTGTCACGCTGCGCGAAGGCTCCAGTACACTGTTCAGTCGTTCCAGTACACTGTCCTCAGTGAGCGAAATCTCATCGAGCACAAACATGTCACCGTTAAGCATACTCTCCACCAGTGGGCCGTTCCTCCATTCAAACAATCCCAGATCTCGGCGATCGGGTGGAGAAGGTCGAAGACTTCCGAGAAAGTCTGCCGCCTCTGTGTGCTGATGGCAGTTGAGGATGTGGAGTGGTATTCCAAGCAGTGCCGCCCAGAGCTGGCAGACTGTGGTCTTGCTGCTCCCAGTTTCGCCAACCAGCAAAACAGGCTCCTTGTGTTCCAGGCAAATGCCGACTATCGTGAACAGGCGCTGCATCGACTCCGTCCATACGATTTTGAACTCGTCAATGACGCCACTTTCAACCTGACGAAAATACTGCTCCACAAATGGCCAGTGCGATGGGCAATAGATCACCTTATCGATCAGCTCGGTCTTACTCACTGACTCGATCACGTCTCGCACGATCTGACGCTCGCTGGGCTTGCGGCAGCGCTCTCCCAGAAGCAGGAATCCGTGTTCCGCCAGCTGCTGATATGTTTCTGGATGTCGCTCCGCCCAGCGAAACAGGTCTCGAGGGGTAATAAAGCCATGACGACCCGCAAAAATCTGCGAGTTTTGGCGGTGTATTTGCAGCGCGGTCATCACCTCTACCATTTTCTCTGCGAAGCTCTGAGGAAGTGAGTAGCGTCGGCATAGAATAGTGGTGATCTCTGTAGTCGGGATTTCATCAACTGTGATTTCGAGGAAGCGATTGCGAAACGCGCGGGACAGCATCTTCCGACCACTGTAAATGCCAGCAGGGTTCTGCGTTGCAAATATACGTAGCTGAGGATGTGGTTTGATTGTTTCTTGTGTGTCAGGGACAAACAGCTCGCAATTGTCATCGAGCAGACGGTTAAGGGCCTCCAGCACATCGGTCGGAGCTAGATTGAGCTCATCCAAAACTACCCAGTATCCATGGCGCACAGCGTTTACCAATATACCGTCAACGTAACGTAACTTACCGAACTCGTCTGTGACATAGTGGCCCAGGTACTCCTGAACCTCAGTACTGTCATGGTTATTGATGCGCACAAATTTGTTTCCAGTCAACTCTGCTAGATACTTCACCATTGAGCTCTTACCCGAAGACGTGGGGCCCTCCAGAAGCACCGGTCGATTTGCAAACACTGCGCGACCGAGATTCGTCAGATGACCTTTGACGCTGTCGGTGAGGATGAAAGCCTCGTCGCAGTACGGAGCCTCGGTACCAGCGGGAATCCATATATGCTGGTATGCGATATACAGTCCATCCTTTGGTGTAGGGGGCAAACTTGGTGAATTGGGACGCTTGCCACGGAAAATGTTCTTGACAATGAGGCCCTCCACGACCATGTGAAACTGTCGCTGCAGCGGAGTAGCAAACCCAAGAAGTAGGCCGTCAAACAAAGCAATCGCAAAGCCGTAGAGCGGCGTAGCGCGGCGAACGTACGAAAGAGCACGTGTGAGCGTGCGCAGACTAAACGACGGCGCCTTCGACTCGCCGTCCAAGGCACAAAGCTTTGTTTTGGCATTGCTCACGCAATCGAGAAAAAAGTCCGTAATTTCATCCACCTTTGCGTCTGCCGTAAGAAAGCCAATGTACTCTTTCACTACAATACTGATGTCGTTGCGGTTGAACGGTTCGCTCACGTAAAACTCGACAAACCGCGAGCGCAGGGACGGGGGAAGATCTTTTTTGCCAACATCCGTGGGTGGATTCATGTTTGCGAAAACGTGAAAGTTTTTATGGCGTATGATGGGCTCTGAGGAATCCTTGTCCGTGAGAAAAAGACGGTCGACATCTCCAAGCACAGACGACACACGCTCCAGCACCTCTGTACTCGCCAAATTGAGCTCATCCAAGAGAATCCAGTGACCCTCTCGCCACGCCTTCACGAGGGAGCCTTCCTCATAGTGAAATGCGAAGTTCGCTCGTGTTTTTTGGACAGTATCCAGAAGCGCATTGGCTTTTTCTTCCAGTTCCTCCCATTGTTGATGCATGGACACATCATACTCTACTTTTGCACTTTTTGCCTTGAAAGAGATGCAACCCTTAATGACCTGGCTCAACGCACGGTCCCACTTCCTGGCATGAACAGACTGCTGCAGCACATTCAGAAACGGGGCGTTTTTTTCAGCATTAAAACATGCTGCGAATAAATCTGCAAATCTACTGTATAGGTCCCGCACTGTCACACCAACGTCTAGGGGTTTCCACCCACCCATGAAATCCGACGAGTCAGTCTGCTGATTGAGATTGTGGACAATCAGCGTCTGTCCCAGCTGGTCAGCCAGATACTGCACGATAAAAGTCTTTCCGACCCCTGTCTCACCGGTGAGAAGCGCGTGCTCGTTCGATTCTACGGCTGCTGCTAGCCTCTCCAAGAGGGACATGGCATGCGTGGTTGGTGCAAACGCCACGCGACTTTCGCGAAGAAGCCCAGAAACACTTGAAATGAGTGGTATACTCACCCTTCCCACAGTGTAGAAGTCTGTTGCAAGAGACTCCAGTGGTTTGCACTCTGAAACGAGAGGCTCGGCAACATTGATCGGTACCCCGCAAGCTTCCGCAACGATCTTCAGCACCCCAGTGCGCTCGTTACCTGGGGGAAACTTTGCCACAAGGCAGTCGAAGGCCTCTTTCACCATCGTCTCGCGCGTGCGTGACGAAATAAACGCCGGCGCACTTTTGCTATTAGCATTATCATTACAAAGCGTGCTTGGCAGCCGCTTACTTACTCGCTTACTCCACCTCAACAGATTCTGCAGCCCAACAAGGGATGCACCGGATGTTGGGGAGGTCAACATCGCCAGGTTTTGAACAATGGACAAGGGAACATTGCTGTAAGTATGGTTGATAATGCTGCAGATTTCTTCCGCTGTCAAGTTTTCCATGATCACCGTGCCCCAAAGCTCAGCATACGGCACAGAGTTTGACTTACGCGTGAGAACCGCTGAACCGGAGGAGTAGAGCTGCTGAGTTGCGATTAACTTAAACCCGTCGTGTGCGCGGAGGAACTTGTTTTTATCTGGGATGAAGAGGGTCGAGCTTTCAAGCAAAGAAAGGAGCACTGCAAAAACGTCGAACGAGGCGAGGTCGATATCTTCCATAAGAACCCAATACCCCTTCTGAACCGCAACTGTCAGCGGTCCTGGAACCCATTCGAAGGATCCCGGAGTCTGGGTAGCGCTAAATTTGCCAAGAAGATCTTTACTGTCGAAGGTGTCATCCACATTGACCTGAATCATCGTTTCCTTTGCCGCGTACTTTTCCGCCAAATGCAGCACAGAGGCACTTTTTCCACATCCAATGGCGCCTTGGATGAGGACTGCATTGCTAGTCTCCAGGGCCAGCTGGATATTCTCCAGGTTTCTTGCAACTGTCGGCGTGAGAATCATTTCAACTATTAAGGCTCTTTGAAAAACCCTACTGAAAAGAGTCCGAAAATGTGGTTGGCGGAGAAGCGTGAAAACCTCAACGGGTGGATTCGAGCAAAGGTAGAAAGTGACGAGAAATCGCAAACTGTGAGAAAAGAAGGTGTATCACAATTGCCACATATTCTGGTGAAGAGATCTGCCTCCTTTCCCAATCACAGCTTCGAGGTCAGGCGTTTCACGCTACCCGAAACGGCAAGCACAAGCTTCCTAACTAAAGCAGATGAAGGCTGATGGTGCTGCACATCAATCATATGAATACGGTGCACAGTTTAAGCGCAAGTTTTCAGACACGAACCTAAAAGGGAGATCTCTTTTTTTTTGTTCGGTGGCCATTGCACTGACACATTACTGTAGGAACGAAAAATCAGGAAAAAACTCCATTGAAGTTGAGTACTGAAGCTGGAGCCCAGATAAGACTCTTTTTTTTGTGTTCGCGTTGAGTGCCTAAATTTTCGCTAATAACCAACGGGTGAAGTTGGTGAACTTAGTTCCAAAACACAATTCTCGAGACTAGAAAAATCAAAGCCTGTTGGAACCTCTATATGAAATACACACTTTGCACACCAGGGCATGTATTCGCTCAGCGGCGTCACGGGGGGAGAGATCATTCACACCTGTGGAGCCCCAAAAGGTGGTGGATTGGCATAAGGTGAAGTCTCACACCTGGAGGCCTAGGAGGGGGGGGGGGCTCGATACAAATGACACTCTTGCGGGCTAATGAACGCGAAGGGATGATAAAAAGGGTCACGGTAAACCCACGACGTGAAAAGGGAAACCGAATTACCCGTCTGTCGATGAAGTTGTGCTCC